>CM060349.1:6845897-6863397 GCA_030674155.1 Stramonita haemastoma
TTAAGGATAAGGTATCTGCAGCCGAGCGGAGGGAACGAGAAGGTGTGTACACGTGAAGACATTCACAGAGGTAGGAGGGTGCTGTTTTGTGGAGACATTTATAACAGAGAGTACTGATCTTGTAGTTAACTCTCTGTGGCACAGGCAGCCAGTGGAGAGATTGCAAGAGAGGAGTAATGTGTTCAGATTTTGTCTTTCTGAGGACCAGTCGAGCTGCAGAGTTTTGTATACGTTGGAGAGAGTGGATAGATGATGCTGGCAGACCAGCCAAAAGAGAATTGCAATAGTCCAGACTTGAAAGAATAAGAGAAGTGACAAGTTTGGATGTTGCATCAGTGGACAGGTACTTTTGAATTGCACTAATGCGCCCTAATTGATAGTAGCATGACTGACAGGTCTGGGTAATGAATTTTTGCATGGAGAGTGTGTTTTCAACAACGACCCCTAGATACTTTACAGAAGTGGTTAGCGGAACTGAGGTATTACCGAATTCTATTGAAGTTGTTGAAATGGAGGAGAGTTTGTGTTTGGTGCCTACGAGCATGGCTTCGGTTTTATCTGCATTTAGTTGTAACTTGTTTTGTATCATCCAGTGTTGAACATCTTGAAGGCAGTTGGTCATATTTGTCAAGAGAGATGGCAGATTTTCAGGTGTATCACTGCTTTGAATCTGAGGGTCATCGGCATAAAAGTGATAATTGATATGATATCGGTCTATTACATGTAACAGTGGAGCAGTATAGAGGGTAAAAAGAAGAGGGCTCAGAACTGATCCCTGAGGGACACCACATTCCATATAACATACATACATACATACATACATACATACATACATACATACATACATACATACATACATACATACATACATACATACATACATACATACATACATACATACATACGCACGCACGCACGCACGCACGCACGCACGCACGCAATACATACATACATATATACATACATACATACATACATACATACATACATACATACATACATACATACATACATACATACATACATACATACATACATACTACATACATACATACATACATACATACATACATACATACATTACATACATACATACATACATACATACATACATACATACATACATACATACATACATACATACATACATACAAACATACAAACATACAGACAGACAGACAGACATATATGCATGCATGCATGCATACATACATACATACATACATACATACATACATACATACATACATACATACATACATACATACATACATACATACATACATACATACATACAGTCAAACAGACAGACAGAGAAACAGACAGACAAGCAGATTACAGGCAGACAGACGGACAGACAGACAGACTATTGACATGAAGACAGTTGTGTTCAAAATTGATGGCTGTCAATACTGGGCAGTAATGACTAAGCTGAAACCTACATAAAGACCACACAGTGTGTCTTCAGTCAGACAGAGTTGTCAGCTCTGAGTCACCAGCACTTCACTTTGCTCTCAAGTGCAAGCACTTGTAGCAACACTAGTGACAGGTTGAGTTGTTGATGTTGCAGACGTTGTTGTTGCAATTATAGTTGTAGCAGTTATTGTTGTTGCTTTTATTGCTGGTAGTGGTACTCTCATTGTTTACCACAGTAGCCTAAGTCTTTCATAGTTTCTTGACATAAGTGGTATTGCTTTTGAACAATATGTATTGTTGGAAGTTTCTTTTTCTGAAGATACCAAACTTTATTTAATGATAAGCTTATGCTTTTTCCACATTGAGCGTAATCTGTTTGTATGTGACTCCCTGATATTTAGGAATTTATGATGAGCTTTGAATTGTTTTCCTCCTTCCTTTTTATAAATGTTATAATAAACTAATGTAGATTGTGTTGTATACTGTCATTGTTCAGGGGGGGGGGGGGGGAGGCGGGGATAGCTCAGATATCAGAGCACTACCTTTCCCCCAGCCAACGTTAAGCAGCATTGAGCATGGTTACCACTTGGATGGGTGGCCGTTTGTGCGCCTAGGCTTCAGTACAGTCCCCCAGTTCATCCAGCTGTAGATGGGTACCTGCCCTCTTTAGGGTCAGGAAAGGTAAAGCAGCCAGGGAGAGGAGATGGGCGCCACCCTCAATATGCTATCCCCTAGAGAAGCTGAGGTCTCTGACACCTTGCTCCCCTATGACCCCCTAGGTTATGGGACAACTTTACCTTTACCTTTACCATTGTTCACTGCAGTACATGTGGATACAAGTCACATGAACGCACAATCAACACATACATAAGAAGAGATGTCACATACAACCAGATCTAAAACAAATTGGTTTTCTTGTGTATCTAGTTTTATGCCTGCAGAAGGTACATTCAGTGCTTCAAGGGTTCATGGGTGAACTCCGAAGGTATCTTCGTAAAGCCAGGACTTGGTTTTTGTCAGATGCATGGAGTTGGTCAACTACAGTCCTGGTGTGACATCTTTTCCAGCTCTTCTCTGGAAACATGCTAGTTTCTTTACTTAGGGAATATTTCATGAGGAGATAGTTGGAATTGTGGAATTTTATGTGTAATTCATTTTGGGTTTTTCACAAAGACAACCTGGTATTACTCTGCAATGGGCTTAGTGGTGAAGGTTTACCATTGTTCCTTTAAGAATTCGTTGTTTAGAATTTGTTTCACTTAAATAAATGTTTGAAAAAACTTGAACGCTAAATCCTCTCAGTCGGATAGAATATACTGATTTTTTTGTTTTAAAGTGTAAGAATAACTCACCGTGTAAATAATTTTGGGAGTAAAGATATTGACAGTAACTGTCAATATATTGACAGTTGGAAAGAAGATAAATTAACCTCGTGTGAATAAATGTAAAAGATTAGAAAAGACATATGCTAAACTAGAGTGTAGGTGTTGTGACCAAATCTTGAAATAAGATATTCCTGGAGAAGGAAAGGAATGACAATACTATGGAAAGAAGAGAAGAAGAAAAAAATAATAAAGAAACTTCTTTTTAAAGTATTTTCTAAAAGAATGAACATTAGGATGACAGAAATGCTGGAAAGATATTATTTGAAAACAAAATTGGTTCCACTGGCTCAAAAGGCTAGGGTCCTAGCTGCAAATTGTACCAGTTTGAACTTGTGACACACCTAATCCTCATTGTCACTGAATATCTTACCAGTTCGAACCTGTGACACCTAATCCTCATTGTCACTGAATATCTTACCAGTTTGAACTTGTGACACCTAATCCTCATTGTCACTGAATATCTTACCAGTTTGAACTTGTGACACCTAATCCTCATTGTCACTGAATATCTTACCAGTTTGAACTTGTGACACCTAATCCTCATTGTCACTGAATATCTTACCAGTTTGAACTTGTGACACCTAATCCTCATTGTCACTGAATATCTGACCAGTTTGAACCTGTGACACCTAATCCTCATTGTCACTGAATATCTTGCAATAATTGTTTTTATCTCATTCCGCTTTTTCAATTGAACTGGTCTCATGGTGACCTCAGTTTCTGCTTCTCCATACACTTCTGTGCCTGTTCTGAGTTGGTGTCAAAGCCTCAGGGGTTGGAGGTTTACAGGAGAAGGTCATTGAATGGATGTGTCTCTTGTTGGTGTCAAAGCCTTAGGGGTTGGAGGTTTACAGGAGAAGGTCATTGAATGGATGTTGTGGGGGTCACCACCCCAGGTGGTGTGTCACTCAGTCTGACGTAACAACTAAGCTGTTACTGTCATCAGTATTGGGGCTCAGTAGGTGGTATTCTGCGTATTCTTTTATTTTGAGGAGGATGGAATAAGCTTTCATATGCTTACTTACATACAGTCCCCATGTGTATGCAGTTTGTAAATTTTGCCATCCTTTCCCACAGGTACACAATGGCCTAGTCTTCTGAAATGTGGAACATGTTTTAACGTGTGCACAAGATGTTCTGCGTGCGTTTGCACAATGAACCTCGGCTTGTGGTATCATCTGAAGGAAGCTTATTCATGCTGAGATCCCCTAACACCACCAAAGTGACCCAGCAGCAATGTGCATGGCTGGAATGGAGAGATCAAGATGAGTGCTGTAGAAAAAGCAGAACAGGGACTAGATGTCACAACAGATGAGACAGCAAAAACTTATAAAATAGAAGGAAAGTTGAGCATAGCCACACAATTATGTAATGAAAAAGTCCAGAGAAAATATGAGAAAATCAATACACCTGAGTTACACAGGAGCCAGAGTATTTCTGTTTTCAGCCAAAATATAGTAGTAGGCACCCATCAATCTCGGAAGAATATGGAGTTGCGCTCTAGTCTTTAGAGCGCAAAGCCTTGGTAAGTAAGTATGGAGGGCAAGATGTTACCCATGCAGCAGAAACCCCCCTCTCCACGCCACTGGAATGATCCATTGGAAAGGCAGTGACCGATAGGAATGGTTCCAGTACCGTTGCAGGAGCCACCAGATCGTTGCCATATACAGCCCCGAGCCGCCCTGGAATTCCCACTCCCCGATTTTGCCTCGGAGATGGTGTCTAAACACGACACTTGTGTGCATGCTGTTTTTTTATATTTTGTCATCTGCTCCTACCGGCACACGATGGCCTGTTCTTCCGAAAGGCGGAACGGGGTTTTAACGTGTGCGCAAGATGTTCTGCATTCGTTCGCATATGGGGCCTCGGTTTATAGTCTCATCCAAATGACTTTGACATTCAGCTTAAATATGATAATTGTATATTAGGAAATTGCAGAAGGAGCTGGAGGCTAAGGGTGTTCATGAAAGAAGGGCCATGATGATTGGTGTGTGAAGATCAAAGAAGATAAATCATCCACAACCCTGCTCCCCCTCTCAACAAAACAGAAACCACAATCTGTCAAACTAGGGAACATAAGGCTCAAGAATGATAACGAACCAACCTACCTTGGTGTCGCATTTGACAAACGCCTGTCATGGAGACCTTACATCGAGAAAGCTGAAGGAAAGGCATGACAGAAATTGGCAATTCTGCGGAAGCTAGCCAGAACCAACTGGGGTGCCAATGAGAGAATTCTCAAGACAGTTTATACAGGAACGGTAAGGCCCCACTTGGAATACGCTGCTCCAGCTTGAGCAACAACAGCAGAATCCCACCAAAAAGTCCTGGATAAAGTACAGATTCAAGCTCTGCGACTCATCTCGGGTGCTATGAGATCTACCCCCGTCAGAACTATGGAACACCTGACTGGCATCCAACCGCTCAATACACGGCGTGACACCAAGACTCTAGTGCAGGCAGAGAAATACAAGTGTCTTTGGAACATCCAATGCACCATAGAATGGAGAAGCCAACAAGAAACAGGATAAAGGGCGGCAGTTTCATCCACCATAGCCGTGTACTCAGACCACAACAACTGAACAGTCTACCTGCCCATTCTATTCCATGGGACCCAGCTACTCTACCAAGGCCATGGGAAGCCAACCACAGGGAACCTGACATCAACACCACTGTCCAGCATGTGGCTTCAAAAGGAACTCAGAGCGACACCAGTAAGAAGGCACTACCCCTGGCCATGATAGAAGACTTCTATCCAGAACAGGCCTGGATCCATGTCTACACAGATAGATCAGCTACAGATGCTATTTTCAATGGAGGAGCAGGAGTACTGATCAAGTACCCATCTGAAGAAGTAGAAACAGCAAACATCCCAACAGGAACACACTGTACCAACTACCGTGCAGAAACTCAAGCCCTGAAACAAGCTGCCATCATGGTCAGACACTCCAAAGATGAATGTCAGCAGTAGTTTTTTTCACTGATGCCCTGCCAGTCCCACAAGCTCTGTCCGCAGACAAAGAAACAGAACTTCAACAGGAACTACAGCCTCTGACACAAAACAAACGTGTAACGCTGCAATGGATTCCTGCCCACTGTGGCATACCTGGCAATGAACAAGCTGATGAGCTTGCAAAACAGGGGGCACAGAAAGAACAGTGTGAAAGCAGCCTCACCTTCAATTAAAAGAAGACGATCATCAAATCTATGGCCCGACCTAGAGTAGAGGAGGATGACTACCACCACCTCAAAAGAGAAGATCAAGTCATAATTCTAAGACTCCGCACTGGGCACAGCAGGCTAAACCACCATATGTCCACAAAGCTGAAACTTGCCCCTTCTCCCCTGTGTGCATGTGGTAAAGAAAACCAGACAGGTGAGCACATCCTTCAAAGGTGTACGCTATTCAGCGACCTGAGGAAGAAAGTGTGGCCAACAGAGATGACCCTACAGACCAAGCTGTAGGCCCACAAGAGAAGCTGGAAAGGACATGTCAATATTTTCCCAGACACATCTGACAGTGTAAAGCGAACGAGAGAAGAAGAAGAAGAAGACTTGTTGGCAGGCAAACGTCTTGACCATCCTGTCACCTTCCTTCCTTTGGAATGTGGTGGCTCTTTTAAACATGTTTATGTTTGTTTTCCTTTCTTTCGTTTATGCTATAATTATTCATAATGTCATTTCGTCAGTTTCGTTTACTTTCCATTATCTTAAAAATGGCTTCTGTTGCACATGCACTCACAGTGGCTCATGACTAGTGATGTTGGTTTGATGTACTAGTTACATGTAGCATTTTTGTGAGAAGAAATATTTTGTCGTGTGTGTGTGTGTGTGTGTGTGTGTGTGTGTGTGTGTGTGTGTGTGTGTGTGTGTGTGTGTGTGTGTGTGTGTGTCTGTGTCTGTGTCTGTGTGTTTCTGTGTGTGATAAAATACTGTGTCTCTGGGATGATTTTAACATTAGATTGATTTTCTATTTTTTGATACATCCTTTTTATGCTTTTGGCTTCCTTTTTTTTTTTAGCCAGATTATACCATGGACAATTCCAGTGCTGCAGTGACATCCCCATTGTGGACTGACTCATGGAATGATACTACCACAGTGGGCAGACCTGTACGATCTACTGAAAAACCTTACTACCACTATAATATCTACATCATTTCAGAAGAAATGTTGCCCTATGTCTATCCTATCACCCTTGTGTTTGGAATGTTTGGAAACATCATGACCATCATCATCATGGGACGGATGAAGTCAGGTGACGCCACCATCAACCTCTACTTCATTGCTCTGGCTGCTTCTGATATGATTTATATTCTGGTGGTGCCACTGCTGGAATGGATTAAAGATATGTTTCATGTAAGACTGTATGCTTTACACAATGTGTCCTGTAAAATTACCGAATGGATGTACATGAGTGGCATGGTTATCAGTGCTTGGTTTCTGGTCTGTATGACTGTACACAGAGCACTGTCTGTTGTGTGGCCACATCGTGTCAACCTACTGTGCACTCACCGAAGAGTTCGTTTGGTGATATTGGGTATCGTAGTGTTTTTTGCCCTTGTGTATTCACATAATCTTCATGGACGGTATTTAGTTTGTGATTCTCAAGGTATGGATTGCTGGTGTGATCTACAAACTTCTGACAAGGTCTATATGTATTTTGTTTCAAAAATATTTCTTTACATAGACTTGGCATTTTACAGTGTGCTCCCCTTCATCATCATGGCTGTGTCAAACGCTGTTCTGATCTGGAAACTCAATCAGTCAGTCAAAGCAGCTGGCAGAGGCCTCAGCCAAGGAGATGCTGAACAAGTTCAAGCTCGTGAAAAAGCAGCCAGGTCTGTGACAATGACTGTTGTTGTAGTGTCCATTGCTTTTCTGGTGCTGACTTTACCAGCTTCAGTGGGTTCCATGTTTTATTTTGAATTATTTTATGAAAAATCACTATACGGCTATGAGGATGCTTTCATACATTTCATTTTAGTTGTGTTTAATCTTTTCAGTGACCTAAATACGTCCATCAATTTCTACCTGTAATGTCTGACCGGGAGGAGGTTCAGGGAGGAGTTCATCAAGATCATGTGTTGTGGGAGGAACAGACCACGGCGTGGTGCTCATCAGTGACAGGAGATGTCTGTGAGCTGTCCACACCTCAGTCATGGCCATTTGATTCTTTCATAACAAAAATACGTCATAGCAGCATCACTTTTGGGCTGCCTGTGCTCTGCAGGTGCTTACAATCCTTGCCAACATTCTAGTTTTGCACTTTCCGATATGATTTTACATCCGTTTAAAAAATCGCAACAACTAAGAGTTAAACACAAACATTCAGAAGATGTAGTTTCAAATTAGTATTCTACTGATTGTCCTTTTGCTACTAAAATAAAGCTGTTTAGAGCGGTTATGTGTAACAGTGTGTGGACAGCAACACTTGAGGGGAAGAGCAGAGAGAGTGAGATGAACACACACACACACACACACACACACACACGACATTGATACAGTTCTTCCACCCCCCACCCCCCCTCTATGCTCACCCACATAAAGAAACTCAAGCATGACTGTCTAAGTGTACACACAAAAAAACTTGTTGGCTAGCACGAAATTCCAAATGTGCCACTGAGTAGACACTTCCAATATCTGATAGGTCAGTAGGTCTACTAGTAGTACAAGCAGACTGACTCTTCATCTAGGACCCTAAACTAAATATTGATTTATTTACTTATTTATTCTTTTATATCGATGATAATAGAACAAGCACTCATGTGTTTTTTTACATCCAGTCCCCGTGTGTATGCAGTTTTGTCAATCTTGTCATCTGTTCCCACCGGCACACAATGCCTACTCTTACAAAAAGCGGAACAGGATTTAACATGTGCGCAAGATGTTCTGTGTGTGTTCGCACACAGGGTCTTGGTTTACAGTCTCATCCTAAGGACTTTTTGGGATAGAGTGGATTTTTTTTTTTTTTATTGGGACCCTGTAACGATTTGGGGGCTACTGCAGCCTTACCAGAGCACAGTGCCTTGACAACAGGATTTGTTTACCATTCTGCATTAACAAAAAAAAAGGGGAAAATACCTCCTCTATGGAGGCGCGTTTTTTCAGAAAAGAATAAAGAAAGTAGAAAACTAGTTACAGAACCAAACAGATTTTTCAAAGAGCTGGAAACCGCTCTCTCTGTGTGTGTGTGTGTGTGTGTGTGTGTGTGTGTGTGTGTGTGTGTGTGTGTGTGTGTGTGTGTGTGTGTGTGTGTGTGTGTGTGTGTGTGTTTATTTATTTGTTTATTCTTTTATATCGAGGATAATGGAATAAGCAATCTTCTGCTTTTTTTTACATCCAGTCCCCGTGTGTATGCAGTTTTGTAAATATCATCTGCTCCCACTGGGACACAATGGCCTGCTCTTACGAAAAGCGGAACAGGATTTAACGTGTGCGCAAGATGTTCTGCGTGCGATCGCACATGGGGGCCTCAGTTTAAAGTCTCATCGGAAGGACTTTTGGGGAGAGTGGAGTCAGCACTGATGTGTGTGTGTGTGTGTGTGTGGGTGGGTGGGTGGGTGGTGTGTGTTGTGGGTGTGGGGGGGGGGAGAGGGAGGATGCTGTAAAGTTCCAGTTTTCCTGAGCTCGATCAGTGATTGACGTGGGTTTTGTTTGGTTAGGTGTCACTATTCCACTGTTTCTTTCTACCTATAATCTTTCTCTCTCAAATTTATTGTATATCTCTGGTAATGGGCCAACTGTGCGAAGATGGTTTGGCTCACCTTCGACCTCTCTGAGGATTTCAAAATAGGCTACCCATCCCTATTTTCTCCTTGAAATCTCAACGTCATTCTTTGCTTATGCTTCGTTTGGTATGGTATAGGGTTCATTTGCAAATCAAGAAGAAAGTTACAACCTTTATTGTCCACTTACAAATGGAAAATGAGTCTTGACTGTACTACATGGCGTAAAAAAACAACATTGTAATACATTTTAAAATTACCTATAATTTTATCTCCTCAAACATATCAATAATTAACTCCTAGAAGTTCTTTCCCTTGAATTTCGATCACCAGTGGTCGACGTATATCATTCGGAAATTTTCATAGATAAAAACATATTGTCATCAACATGCATCTGTTATGACAATAATCCTAAAAAATCAAATCAAATTTATGACAAAAATATTTAAATTATTTAGAAATCATAAACCGAAGCCAGGTAACAAAGGACACCACCTGGGGTCTCTTTCAACGCCATCTTGAATTTTATCTTCTTATGAGTTCCACAGCCTCTTTCAATGACGTGGAATTCTTCCACAGCAGTCATGAAGAAACCTGGGAGCTGGAGAATGCTATGTCTGATAGTGACAAACCTGGGAGCTGGAGAATGCTATGTCTGATAGTGACAAACCTGGGAGCTGGAGAATGCTATGTCTGATAGTGACAAACCTGGGAGCTGGAGAATGATATGTCTGATAGTGACACAAGGAAGATGCATTGTCCTCAGCAGTTCCAGTGCATAGCAAACAACAGCAAATGTAAGCTGGGTTTGTTTTGCATTTTCAATCTGAGAAATATTAAAATAATCTCTGTTGTGATTGATGAATGGTAAAACTAGTCATTGGAAATCATTTTCCTCTTGGTTCCGACTTGTTAAAATGAATTGTTAACTGTGAATATCATTTTTACATACACATTTGCTTCTACACAAATGATGAGTGACACTGGCAGTTTGACCTACTTTCAGTCTGCCAGTAGAATGAGTTCCCCTCTCCACCAGGCCCTATGTTAAGTCTAAATGGGCAGTTGCATAAACTGTATTGGTAGCATAATGATTATGATTATGTGTTCTGATTTTAGCATTTTTCTCTCTGTAATCACTCTTTTTGCATGGAATCACTAGGCTGGGGGGGGGGGGGTCTACATTTTTCATATAAAAAAACTTTTTCATCAGCAGCACACTTCTATCACAATTAGTTCAAACTAATGCAAAGACACACCCATCCACAAACATAAACTCAAGCTGGCATGCATGCATCTACCCACAAGTATGCATGCATAGTGTCACATGAATGCACATGCATATAGAACTGAATACAAATCAGGACACAAGGAGATATCCTACTGCTCCTTTAAACATTTTGATAAAAAAGCCTTTATTAATGATATTCGTAATTCAAACTTAGAATATGTTTATCAGATTACAAATCCAGATGATGCTGTTAACTATTGGATAGAGACATTTACAGCTACCTATGATAAACATGCTCCATTTATTAAGAAAAAAATAAAATATTTCATGAAACCTCCATGGTTAACTAAAGAAATTGAAAACGAAATGAATCTAAGAGACTATTTATTAAAATCAAAGCAAAAAGATGAATATAAAAAGCAAAGAAACAAAGTCAATTCAATGAAGTGCAAAGCCAAAACAAAATACTTTCAAGATTTGCTGTCTTCAGCCCCAAATCCAAAAGCGATTTGGAAAGCCATTAATACCTTAACTAATAAATCAAGACATAACTCCCAAAAAGTCATAAAAGAAATATCAGCAGAAAACCTGATTTCTCACTTTGCAAACATTGCTGACTCTATAATATCTGATGATAAAACAAAAACAAATGAGCTGATAGAATTAAAACAATACTGTTCATCAAAGAACATCTCATCTTATTTTGTCATACCCCCAGTAACAGTAACAAAAGTGCTTAGTAGTATACTCAGATTGAAACAGTCAAGATCAAAAGACCTTGACAAAATCAATAGTCAAATATCAAAAATCAGTGCATACACCATAACTGACACCCTAACGTACATATTCAACTTGTGTATTGACAAGAATTACTTCCCAATGAAGTTCAAACGAGCAAAAGTAATACCTTACACAAAGCAGGAGACCCAACCAATCCCTCGAACTATAGACCAATATCCATACTATCAGTCCTATCTAAACTATTAGAAAACATATACAATTTCACCTACATTCTCATTTTAAAATATATGATCTAATTAATGAAAACCAGTCAGGTTTTCGTGAAAACCATACTTGCCATACAGCCTTAATACAACTAATTGAGCATTGTCTTTTGATTATCAATAACAATGAAATCACTGGAGTCCTTTTTCTAGACTTTGATAAAGCCTTTGACGTTATTAGCCACTCTCTTCTCATCAAAACATTAAAATGCTATAAAATTTCCAACCTAGCATTATCATTTTTAGACTCATTTCTCAGTAATCGTCATCATCTTGTTGAAATCGGGCCTAGGAGATCAACCTTATTACCCGTAAAATATGGAATACCACAGGGATCAATACTAGGACCACTTCTTTTCTCCATTTATATTAATGACCTACCTCTACATATCCATTGTTCATGTCAAATGTTTGCCGATGATACATCAATTCAATGTAACAACAATGATCCAAACCAGCTTGTGAAAAATATGCAGGCAGATATCAATAAACTTATGGAATGGACAGAACTCAATCATATGTCTCTTAATTCTAATAAAACAAAATGTATGTTTATAACCACTCTACAAAAAAGACAGAAATTGCGTTCTCCATTCACGCCAATTTATATTCATGGACAACAAATTGAAGAAGTAGTCTCACACAAAGTACTAGGTGCAGTAATCGACAATGATTTGTCTTGGTCAGATCACATAGCCACATTAGGAAAACGAATCTCAGTAAGGTTATATCAACTTATAAAAATAAAAAATGTTCTAAATTTACAGTCACAAAAACTATTCTTTCACGCCCATATTCTATCTCTTATAAATTATGTTTCTACCTTATGGGACAGTGCAAGTGAAACAAACCTAAAGTATATAAACCGCCTACATAAAAGAACTGTTAAACTAATCTGATTGAATCCTAATACACTGACCACCACCAACTACAAAGAACTAGACATTCTTCCACTCAAAGACAGACTGCTGTTCAACAAGTATCTATGTATGTTCAATATATTAAACGGAAAAGCCAAAAAAAAATTTGTGGAAAAATTTGCTGTCAATAAAAACAGGCCTACCCATAGACTGTTACTGCCCAGGCCCCATAATAATCTCTATAAATCAAGCCTTGCTTATTCAGGGGGAACATTGTGGAGCAACCTACCCCCTTTTCTAAAATCAGTTCCTTCAAAAGAAATGTTTAAGAAACTTTTGAAGAAACATTTCATGGACAAACTATAAGGCCACGTTTATGTTCGATACTACCTGACATTTGGCTGCTTGTTATTATTCATGCCCATGTTATATTGTATTTTTTTCATTTGTATGTATGATGTGAGCTTATGTTGTACTGTCTTGGGTTTGTTTTTTGTTGTTTTTTTATCTTGAGAGATTTGTTGGAAAGTAATCCTCATTTATTTCAGTTTTTCAACAAAGGTTGATATTTGTCTTTGAATTTTTTAGAAGTCAATTTACATGATTTTTTTTGTGAGGGCAGGATGAAAAAAAAGGTTGTGTAAACTTAATCTTTTACCCTCAATAAAGATAATTTTGAATATACACACACACACACACACACACACACACACACACACACACACACACACACACACACACACACACACACACACACACACATTTTTTTTTTCATGTTTGTAAAGGTGGGGTTCTTTTTGGTTTTGTTTTGTTTGTTGTTTTTTGTGGGTTTGGGTTTGTTGTTTTTTTTTTGGGGGGGCAATATTTTTCCTGTACTGGGTATTTGTATTTCTATTGTTGTTTATTTTGTGTGGTTTTGGGGGGTGAGGGCTAGGAGATGTTGCTGATTGTAGCTGGTTTTTGCAGTTGTTGTTGGATGTTCCCCTTCTTTTTCTGAGAGGGGTATTTTATTTTTTCTTATGTGAAATTTAGTAACTGATATTTAGTTATATTTCTCATTGGAATTACTGATTTTGCTAGAGATTGTTAGAACTGCATTTTCCGCTTTTGTTTACTGTAGTTCAATAGGTTAGTAACAAAAAGTTGGTTTTATTTTGTAATTTACTTAGCAAGTATTGACCCCCTGAAATTCTTTATCCCATACATTGCCAACTACACCCTCTTCCCCTGACACTCATACACCCACCTTCTCCCCCACCCTTCCCGTCTAATATCACAATTTGTGAAAAGACCTTAAATGAATTTGAACACACACACACACACACACACACACACACACACACACACACACACACACACACACACACACACACACACACACACACACACACACACACACACACGCTATAGATGATTTAGTTAAGCTTTCAACAAGTATAAAACAACAATTTGCAGGTAGGAAAAATGTTTTTGCTACGTTTTATGACATTAATAAAGCCTACAATGTGTTTGGCATGCAAAATTATTAAGTAAGTTGACGACAATTGGTCTTTCTGGTAACATCTATCATTATGTAAACAGCTTTCTTAGTAATGATCCATTCAAGTAAAGGTCGGAAATAACTATTCAGATCCTAGATATCTTGACATGGGATTACCACAAGGCTCTGTTATAGCACCAGTTTTATTTAATATCCTATTATATGATCTACCGACATAATTATGCATGTGGATGAATGTTACAATGAAACAAAACACATCAAAAAGGTCCTTAAGTTATAATTTAAAAAACTATATCAAAAAGACCTTGATAGCCTGAATAAGTACATAATTGAACATGGTCTAACTTTATCTACAGAAAAAAACGCATATTATGCTTTTTAACAACAGAGGTAATCCGCACAGCTTACCTGTGTTCAAAGTTGAGAATGAGGTAGTTGAATATGAAGAAATAGTAAAATTCTTAGCTGTTTTTCTCACTTCTAAGTTAACTTGGAATGCCCACACTGAATATATCTTAACTAAAGGAAGAAAATGTATACATTTGCTAAAATTGTCCGAAAACAGTATTGGGGACAAGACATGACAATTCTGAAACAACTTTCTACTTCTCTAATTAGATCTAAATTATCATATGGTCAAGAAATCGTCTTTAACGCATCTAAGTACTTACTAAAGAAGCTTCAAAGTGTAGACTGTAAGGCGTATAGACTGGCTCTAGGTGTACCATTTCATGCCTCTGCACTTGATACATATAAAGGAATTGGAATGTTACCACTTGATGAGTACAGGCAACTTGTATGTGCAAAATACATTATGAGAAGCTCAACACCTGAAAACTTTGCTTCGGAAGAAATCAAAATTAGGTCTGAAACAAATTTTCCCAAAAGAGCCTGACACATAAACTCTTTACTGACAATTAGCACCTACACCTCTGATCTTTATGAGCATTCTGAAAATTTAAAATTTGTAGACCCACAGAGAGCAGTTTCAGTCTGTCCTGTTTGGGAAATGAAGGGAGCACATTTTTGGTGTAGATTAAATCAACATGAAAAAGACTGAGAATCCAAATATTATGGCAGTTAATGTTCAATCGCATATACAACATCATTATTCTAGTTGCCTTAAAATTTATACAGATGGTTCACTTTTGCACAATCATCAAGCAAGTTCAGCATTTGTTATACCAACACTAAAGATAGAGAAATCATATTATGTTGATAAAAATCGATCTGTATTTACAGCTGAACTGTTAGCAATATTCATGACTTTGACTTTCATTTAAGATCATCCTTTCATTTTTATTCATATATTGCTGTGTGTGGATTCGAAATCAGTTTTGAATGCCTTAAAGTCTACAACATATATGCAAACTACTAAACTTATATTAGACATCAAATACCTCATAAATCTGTTAATCTAATCCTCATCTCCAGTCAAGTACAAAAGTTTGCAGTGATGCCTGTGGTAACTTTCTATCAGTCACTGTACATGGAAGCCCAGGAAATTGTAAACAGTGATCCCTCTGACAGTTTCATCAGATCTGTTGTCCTTCAGCTGGGATACTGCCACACTCAGATGAGTTTCCTAGGAACCATTGGACATGTCTGGGCTGCAGGGAACGTTGGAACATGTGTATGCCTTAAATGTTATTTCTCATAATTATTACGGGTGGGAAGTCTTACTCCCGTGCTGTTGGAGCATACTTTCTCACGGATGCTACCCACAACACCATCTTCACAGCTCCTGCATACTACATGCCATGGATCCTGGTTTACCATGATATCCCATCACCAGACTAAATCTAACACAGGATGATTCAGCCAGTATGTGACTTCCATCTTAGTGTTAGTTTTTTTTTAAGTATGTTGCAAGGTTGTATCAACAGCACAATTTAATGTCTGAAAATTTTCATAACTAAGTGAAACAACAGTGAAATCCCATCACCCCGCCACAATGCATTACGTCACATGCCCGCAGGCGCATGTGCACGCATTTGCCTGTGCAGGTGTTTATGTGTGTGTGTAGATAAACATTTGTTAACACTATTTGTGGTTGTTAGTATGTTCAAAAATAGATTGAATGCAAGCCCTTTGATTTGTTTACACAAGATATAAATCTAGCACATATAGATTCTATAAGTATATCATTAATAATAACGAGAACAAGCAATAGCCTACTAAAATTTCAAATAATCAGCAATTTTAATCAACAATCTTCTGTTGTTTATATCCTATATTTATCTCACCACTGTGTAGAAATAACTGTCATGGATAGGTTAAAACTAGGGGTCAGGTTTAGAATAGGGGTCTCTAAAATTTTACAGGGTAAGGGTAATAACAACAAGCCGTATCTAATTAATGTATTGTTGATTGCAACTGTTCTTGGTTTATTTTTTAACAGAAGATGTCATATTAGCTTTCTATAATGCGCATGTTTTATTAATGTTGTACAAAACATTAAAAAATGAAGACAAGTCAGTATTTTGTTCAAACCAGCAAAGAAAATGAATTATTTTTGTCAAACAAACAAAAAATGATAATAATAATCACTCTCCCCCCATTTTTAAAAATCTGTGACCTTCAGTGATGGTTTTAAGTTGTTCTTATGATTATTTTGTTAAAATCGTAGTCATAATAGTAGATTGTCATAATGTTTCAGTCACAGGAAACCAGTGAGGTAGGTGGTACCTAACTAGAAGTGAAATATCTAACTCTTTAAATCAGATATTCTTTTTGATTTTGATGTGTTATTGGTGGATGTCTGACAATCACAAATCAGTTGAGTTTGCCTTTATTAAAGCAATTTGTTTAAAGCTCCTGCTAATTTGGGGCTTATTTGACTGGACTGTTCATCCACTTTAGGGATGGAGTTTAAGAGTGTTGCTCTGATTACCTGACCAACACTGCAGGTGTCTGTATCCCTCGGGCCTGGTTGACACCGGAATATGTTATGATAGTAAGTGTAGAGTACAACCCTGTCAGGTAGTCTGAAAGCAGATGCACTTCCATAGCAGCATTATTATGACATCCTCATTATCATTTATAATCATGCAATAAAAAAAAAATGCCTCTGTTTTGGTGGCCCCCTTACTCTGGTCTCATGGTGACCTCAGATTCTGTTTCCCTATACACTTCTGTGCCTGTGGTGAGTTTGTGTCAAAGCCTTTGGGTTTGGGGGTTCACGGGGATGGTCGGTCGTTCGAGGGACGTTGTGGTGCTGCCACTTTGGGTGGGCAACTCACTCAGTCTGGCTCCACGACTGAGCTAATACTGTCTGTCACAATATAAAAAAGCAAAGAGTTTTCCACCCTGTCCCCAAAAGGACAGGCTTAGATTTTTATTGTGACTAGCTCGTTCTTAATTCGTCCGGAAAAGGG
>CM060349.1:6868397-6870897 GCA_030674155.1 Stramonita haemastoma
TAATAGGGGATCCAGAATAGAACCCTGTGGGACACCAAATTTATTTGGTACGAAAGTCGGAAAATTTGTTGTTGATGTAAACTTTTTGTTGTCTGTTAGAAAGAAAGAGAGATTTAAACTATAAGGCATTAGAGGATACTTTATAGTGTACAAGTTTCCTTATTAGCAGATTGGGGTCAATAACATCAAAAGCCTTTGCAAAATCTATAAATAGAACGCTTTTAAATTCCTTTTTATTTACATTAACTAACCATCTTTCTATAAGTTTTACAAAGGCAGTGTGGCATGAATGGTTTGCTCTGAACCCAGACTGATGGGGTGTATAGGGCTATTTTCATATAAATGAGTAAGTAGGCATTTATTGATGTGTTTCTCTAATGGGTTTGAAAGGAAAAATAAAATTGAGATGGGTCTATAATTAGAGGGGTCAGTTCGATCTCCTGATTTATACAAAGGAGTCATTTTACTGTGTTTAAACATGTTTGGAAAGGTATTTTTGCTGATGCAAAGATTAAAGATGTAAATGAGTGTCTCTGCTATAACTAGTGCAGCTAATTTCAAAAGTTTTCCATTCAAACCATCTAAGGGACAAGTTGCCCTCTGCTTCATTCTTTTCAAGGCAGTAAACACTTTGTGTACGCTCATACATGGAATTCTTAATTCGGAATTGATATTTTTGTTACTGCAAAAGGTTTCTAAGCCTTTCAAGTCATAAGCTTTTGATTAATCATGAGTTATTATTGTATCTGAAATAGTTGCAAAGTGATGGTTTAAGGCACTGGCAGATATATCATCTAAAATATTTGTTGTTTTACTACAGTTCTTTTTGGTAAGTGGGTTGAGTTCTTTTCAGACTTGCTGTCTTTATTTTTTACTGATTAGGTCATCAAGGTATTTCTTTTTTCAGTTCTTAAGAGGGTGTGGGTTTGTGGTCTTGTCCAGGGGACTCGTGGTGGAGTGCAGGGGTCAGCGCTGATGTAGACTCCAGGGCAGGGTCCCCTAGGGGGCGCCTCCTTGGTGGCTCAGTCCTGGGCCGTCAGGTCAGGAGCGTGGTGCTCTGACCACTAGGCTATCCCGCCTCCCTCATGACTTTTTTTAATTATGATATTTTTTATTTTGCTGCCTGTCTTCTGTGGCATCCTGTCCCACTATTACTATGCCACTCATTTCAATCTCCCCGCCACAGCCATGCCCAGATTCGTTATGCCTCATCCTCAGGGTCGGGGGTCTACAGATCAGGCTACCATGGGTCCACCAGCCAGAGGGGCCCTGCATTGCTGCTGGGGGCAACAACAAAGTGAGAGGCTGTATGATCAGTGGCTTTTCAACTCATGGAATTCCACTTTACAGCTTAGTCTTTAGTGATTGACTATGATTCTGACTAGAAGGCTTGACTTGCACAGTCCTTATGTGCTGAAGCCCAGGGGACTAGTTGGCCTTTGGAGAACATCTCCAACGCTGACTGTCCTTATGCCCTCTTGGCCGAGAGAGTGGGAATGCATTGTGGGCAAGGCATCCCCACTATAATCAAATTTCTGCCCTGTTTCCAAAACAGCAGCTGCCTCCTCTGCCACGATGACCTCCAAAACAGCAGAGGAGGCAGCTGCTGTTTTGGAGGTCATCGTGGGACATGATGTACAAACAAAATACTCTATGCCTACTCTCATAATATATCTCGGCATCAACCTGGTCCCATAGATACAGATACCTGCAGTGTTTGTCAGATATTTTGAGCAAAACACTCTCAAATTTGCATCTGTTAAGTGGTTGAAGCTTGAGTTTGTGGTCCCAGTCTTTCCACTGAGCTCACAGCACACTCACTCTAGGAAGAAGCTGGCTGGAGTCCAAAAAATCACTATGAGTTTTATGGGCTTTGAATCAGCAACCTTCCAGTCCAATATCCAAGGCATGATGGATGGTACTTTTCTTTTTAATAATAATAATGATAAATGGAATTTATATAGCACCATATCTAGCAAAAACAAATCAAAGCCTTGCATTCAACCAATTCTTGCGCATACAGCCAACAACAATTTAGATTTTTAACGATTTCAATGTACACACACCCACACTCACCCCACCTAGGTGCAAAAGGGGTACCAACCTTGTGTTGGGGGTTAACCCTGCCATAGACTGGCCTCCTATCCAGGGGGAGTCTATGACTCTCAGTGGCTTAACGCCACAGAAACCGGGATAAGCTGCGGCCTGATGAGCCTTAGGCTCGGGACAGACTTTAACTAACACACACACACACACACACACACACACACACACACACACACACACACACACACACACACACACACACACACACACACACACTCATAGAGGTTAAACACTTTGGCAGGGTGGTGGATATTTTGGCTGTTGAGAGCAGGGGCAGAAGATGAAACAGGAAAGGATAGGAAAGTCTTAGCTTTGAAAGAAGTGTGTCTTGAGACTGGATTTAAATGTGTCATAGGTAGGCTTTTTACGAAGGGAGAGAGAGAGATCATTCTAG
>CM060349.1:6880897-6883397 GCA_030674155.1 Stramonita haemastoma
CTCTAAAAGGTGTTCCTGTTCTTCTATAAAAGGTGTTGCTCTTCTCTAAATGGTGTTGCTCTTCTATGGAAGGTGTCCCTCTTATTCTGTACTAGGTGTTCTTCTTCTCTCAAAGGTGTTCCTGGTCTCTAGCAATAAACTTGTGGCAATGCCTGTAATGTCATATTTAACCCTACATGGGGTATGACTGAATATATGGCAGAGACTCGAGCTTCATACACTCTAGTAGGCCTGACATGTGACAGCAAAAGAGAGAGAGAGAAGAGAGGAGAGAGAGAGAGAGAGAGGAGAGAGATGAGAGAGGAGAGAGAGAGAGGAGAGAGGAGAGAGAAGAGGAGAGAGAGAGAGAGAGAGAGGAGAGAGAGAGTAGAGAGGAGAGAGAGAAGAAGAAAGAACAATGAACAAGATTTATTCTTTAAGCCACCAGCCCAAGAAACCGGTGGACAAAGCATGGGTAAAACAAAGCACAGCAAACAAAGCAAAAGTAAAATGAAACCTCACGACATAATTATGGACTGTTAGCAACTGCCAAAAACGTAGAGAGAGAGAGATTTGATTTGATTTGATTTATTCTTTCCTATCGAGGATAATGGAATAAGCACTCTTGTGCTTTTTTTTACATACAGTCCCCGTGTGTATGCAGTTTTGTAAATGCCATCTGTTCCCACCGGCACACGATGGCCTACTCTTACGAAAAGCGGAACAGGATTTAACGTGTGCGCAAGATGTTCTGCGTGCGTTCGCACACGGGGCCTCGGTTTAAAGTCTCATCCGAAGGACTTTTGGGGAGAGTGGATCAGCACTGATGTTAACTCCACGAGAAAAATCTCCTCGACTGGACTCGAACCCAGGTCGTCAAATTGCCAGCAATGTTCTGACCACTAGGCTATCCGTCGAGAGAGAGAGAGAGAGAAGAGAGAGAGAGAGAGAGGAGAGAGAGGGAGAGAGGGAGAGAGAGGGAGAGTAGAGGAGGAGGAGAGAGGAGAGATGAGAGAGGAGAGAGAGAGAGAGAGGAGATTTGATTTGATTTGATTTGATTTGATTTGATTTGATTTGATTATTCTTTTTTATCGAGGATAATGGAATTAAAGCACTCTTGTGCTTTTTTTCATCTAGTCCCCGTGTGTATGCAGTTTTTTTTTGGTAAATGTCATCTGTTCCCACCGGCACACGATGGCCTACTCTTACGAATAGCGGAACAGGATTTAACGTGTGCGCAATGTGTTCTGCGTGCGTTCGCACACGGGGCCTCGGTTTAAAGTCTCATCCGAAGAGAGAGAGGAGAGGAGGAGAGAGAGAGAGAGAGGTTGAGCAGAGAGAGAGAGGAAGAGAGAGAGAGAGAGAGGAGAGAAGGAGAGAGAGATGAGAAGAGAGAGAGAGAGAGAGAGTCACGGGGAAAAGCACTTTTTCCACGGGCGATATGCCAGTGCAATGCTTCAGGCTGCTGGGAGAGACAGTGTGCGAATTTTGCCGAACTGGATCACGTTCTTTCTTTGTCTCTATGTCTATGTTTCTATCTGTTTGTCTGTCTGTCTGTCAGTCAGTCAGTCGTCATGTCTGTCTGTCTGTCTGTCTGTCTGTCTGTCTGTCTGTCTGTCTGTCTGTCTGTCTTCTTCTCTCTTCTCTCTCTCTCTCTCTCTCTCTCTCTCCTCTTCTCTCTCTCTCTCTCTCTCTCTCTCTCTGCCTGTCTGCCTGTCTGTCAGTGTCTGTCTCTCTGTCTTTCAGTATGTCTGTTGATTATTATTATTATTATTATTATTATTATTATTATTTTATTATTTTTATTATATTATTATTATTTTATTATTTTAATTATTATTATTATTATTTCTATTTAGGATAATAAAATAAGCACTCATGTGCATTTTTAATTTCTGTCCCCGTGTGTATGCATTTTTGTAAATTTGTCATCTTTTCCCATCAGCACAGAATGGCCTACTCTTCCGAAAAAACGAACGGTTTTAACATGTGCCCAAGATGTTCTGCTTTTAAGCTCACACGGTACCTCGGTTTATAGTCTCATCCAAAGAACTTCTAAGGAGAGTGGAGTGGGCACCTATGTTAACTCCAGAGAAAAAATACTCTTGAACAAGATTCGATTTTAGGTCAGTAAGTCACGAGCCTATCATTCTAACCACAAGGTTATCCCGTCCCCTTGCGCGCCCGTATGTGTGTGTTATAAAAGTCACCAAGCCTTAACCTTCAAAACAGCGAGTTGGCGGTGTGAGGAATCATAAAATTCCCACCTTTAATTCATCCAGCGCCATTGCCAAGATTCAAACCTAAAACTCCGTGGACCTTTAAGACAAAGGTTCAATCCTCACTGCTCTAAAGACGTTGACCCTTTTCTAGTGTGTTCAAATGTTCGCCAAACTTGAAATCAATCTGCCCATTCTATCAGCTTTTCGATTTTTTTTAATGAATGTGGTGTGTGTGTGTGTGTGTGCGCGTGCGCGCGCACGCGCGCGCTCACGCGCGTGTGTGTGTGTGTGTGTGTGTG
>CM060349.1:6888397-6930897 GCA_030674155.1 Stramonita haemastoma
TAATTTACCTAAATACAAGAATCATATAAAAACAATTTAAATCCAACAAGAATCATAATATATAAATAATTTCCTCAATACAACAGGAATCATAATATAAAAATAATTCTCCTCAATACAACAAGAATCATAATATAAAAATAATTTCCTCAATACAACAAGATCATAATATAAAATAATTCTCCTCAATACAACAGGAATCATAATATAAAAATAATTCTCCTCAATACAACAAGAATCATAATATAAAAATAATTCTCCTCAATACAACAAGAATCATAATATAAAAACTCGCCTCAATACAACAAGAAGCAAAATATAAAAATAATTTGCCGAAGTACAGCAAGAAAGACATAAAATGATTTGTCTAAAAAGAACAAGAAACATATAAAACAATTTGCCTAAATACAACAAGAAATGTATGGAAAAATAATTTACCTAAATACAAGAATCATAATATAAATACAATTTAAATCCAACAAGAATCATAATATAGAAATAATTTCCTTAATCCAAGAAGAATCATAATATGGAAATAACTCGCCTAAATATAATAAGAAGCATGATAGAAAAATAATGTGCCTAAATGCAAGAAATGTTTGAAAAATATTGTGCCTTAATATAACAAAAAACATGATATAGAAACAAGTTGCATAAATACAAGAAGCATAATATAAAAAAAAATAATTTGCCTAAATACAAGACGAAGCATGATATAAAAATAATTTACTTAAATACAAGAAACATAAACATAATTTGCCTAAATACAAGAAGCACATAAAATAATTTGCCTAAATACAAGAAGCATAAATTATTTATAAAACAGTTTCCCTAAATACAAGAAGAATCATAAAACTAATTTGCCTAAATACAAGAAGAAGCATAACATAAAAATCATTTGCCTTAATACAACACGAAGCATAATATAAAAATAAATTGCCTAAATACAAGAAACATACAATAATTTTCCTAACTACAGTAAGAAGTTCAATATGAAAATAATTTGCCTAAATACAAGAAGCCTATAAAACTAATTTTCTTAATGCAGCAAGCATGTAAAATAATTTGCCTAATACAACAGAAAGCACATAAAAAATAGTTTGCCTAAATACAAGACATAATATAAAAATAAAAGTTAATACAACATGAAGCATGATATAAAAATAATTTGCCTAAATACAACAAACTAGAAAAATGATATGCCTAAATACAAGAACTACTAATAATTTGCCTAAATACAAGATGCATGATATAAAAATAATTTGCCTAAATACAACAAAAAGCACAATTTCAAAATAATTTGCGTAAATACAAGAAACATAAAAAGTAATTTGCCTAAACACAAGCAACATAAAATAATTTGCCTAAAAAGAACAAGAAACATAAAGAGCGATTAGCCCTAATACAACAAAAAATTGATAAAAACAATAATTTCCCTAAATACAAGAAGCCGATGAAAACGGTTTGCCTTAATGCAAAAAGCATAACAAAAATAATTTGCCTATATACAATCAGAAGGATTAAACATAATTTGCCTAAATACAAGAAGCCTCAAATAAATAATTTGCATTAATACAAGAAGCAGAGTACAAAACATTTTTACCTAAATACAATAATTAAACTGTAAAACTGATTTGCCAAAAAAATGCAACAAGGAGCGTAATATAAAACTCATTTGCCTAAATACAAGACACATAATATATATTTTCCCTAATTACAAGAAGCATAAAATGAAAATTTGCCTAAATACTAGAAGCATGATATAAAAACAGTGTGCCCAAATATAACAAGAAACCGGATGTAAAATAATTAGCCTAAATACAACGAGTATAATATAAAAACAAATTGCCTAAATACAAAAAGCTTATAAAAAAAAAAAGCCTAAATACAAGAAATAAAAATAATTTGCCTAAATACAGCAAAAGAAAAAAAATTGCCTAAACAAAACAAGAAACATTAAAACATTTCCCTAATTACAAGAAAAATACAAAAAATAATAATGTGCCTAAATACAAGAAGAAGCATAAAGAAAACTTAACTTGCCTAAATACAAAAGAAACAATAAACTAATTTTCCTAAAAAGAGCAAAAAACATATGAAAATAATTTTCCTAAATACAAGAGAGTATAACAAATTTGCTTAAATATAACAAAAAGCGTATTAAACAATTTGCCTAAATTCAACAAGGAGTATAAAAGCAATTTGCCTAACGAGAACAAGAAATATAAAAACAATTTGGCTAAATACAATAAGGAACTATGAAAAATAATTTGCCTAGATACAAAAAGAAGCATAATATAAAAGATAATTTGCCTTAATACAAGAAACATAACATGAAAACCATTCGGCTTAATACAACAGAAGCATGGTATAAAAATAATTTGCCTAAATACAAGCTATAAAAATAATTTGCCTGAATACAAGAAGCATAATTTTAAAATAAGTTGCCTAAAAACAACAAATAAAAAAAAATGATTTGCCTAAATACAACAAATATAAAAAAAATAATCTACCTAAATACAAGAAGACACACATGAAATAACTTATCTAAAAAGAACAAGAAAAATACAAAAACACTTTGCCTAAAAAGATCAACAAACATATAAAAACAATTGGCTCCAAAAGAACAAGAAATGTATGAAAAACAATGTGCCTAAATACAAGAAGCATAATATAAAGGTAATTTGCCTAAAGAAAAAAAAAAACATGATATAAAATAATTTGCCTAAATACAACAAAAAGCATAATAAAATTTGCCTAAATACAAGAAGCATAATATGAAAGTAATTTGTCTGAATACAAGAAGCATAATATAACAATAATTTGCCAAAATACAAGAAACATAAAAAAGTAATTTTCCTAAATATGAGAAGCATAATATGGGAATAATTAAATTTGCTTAGATGGAAGAAGCGTAATATAACAATAATTTGCCTAAATACAACAAAAAGCATAATATAAAAAGAATTTGCCTAAATACAAGAAGCATAAAAAAGAATTTGCCTAAATAAACAAAAAACGAAATTAATTGCCTAATGAGAACAAGAAACATACGAATAATTTCCATAAATACAAGCATAACATAAAATAATTTGCCTAATAATACAACAAGAAGCCTATAAAAAATAATTTGCCTAAACACAAGAAGCATAACAAAAATAATTTGCCTAGATACAAAAAGCATAATACAACAGTAATTTGCCTAAATACAAGAAGCATAATATAAAAATGATTTGCCTAAATGCAAGAAGCGTTTAAAAACAATTTCCCAAATACAAGGTGTATTGAAACAATTTGCCGAAATACACCTAAGAAGCGTATAAAAATAGTTTGCCTGAAATACAAAAAACAAACTATTTGCCTAATAGAACAAGAAGCATATAGAAATAATTGGCCTAAATACAAAGAAGCATACATAGTTTGCTAAATACAAGAAGCATAAATAAAAATAATGTGCAAAAGTACAACAATAAGCATATATAAATAATTTGCCAAATACGAGGCATAAAAATAATTTGCCTAAATACAACAAGATACCGTAATATGAAAATAGTTTGCCGAAATACAGGAAACATAAAAAAACTGGCCTAAATACAATAAGAAGCATAATATAAAAACAATTTGCCTAAATACAACAAACATAAAAAGTAATTTGCCTTAATACAATAAACATATAGAATAATTTGGAAAAAAAGAACATATTATCTATGCCTTGAGCCAGAGTAAATAGGAAGGGGAGGTAGTGAAGGTGATGATGCACACAGGAGGCAAATAGAGAACAGACATAGGGGCTAATGAATGCCTGACAAAGTTGTACCTGTGTGTGTGTGTGTTGTGTGTTGTGTGTGTGTGTGTGTGTGTGTGTGTGTGTGTGTGTGTGTGTGTGTGTGCGTGCTTGAAAGCATGCCATTGTATATGTAAAAATATGTTTTTTGGGGGGAGGAGGGGGGGAATCAGATGATTTACAGAAGAGGTACTAAAGGAGCACTGTTGAAGGGAAGGAGGGGTAGGTTATGTGCAGCCACTCCATTGGAAATAGAAATATAAGGCTGACAAGGAAAAGAGCTGGATTTTTGGTGCATAGATAGCTTTATTTTGGGCTCATTTCTTAGTGTGTCTACTAATATTTTTGTCAATGGGAGAAAGGGGACAAGTATGTATTGCTAGGTAAGTGGGAATGGGGAAAAGAGCTAAAACGTAAAAGAGCAAGTTTTTTTCTCATGTTTATTTAATCAATTCAACTTGGGGTATTTTGCAAAACAGACGGATTTTTTTCAAAGACACAGCAGGATGGAAATTGATGGTTTCAGAATGGAAAGTTGTAAGTATACAATGAGAAAATGCAAAACATAACCAAAAAACATGGACTTGTTCCTTCTTTTATCTACGGTGCTTTTGAATTAAGTTACCACAGCCTATTAAAAAAAAAATTTTAAACCGAACAAACCCTGAGCTAACTCCAGAACTGAACAAATTGGCATGAAAAATCCAATCCTGAAGATTAGAAACAACTATAGTTTGTTGCTTGGACAGATGATTTGTTTATTAAAACATTTCCAAACCATGGTGTCAAAACTATGTACTATGGTGTCTACGTGCCATTGTGTCCACATGCATGCATGCGCACAGGCAGACAAGCTTGCTGACTCGTAGCCCTTTCCCAGTTACCAATTTTAATTGTTAACACTAACCTTTACACTAACCTTTATTTCTTAACCTGGCCCCACATGTGGACACAAAGGCAGGTGGATATCATAATAAAGACTTGACACCCAAACAATCATTTTTGCTTTTTTCTTTCACTTTCAGTTGTGTGGAGGAGTAGGGATTGGAGGCTAGGGGGAAAAGGTTAATATAGACAGAAGTGCTGAATAGCTGTATGTGGGAAGGGGCAGAAGAAGTGATAGCCAAGTGGTCTATGAGAGCAAGAGCAAGAAGAATAGGGAATGGGCAAACTTGGAAGGGGGGGGGAGTTGTTAGAGAGGAGGGGGGAATGTGTTGAGCAACAAAGATACTTATTCCAATATAAAAAAGGAGGGTTAAGTGGGAAAAGCAGTAAGGATAGGATTACTTGTGTGTGTGTGTGTGTGTGTGTGTGTGTGTGTGTGTGTGTGTGTTGTGTTGTGTGTGAGAGTGAAGAGAAGAAGAAAGAAGAAGAAGAAGAAGAGAGAGAGAGAGGGATTAATATGTACATGCATGGATGCATAAAAGGAGGGAAGAATGTGTATACGAACTCCTTCATTCTTTATGTATACATTTTGGTTACATAAGATGAACTGTTGGAAGAAGAAGAATGAGAAATATAAATTCCCCTAGTCGGAATACAGCTACCTTTATGAGGGGCAAAAAAGTGCAAACCCAAAATCTACAATTGGTGAACTTTGGAACTCTAGCCAAGGAAAAAAATGAATAAGTAACATAAGAAAATCAAAAAACGAAAAAATACAATGCGAGTAGAAGTAAAATAAAAGAATATCAAAAAAGTGCAATAAAAAGCAATGAAAAAACGGATGGAAAAAGAAGAAAAATTCAAAGAAGACCGAAGATTAATAAATAGAAAGAAAGTGATAAACTCAAGAACAACTAGAAAAATCAAACAGTAAAACACAAAAGAGCAAAATAAAGAAATGGTGAACAAAACCAAAAAATGGCAGCATCAACAACAACAACCACACAATTAGAAACTGAAAAAGAAAACTGGAAAGAACAGAAAAATCAAACAAATAGGGGCCAGAAGCAAAACTGAAGACAGAAAAGAAAAGGACACCCACAATACTGATAGAGAAAAGTGGAAAGAGCAGAATAAAAGGGACAAGAACAGAACAGGGGCCAGAAACAAAAGAGAAAAAAGAACAGGATACTCAAGAAACCCACGAAGACGGGGCGATGATCCTTCCTTTTAAATGGAATTCAATACTGGCGAATTTCATATTAAAAAATTTTTAAAGGAAATTCTTGATTCAAGACTTTTAAATTCTGTTAAAAATGACCAAAATGACAACCTGTCCCAAAACACTTCCTTGAAAAATCTTGAAAATCAAGGCTCCTCTTTTAAAAGTTTGTTCATCAAAGATGATGATAAACTGAAGATACTTTTGTGCCAAAAACTGTTTAAAAGTTCAAATGCGTGGGAGTGTTGGACAAAACAAACACAGAATGGCAGAGGACAAGTGTCCAAGGGAAGAAATCAACATCTTGGCACATGGGCAGCTAGCGAATCTTGGGAGTCGGGGGCCATCAACGGTGCTAGTTGGATGAAGTTACGTATTGTGAGTCAAGTTAAAACAACAAAGCAAGTCAAAAACTATGCAGTAAATTCCATATATTAAACAGAAGATGAGCTCGGAGACTATATTAAAAAATAGGGATAGCCAAGTGGTTAGAACATTACGCTCGCAATTCCACACAGTTCCCACATAGTCTACAGGTTGTTGCAGACTATGTGGACTGTTGCAACACAGCGGGAACAGTTCCCATATAGTCTACAGGTTGTTGCAGACTATGTGGGAAACTATTCCTTCCTAGCTGCATCAGTCCAGGATCTACCTGGTCGGATATGTGCCAGATTTGATAATGATAAAAATAATGATGACAATGTCCACCTTCCTCACTTCTTTCAACAGCTATATCAGAGATTGTGACATCGTGTGTTGAACCCCCCCTCCCTCCCCTTCAACACTATATCAAAGACTGATATGGTGTGTTGATCTCCCCCCCCCCATCCCCTTCAACACCCTTTATCAGAGATTGTGACACTGTGTGTTGATTTCCATTCAGCCCCCCCCCCCCCCCTTCCTGCCTTCAATACCAAAGACTGACATTGTGTGTTTTAACACGATATAAAAGAGATTGTGACATAATGTATTTTGAACTCCCCCCCCCCCCCCCCCCCCCCCCCCCCCCCCCCCCCCCCCCCCCCCCCCCCCCCCCCCCCCATGAAATGTGAACCAGAAAAGACGGAACAGAAGAACAGGAACAGAAGAACAGAAAAGTCGGTGCAGAGAAAAGCTAAAAGTGTGAGAATCAAAATTAGAAGAAATAGAAATGGAAAGAGCAAGAACACAAAAAAGGCCAGACACCGAGGAAGAAGTGAGCGATATGGAAGAACACAAAACAGAAAACAATTCAAATTAAAACAGAAGAATACAAAAAACGGAAAAATAAAAGGGAAACAGATAAAACCACACCACATTAAAACAAGGAAAAAAAGGTTTCCCACATGAAAGAAGCATATAAAAATAATTTGCCTAAATTTAACAAAAAGCGCATAAAAATATTTTGCATAAAACACAAGAAACGTATTAACATAATTTGCCTAAATACAATAAGCATATTATAAAAACAATTTAACTACAACAAGAAGCATAAAATGAAAATGTTTTGCCTAAATACAAGAAACGTATTAAAATAATTTGCCTAAATACAACAAGAAACATAATATCAAAATGATTTGCTTAACTACAACAAGAAGCATTAAATGAAAATATTTTGTCTAACTACAGCAAGCATATAAAAACAGTTCGCCTAAATACTACAACAAGGATATAAAAATATTTTGCCTAAATAGAACAAGAAACAGAAAATAATTTGCCTAAAAAACATATCAAAACAATTTGCAATACGACAAGAAACATAAGAAAATAATGTACCTCATTACGATAAGAAAGCTAATAAAAAAAAATCCTAAATACAAGAAGCATAAAATGAAAATACTTTGCCTAAATACAAGAAACAAATATATAAACAGCCTAAATAAAACAAGATGTATATAAAAATAATTTGCCTAAATACAACAAAAAACATATAAGATAATTTGCCTGAAAAGAACAAGAAACATAAAAAAAATTTCCCTAAATACAAGAAACGTAAAAAAAAATAGTGTGCCTAAATACAAGGAGTATAAGAAATAATTTGCTTCAATAAAACAAAAAGCATATAAAACAATTTGCCTAAATTCAACAAGAAGTGTATAAAAGCAATTTGCCCAGAAAAGAACCAGAAACATATAAAAATTTGCCTAAATATAAGAAACGTAAAAAGTAATTTGCATAAATGCAAGAAACCAGTAAAAACAATTTGCCTTAAATCAAGAAGCATAACAAAAAACTAATTTGCCTAAATACAAGAAGCATTTAAAATAATTTGCATAAATTCAAGAAGTGTAAAAAAAAAAAAAAAAGCAAAAACAATTTGCATAGATACAAGAAGCATGATATCATTATTTACCTTAATACAACATACATAATCTAAAAACAAATTTGCCTCAATACAACAAGAAGCATAATATACTATTAATTTGCCTAACTACAAGATGCATAATATATAATTTGCTAAATACAAGAAGAACACAAAAATAATTTGCCTAAATATAACAAGAAGCACAGTATAAAAATAATTTGCCTTAATACAAGAAGCATAACATAAAAATGATTTGCCTAATTACAACAAGAAGCATAATACGACTGTAATTGGCATAAATGCAAGAAGCATACTACAAAAACTCTTTGCCTAAATATAAGAAGCACAATATGAAAATAATTTGCCCAAATACAACAAAAAGCATAATATAAAATAATTTGCCTAAATAAAACAACAAAAAAAGTCAAAATACAACATGAAATGTATAAAAATAATTTGCTCAATTACAACAAGATACAAACTGATTTGCCTAAAAAAAAACCCATATAAAATCAATTTCCCTAAATACAAGAAATGTATGGAAAATTATGTGCCTAAGTACAAGGAGCATAACATAAACATAATTTGCCTAAATACAAGAAGAAGCATACTATGAAAATTATTTGCCTAAATACAAGAAGCATATATGACAATAGGTTGCCTAGATACAAAAAACGTATAAAGAAAATTTGCCTAAATACAAGAAACGTGAAAAGTAATTTGCTTAAATGCAAGAAACATAAAAATAATTTGCCTAAATACAAGAAGCATAAGAATAATTTGCCTAAATACAAAAACCTTAAAATAAAAAAGTAATATGCCTAAATAGAGGGAGCATAAAATAAACATAATTTGCCAAAATACAAGAAGTATGATATTGAAAATAATTTGCCAAAATACAAGAATCTATAAAAATATTTGCCTAAATACAAGAAGCATAAAATAGAAATATTTTGCCTAAATACAAGAAGCCATAAAATAAATAAAAATTCCCTAAGCACAAGCAGCATAAAATAGAAGTAATTTGCCTAAATACAAAAAGAGGTATAATAAAAACATAATTTGCCTAAATACAACCTGAATCAAATATAAAAATAGTTTGCCTAAAGACAATAACAATCTTAATATAATAATATAAAAAATTGCCTAAATAAAACAAGAGATATATAACATGATTTGCCTAAATACAAGAAGCATAAAAAAGTAATTTGCCTAAATACAAAAAGAAACAAAAAATTGCCTGAATACAAGAAGCATGAATATAAAATAATTTGCCTAAATAACGAAACATGAAAACAACTTGCCTAACCTAAATACAACAAGAAGCAAATTACAAAAATTATTTGCCTGAATATAAGGAGTATAATATAAAATGCAATTTGCCTAAATACAAAAGAAGAATGATATAAAACTGATTATCCCTAATTACAAGAAGCATAAAAAAACTTGCCCAAATACAAGAAGCAAAATATAAAAATGATTTACCTCAATAAAAAAGGAGCATAATATAAAAATAATTTGAATAAAATAATTTGATAAATACAAGAAACGTATAAAAGCAATTTGCCTAAATACAAGCAAAAGCATAATATAAAAATAGTTTGCCAAAATACAACAAGAAATGTTAAACATATAAAAATAATTTACCTCAATACAACAGAAGATAACATAAAAATCATTTGCCTGAATACAATTTAGAAGCCATTACAGATAATTTGCTAAATATAAGAAGCATTTAAAATAATTTGCATGAACACAAGAAGCGTAAGAAAATAATTTGCCTAAATACAAGAAACATAATCAAAAAATAATTTGCCTAAATACATCAAGAAGCATAATGTAAAAACAATTTGCCTAAATACAAAAATCATAATATATTGATTTACCTAAATACAAGAAGAAAAATTTTAAAACATTGCCTAAAAAGAACAAGAAACATATGAAAACAATTTCCCTAAATACAAGAAGAATCAATGTAAAAACAGTGTGCCTACATACAAGAAGAAGCATAAATAAAAATAATTTGCCTAAATGCAAGAAGAAACATATAAAAAAAATTTGCCTTAATGCAACAAGAAAAATATTTAAAAATAATTTGCCTCAATACAAGAAATTGTTTTTTGAATCTACCTAAATACAAGACACACTTGAAATAATTTGTCTAAAAAGAACAAGAAACTTATCAAAACAATTTGCCTGAATAAAACAAGAAATGTATGAAAAATAATGTGCGTAAATACAAGAAGCATAATATAAAAAATATGCCTAATACAACAAGAAGCATAGTATAAAAATAATTCGCTGAGATAAAACAAGAAGGATATTATGAAAACACCCTTAGAACAAGAGGCATAATATGAAAACAACTTCCCTAAAAAACAAGAAGCATAATATAAAAATAATTTGTCTAAATACAAAAAGCAAATTATAAAGATAGTTTGCTTAAAAACAAGAAGAATAACATAAAGATGAGTTGCCTAAATACAAGAAACGTATAAAAAAAATTGCCTTAATACAACACGAAGCATAATATAAACATAACTTACCCAAATAAAACAAGAAGCATATATAAGTAATTTGCCTAAATACAAGAATCAATACAAAAATAATTCACCTAAATACAAGAAGCATAATATAAAAATAACTTGCCTAAAAAGAACAAGAAACATAATGTAAAAATAATCTGCAAAAATACAAGAAGCAGAAAATCAAAATAATTTGCCTAAATACAAGAAGCGTATTTATAGAAACATTTTGCCTAAATACAGCAAGAATCATAATATCAAAATGATTTGCCTAACTGCAACAAGAAAAATAATTTTAAAATGACATTCCTGAATTCAATAAAAAGAATAATGTAAAAAAAAAATTGCCTCAATTCAACAAGAATCATAATAATTTTTTTTTTTTTAATACAAGGATGTAATATAATATTATATATATATATATATATATATATATATATATATATATATATATATATATATATAATTTTTAAAAATTGCCTAAAGACAAGAAGCATAAAATATTTAAAAAAATAATTCGCCTAAATACAAAAAGCATAATATAAAAAAATGTGCCCAAATACAAAAAGCATAATATAAAAAAATAGTGCCTAAATACAAGAAGCATAAAAAAATAGCCTAAATACAACACGCACGAAGCGCATAAAAATAATTTGCCTAGATACAAGAAGCATATCTATACAACATTTTGCATAAATACAACAAAAAGCATAATATAAAAATAATTTGGATTCAAGGAGCGTAATATTAAAATAATTTGCCTAAATAGAGCAAGAAACATAATGCAAAAAAAAAAATTGGCAAAATACAAAAAGCAGAAAATGAAAATATTACGAATTTTTATATTATGATTCTTGTCTTTAGGCAAATAGTATATATATATATATATATATATATATATATATTTTTTTTTTTTTTTTTTTTTTAAATCTATATATGTATATATCCTCGTATTTAGGAAAAATTATGATTCTTCTTCTATTTAGGCTTTTTTTTTACACCATTCTTTTTATTGAATTCAGGCATGTTATTTTAAAATTATTTTTCTTGTTGCATTTAGGCAAATCATTTTAAAATGAGTATAAAAATAATTAGAACCAAATACAACAAGAAGCATAATATGAAAATAATTTGCCTTAATACAAGGAACACGATATAAAAACAATTTCCCGAAATACAACAAAACACATAGAAAAATTTCCCTAAAAAGAACAAGAAACATACAAATATAATTTGCCTAAATGCAACAAGAAACGTGAAAAAAATGATAAAGTGCCTAATTACAAGAAGAGGCATGAAATGAAGATAATTTGCCCAAATACAACAAGAAGCATATAAAATGATTTTCCTGAAATGAACAAATAATGTATAAAAATAATTTTCCTAGATACAAGGAGAGTATAAAAAGTAATTTGCATAAATAAAACAAAAGCTTATAAAACAAGTTGAGTAAATTCAACAAGAGGTGCATAAAACAATTTGCCCAACAAGAACAAGAAATATATAAAAATAATTTTCCTTAATACAACACGAAAAGTATGAAAAATAATTTGCCACAAGACAAATGTAATATAAAAAACATGTTGCCTAAATACAAAGATAATTATGATTAAAAACCTGTTGCCTAAATACAAGAATCGTAAATCAAGTCAGGTCAAGTCAACTCAAAAACACTTTAATCATCCCTGAAGGGCAATTACAATTCGTAACACAAAAATATTTCACCTAAATACAAGAAGAAGAAGAATATGAAAATAGTTTGCCTAAATACAACAAGAAGCCCATGAAAATAATTTGCCTGTATACCAGAAGCGTATTTATAAAAACATTTTGCCTCGATACAACGAGAAGCATAATATAAAAACAGTTTGCCAGGATACAAGAAGAAGCCTATGAAATAATTTGCCTAAATACAAGAAGCATAGCATAAAAATTTGCCTAAATACAAGAAGCAAAGTATAAAGAATAGTTTGCCTATGTACAACAAGAAGTATAATATAACAATAATTCGCCTTAATACAGCAAGCATAACATAAAAATAATTTGCCTAGATACAAGAAGCATAATAGACAATAATTTGCCTAAATACAACAAGAAGCATACTATAAAAACTATTTACCTAAATACAAGAAGCACAATATGAAAACAATCTGCCCAAACACAACAAAAAGTATAATATAAAATATTTTGCCTAGATAAAACACGAAACAAAAGATAACGTCTAAATACATCAAACGTAGAAAAATAATTTGCTCAATTACATCAAAAAACATGTAAAATGGTTTACCTGAAAAGAACAAAAAACGTAAAAACAATTTGCCTAAATACAAGAAATGTATGAAAATTGATGTGCCTTGTACAAGGAGCACAACATAAACAGAATTTGCCTAAATACAAGAAGCATACTATGAAAATAATTCGCCTAAATACAACTAGAAGCATAATATGACAAAAGTTTGCCTAATTACAAGAAACGTATAAAAACAATTTGCCTAAATACAAGAAACATGAAAAATACTTAGCTTAAATACAAGAAGCATGCTATAAAAAATAACTTGCCTAAATACAAGAAGCATAATATAAAAACAATTTGCCTAAATGCAAGAACCATAATAAAAAAAAAAGTAGTTTGCCGAAATACAAGGAGCATAGAATAAACATAATTTGCCGAAATACAAGAAGCATACTATAAAAATTTGCCTAAATACAACAGTCTATAAAAATAATTTGCCTACATACAAGAAGCATAAAATTTAAATGATTTGCCTAAATACTACAAGAAGCGTAGAATGAAAAAAATTTGCCTAAGCACAAGAAGCATAAAATAAAAGTAATTTGCTTAAATACACAAAGAGGCATAATGTAAACATAATTTGCCAAAATTTAATACAACTAGAATCATGATATAAAAATATTTTGCCTAAATACAATAACAATCATGATATAAAAATAATGTACCTAAATAAAACAAGAGCATATAACATAATTTGCCTCGATACAAGAAGCATAAAAAAGTAATTTGCCTGAATACAAATAGAAACAAAAGAAATTTGCCTAAATACAAGAAGCATAATATAAAATAATTTGCCTCAATACAAGAAACATTGAAAAAAACTTGCCTGATCTAAATACAAGAAGCATAATATAAAAAAATTTGCTTGAATATAATGAGTATAATATAAAAACAATTTGCCTCAATGCAACAAGAAGCGTAATATAAAAATAATGTGCCCAAATACAAGAAATTTATGAAAAATAATTTGCCTTAATACAAGAAACGTAAAAAAGTAATTTCCCTAAATACATGAAACACATCAACTAATTTGTCTAAAAAGAAAATAAACATATAAAAACAATTTGCCTAAATACAAAAAGAAATGTATGAGCAATAATTTGCCTAAATACAAGAAACGTAAAGAAATCGGCTCAATACAACAAGAAGCATAATTTAAAATTTGCCTAAATCCAGCAAGAATCATAACGTAAAAAATAATTTGCCTCTATACAAGAAGAAACGGATAAAAACAATTTGAATACAACAAGAAGTATAATATAAAAATCATTTGCCTAAATACAACAAGAAATATTAAACAACAAAAACAATTTGCCTCAATACAACACAAATAATAAAGATCATTTGCCAAATACAATAAGAAGCCATTACAGATAATTTGCCTAAATACATGTACAAGAAGCATTTAAAATAATTTGCATGAATACAAGAAGTGTAAAAAATATTTTGCCTAAATACCAGAAACATAATCTAAAAATTCACCTAAATACATCAAGAAGCATAATATATCAATTTTCTTTATTACAAGAAAAAAATCATTTGCGTAAAAATAACAAAAAACATAAAAACAATATCCCTAAATACAACAAGAATCATAATATAAAAATAATATGCCTAAATACAAGAAGAAGCATAAAATTAAAGTAATTTGCCTAAATACAAGAAGAAACATACCAAATGGTGTGCCTAAATGCAACAAGAAACATAAAATAATTTGCCTCAAAACAACAAGATATATTTTTTAAAAAGTAATTTGCCTAAATACAACAAGATACACAAGGAATAATTTGTCTAAAAAAACAAGAAACATATAAAAACACTTTGCCTAAATACAAGAAATGTATGAAAAACAATGTGCCTAAATACAAGAAGCATAATATTAAAGACAGTATGCTTAAATACAACAAGAAGCACAGTATAAATAATTCACTTAAATAAAACAAGGACAATATGAAAACAATTTCCCTAAATACAAGTGGCATAATAATTATGAAAACAACTTCCCTAAATACAAGAAGCTTAATACAAAAATAATTTGTCTAAATACAAAAATTAACATAAAGATAATTTTCTTAAAACAAGAAGAAGCATAATATTAAAATGTGTCTAAATACAAGAAACGTAAAAAAAAAAAAATGCCTTAATACAATACGAAGCATGATATAAACAGAACCTACCTGTTTAAAAAAAAGAAGTATATAGAAAAATATTTTGCATAAATACAACAATCAATACAAAATAATTTGCCTAAATGCAATAAGCATAATATAAAAATCATTTGCCTAAAAATAACAAGAAGCATAAAATGAAAATAGTTTGCCTAAATACAAGAAGCGTATTCATAAAAATATTTTGCCTGAATACAAGAAGCATAATATAAAAAATGATTTGCCTAAATGCAACAAGAAAAATAATATAGAAATATTATGCCTAAATACAACAAGAGGTATAATGTAAAAATAATTTGCCTAAATAGAACAAGACTCATAAAAGAAATCCTAAACACAATATATATATATATATATATATATATATATATATATATATATATATATATATTTATATATATATATATATATATGTAATATATACAAATAGCATAGTAAAAATTTTAAAAAAGAGAACTGCATAAATACAAGAAGCATAAATAAAATATTTTACCTAAAAACAAGAAGAAATATATGAAGTATTTTACCTAAAGAGAATAAAAAAAAAACATATGAAAACAATTTCCCTAAAAACAACAAGAAACATATAAAAGAATTTGCCTAAAAAGAACAAAAATCATATAAAAACAATTTCCCTAAATACAAGAAATTTTAAAAAATAGTAATAATGAACCTAAATACAGGACGAAGCATAACATAAAAACAATTTGCCTAAATACAACAAGAAACATATAAAATGATTTTCCTAAAAGCAACAAAAAAAAAAACCCATATAAAAACAGTTTCCCTAAATGCAAGAAGAATACTATTAAAAAAGTACTTTCCTGAAATAAAACAAAAATGGTATAAAAGAAGTTGCCTAAATTCAACAAGAAGTGTATTAAAGCAACATGTCTTAAAAAAGAACAATAAACGTATAAAAACAGTTTACCTAAATACAACAAGAAATGTATGACAAATAATGTGCCTAAATTTAACAAGAAACGTAAAACAAAATATATTTGCCTAAATACAACAATAATCATAATATGAAAACAATTCGCCTAGTTACAACAAGAATAATAATATAAAAATAATTTGCCTAAATACAACAAGAAGCATATTATATATAAAAAATAATTTGCCTAAATACAACAAGAAGCATAATATTAAAAAAAATGACCAAACACAAAAAGAAGCATAAATAAAAAATAAATCCTTAAATACAAGAAGCATAAAAATACAAAAAAATAGCCTTAATACAACACGAAGCGAATAAAAATAATTTGCGTAAATACAAGAAGCATATCTATGGAACATTTTTCATAAATACAACAAAAAGCATAATATAAAAATCATTTGTCTGAATACAAGGAGCATAATATTAAAATAATTTGCGTAAATACAAGAAGCATATCTATGGAACATTTTTCATAAATACAACAAAAAGCATAATATAAAAATCATTTGTCTGAATACAAGGAGCATAATATTAAAATAAGTTGCCCAAATATAACAAGAAGCAGAGTATAAAAATAATTAGCCCTAATACAACAAGAAGCATAATATAAAAAAATAATTTGCCTTAATACAAGGAACACGATATAAAAATTTCCGAAATACAACAAAACACACAAAAAAATTGCCTAAAAAGAACAAGAAACATATAAACAATTTGCCTGCGCCTAAATACAAGAAACGTAAAAAAAAAAAATAATGTGCCTAAATACAAGAAGAGGCATAAAATATTAATAATTTGCCCAAATACAACAAGAAGCATATAAAATGATTTTCCTAAAATGAACAAATAACATATAAAAATAATTTGCCTAGATACAAGAAGAGTATAAAAAGTAATTTCCATAAATAAAACAAAAGCCTATAAAAACAAGTTGCGTAAATTCAACAAGAAGTGTATAAAAACAATTTGCCTAACAAGAACAAGAAACGTATAAAAATAATTTGCCTAAATACAAGAAGAAATTTATGAAAAATAATTTGCCTAAAGACAAGAAGTATAATATAAAAACAAGTTGCCTAAACACAAAGAGAATTGTAATGAAAAACCTGTTGTCTAAATACAAGAATCAAAATACAAAAATATTTCGCCTAAATACAAGAGGAAGAATATAAAAATAATTTGCCTAAATACAATCAGAAGCACATGAAAATAATTTACCTGTATACCAGAAGCGTATTTATAAAAACTTTTTGCCTCAAACAACAAGAAGCAATTATATAAAAATAATTTGCCAGGATACAAGATGATGCCTATAAAAACAATTTGCCTAAATACAACAAGAAGCATAGCATAAAAATAATTTGCCTAAGTACAACAAGAAGCATAGTATAAAAAATAATTTGCCTATATACAACAAGAAGTATATAACAATAATTTGCCTGAATACAGCAAGCATAACATAAAAATAATTTGCCTAAATACAACAAGAAGCATAATAGACATTAATTGGCCTAAATACAACAAGAAGCATACTATAAAAACTATTTGCCTAAATGCAACAAGAAGCACAATATGAAAACAATTTGCCCAAACACAACTAAAAGCATAATAAAAAAAATCGTTTGCCTAGATAAAACAAACACAAAAGATAATGTCTAAATACAACAAAGGTAGAAAAATAGTTTCCTCAATTACAACAAAAAACATGCTAAATGGTTTACCTGAAAAGAACAAAAAACATGTAAAAACAATTTGCCTAAATACACAAAATGTATGAAAAATGATGTGCCTTTTACAAGGAGCATAACATAAACATAATATGCCTAAATACAAGAAGCATACTATGAAAATAGTTTGCCTAAATACAAGAAATGTATAAAAAACAATTTGCCTAAATACAACAACAAACATGAAAAATACTTCGCCTTAATACAAGAAGCATACTATAAAAATAACTTGCCTAAATACAAGAAGCATAATATAATAAAAATTTGCCTAAATGCAATAACCATAATACAAAAAAAAGTAATTTGCCGAAATACAAGGAGCATAAAATAAATAGTTTGCCTAAATACAAGAAGAAGCACAATAGGAAAATTTGCCTGAATACAAGAGCAAAAAAAAAAATTTGCCTAAATACAAGAAGCATAAAATGAAAATAATTTGCCTATTACTACAAAAAGCGTCAAATGGAAAGAATTTGCCTAAGCACAAGAAGCATAAAATAAAAGTAATTTGCCTAAATACACAAAGAGGCATAATAAAAACATATTTTCCCTAAATTTAATACAACTAGAATCATAATATAAAAATAATTTGCCTAAATACAATAACAATCATGATATGAATATAATGTACTTAAATAAAACAAGAGCATATAAACATAATTTGCCTCAATACAAGAAGCATAAAAAAGTAATTTGCCTAAACACAAATACTAGAAGCATAATATAAAATAATTTGCCTCAATACAAGAAACATTAAAACAACTTGCCTGGCCTAAAAACAAGAAGCATAATATAAAAAAATGCCTGATTATCATGAGTATAATATAAAAACAATTTGCCTAAATACAACAAGAAGCGCAATATAAAGATGATTTTCCTGAATACAAGAAGCATAAAAACAATTTGCCCAAATACAGGAAGCATAGTATAAAAATGATTTGCCTCAATACAACAAGAAGCATAATATAAAACTAATTTGCCTAAATACAAAAAAAATTATGAAAAATATTTTGCCTAAAGACAAGAAACTTTAAAAAGTAAGTTGCCTAAATACATGAAACACATCAAATAATTTATCTAAAAAGAAACATATAAAAACAATTTGCCTAAATACAAAAAGAAATGTATGAACAGTAATTTGCCTAAATACAAGAAACGTAAAGAAATAATTCGGCTCAATACAACAAGAAGCATAATATAAAAGTAATTTGCCTAAATCCAACAAGAATCATAATATAGAAAATAATTTGCCTGTATACAAGAAGAAACGAACAAAAACAATTTGGCTAAATACAACAAGAAGCATAATATAAAAATCATTTGCCTAAATACAACAAGAAGCCATTACAGATAATTTGCCTAAATACAAGAAGCATTTAAAATAATTTGCTTGAATACAAGAAGTGTACAAAAATAATTTGCCTACATACAAGAAACATAATCTAAAAGCAATTCGCCTAAATACATCAAGAAGCATAATATGATATTAATTTTCCTTAATACAAGAAGAAAGGAAAATCATATGCCTAAAAAGACAAACATATAAAAATAATATCCCTAAATACAACAAGAATCATAATATAAAAATAGTATGCCTAAATACAAGAAGAAGCATAAAATAAAAACATTTTGCCTAAACACAAGAAGAAACATAAAAAATGATTTGCCTAGATGTAACAAGAAATATATTAAAAAGTTTGCCTCAGTGCAACAAGAAATATTTAAAAAGTAATTTGCCTAAATACAACAAGATACACATGAAATAATTTGTCTAAAAAGAACAAGAAACATATAAAAACAATTTGCCAAAATACAAGAAATGTATGAAAAACAATGTGCCTAAATACAAGAAGCATAATATTAAAAACAATATGCCTAAATACAACAAGAAGCATAGTATAAATAATCCACTTAAATAAAACAAAAAGAATAATATGAAAACAATTTCCCTAAATACAAGTGGCAGGATAATTATGAAAACAACTTGCCTAAATACAAGAAGCTTAACATAAAAATAATTTGTCTAAATACAAAAAGCAACGTATAAAGATAAGTTGCTAAAAAAACAAGATTTTCCTATTATGCTTCTTCTTGTATTTAGGCAAACTATTTATTTTATGCTCCTTGTATTTCGGCAAATTACTTTTTTTTGTATTATGGTTATTGCATTTAGGCAAATTTTATTATATTATGCTTGTATTTAGGCAAGTTATTTTTATAGTATGCTTCTTGTATTAAGGCGAAGTATTTTTCATGTTTGTTGTTGTATTTAGGCAAATTGTTTTTATACATTTCTTGTATTTAGGCAAACTATTTTCATAGTATGCTTCTTGTATTTAGGCATATTATGTTTATGTTATGCTCCTTGTAAAAGGCACATCATTTTTCATACATTTTGTGTATTTAGGCAAATTGTTTTTACATGTTTTTTGTTCTTTTCAGGTAAACCATTTGGCATGTTTTTTGTTGTAATTGAGGAAACTATTTTTCTACCTTTGTTGTATTTAGACATTATCTTTTGTGTTTGTTTTATCTAGGCAAACGATTTTTTTTATTATGCTTTTAGTTGTGTTTGGGCAAATTGTTTTCATATTGTGCTTCTTGTTGCATTTAGGCAAATAGTTTTTATAGTATGCTTCTTGTTGTATTTAGGCCAATTAATGTCTAAATAGAAGAAAGTATAAAAAATAATTTGCCTTAATACAATACGAAGCATAATATAAATGTAACTTACCTAAATATAACAAGAAGCATATAGAAAAATATTTTGCCTAAATACAATCAATACAAAATAATTTGCCTAAATGCAAGAAACTTAAAAGAATAATAATAATGTGCCTAAATACAAGAAGAAGCATAACATAAAAACAATTTTCCTAAATACAAGAAACATATAAAGCGATTTTCCTAAAAACAACAAAAAAACCCATATAAAAACAGTTTCCCTAAATGCAAGAAGAATAGTATAAAAAAAAAATACTTTGCTTAAATTAAAACAAAAATGGTATAAAAGAAGTTGTCTAAATTCAACAAGAAGTGTATAAAAGCAATTTGTCTATAAAAAAAACCACATACACAAAAAAACAATAAAGGTGAAAAAACAGTTTGCATAAATACAAGACGAAATGTATGACAAATAATGTGCCTAAAGTTAACAAGAAGCATAAAACAAAATTATTTCCCTAAAGACAACAATAATCATAATATAAAAACAATTCGCCTAGTTACAACAAGAATCATAATATAAAAACAATTTGACTAAATACAACAAGAAGCATGATATAAAACAATAATTCGCCTAAATACAAAAAGAAGCATAATATACAAAAATATTGTGCCGAAATACAAAAAGAAGTATAAAATGAAAATAATGTGCCTAAATACAAGACGCATAATTTTTTTTAAAAGCCTTAATAGAACACAAAGCGCATAAAAATTGATTTGCCTAAATACTAGAAGCATATCTATAAAACATTTTGCCTAAATACAACAAGAAGCATTATATAAAAAATAACCTGCCTGGATACAAGAAGTATAATATTAAAATAATTTGTCCAAATGTAACGAATTATAATATAAAAATAATTAGCCCAGAAACAACAAGAAACATAATATAAAAACAATTTGCCTTTATTCAAGGAACATTATATAAAAACAATTTGCCTAAATACAACAAAAGACATAAGACAATTTGCCTAAAAAGAACAAGAAACAGAAGAAAAAAAAATTCCCTAAATACAAGAAACATATTTTTAAAAAAATTCCCTAAATACAACAAAAAAAGTAACAAAACATAATTTGCTTAAATACAAGAAAAGGCATAAAATAAAAATAATTTGCCCAAATACAACAAGAAACATACAAAATGATTTTCCTGAAAAGAACAATGTTACTTAATAACATATAAAAATAATTTTCCTAGATACAAGAAGAGTATAACAAGTGATTTGCGTAAATAAAACAAAAGCCTGTATAAAACAAGTTGCCTAAATTCAACAAGAAGTGTTTAAAAACAATTTGCCCAACAAGAACAAGTAACATAAATATAATTTGCCTAAATACAACAAGAAATGTATGAAAAATAATGTCCCCAAAAAACAAGAAGAACAATATAAAAACAGTTTGCCTAAATACAAAGACAATTATAATTAAAGATATGTTGCCTAAAAGGAACAAGAATCATAATACAAAAATATTTCGCCTAAATACATGAAGAATAATATAAAAATAATTTGCCTAAATACAACAAGAAGCATAAAATGAAAATAATTTGCCTGTATACAAGAAGCCTATTTCTAAAAACATTTATAAAAACATTTTGCCTCTATACAACAAGAAGCATAAAATAAAAATAGTTTGCCTGGATACAACAAGAAGCCTATAAAAACAATTTGACTAAATACAACAAGCAGCATAACATAAAAATAATATGCCTAAATACAACAAGAATCATGATATCAAAATAAGTTGCCTAAATACAACAAGAAGCATAACAAAAGTAATTTGTCTAAATACAACAAGAAGAATTTAGACCAAAAAACAAGCTGAACTATAGAAGAAACGGAAAGAGGTGGAAGAACCAAAGAAGGACAAAAAAAGAAAGAAAATGAAGCCTTAAAAAAACGAAAAAGAAAAAAGACAGATGAAATCCATTAAAAACAAATGGCAATAAAGAAGAAAATAGAGAAGACATATCGAAATATTAACAAATATCAAGAAAGAAAGAAATCGGTAAAGAAGCGGGAGAACTGGCAGCACAATAAAAATACGGAAAACTGTCAATGAACACTAAAGAACCAAAAGAAACAGAATTAGTCTAGAAGAAAAGAAAACCCGATAAAGAAAAGTGCAACAAAGAAGACAAAAATAAGAAAAAAATTGAAAGAATACAGAACAAAAACAAAATTAAGTGAAGCAGAGAAAAGTAGATCTACAAAGAAAGACAGCCATAAAGACACAAGACAAGGCACAAACATAAATACAAGGCCAGAGACGAAAGGTAAAGTGGCACAAACATAAAGACAACACAGACACAAGACAAAGTGGCAAAAACAGAAATATAGTGCAAGTGATTTTCCTCAGTTTTAAGCAGATATTGCTATTGGCGATTTTCTTTTCTTTTTTTTAAAGTGGAATGTTAGATCAAAGACTGGATCCTTTTGAAAATGACAAAATGATAGCCAGAGACTAACACCTTGGAAACCCTTGAAAGTCAAGGTTTTTTTTTTTTTTATCTCTTATTACATGATGATAAGCTAAAGATATATTTCTGTGAGGACAAACAAAAGGTTCAAATATAAGTGACTGCATGGAGGAACCAACAAGGACTTGCAGATCACACCTAGACTTTGCTTTTAAGTCAATTGTAACTGCTTTCAACATTGTGTTGATTCCGCCAGATCCCACTCAACCTAGCTCATCTAATGTATTTTTTATGCTGATCAGATAATCTGAAGAACATTTTTGTGTGACATACATTTTATACAAAAATATTATACTAGACAGAGGAAAATTCATTTGCATTTTGACCAGTACATAATCTACCAAAAGCATAGTATCCTTGCTTTAATTGTAACATAAACTGAGACTTTTTCCAACCTCACCATAAATCATCAAGGTCGGAGTAGACCCTCTTATTTTCTGAATTAATTATTTAGAAACTTACCTGCAATTTGGCTCTCATGTCCCTTAGGTCATAGCCCCAAAATCTCACAACTGTATGTCAACATGGGTACAAGTGTTTGTAAGCTGTTTTGCTGTTCCTTGGCATTCATCTTCATGTTGTTGCATTGTTTTCTATCCAGCTTCTTTGGCTTCTCTCATCTTTTCCTACTTCTTTGCTATCCATGTATTGTTGTTGTTCTTATGTGAACTTGCTCTTAGAGTTCTATTTTAGTCGAGAGGTCATGAACTCAGTGATGATGCACACATGATGCAAATAGAGAACAGACATAGGGGAAAATGAATGCCTGACAAAGTTGTACCTGTGTGTGTGGTGGGGGGGGGGGGGGGAGGGCGTGCATGTGCAGTTGTGATGTTTGTGTAAATATATTTGGGGGAATGAGAAGTGGAATCTGGTTATTTTTGTAAAAGTACTGAATAGACTGATCCGGAAGGGGGTAGGTTATGTGCAGTTACCTCATTGGAAATAGAAATATAAGGCTTACAAGGAAAGATCGGCTTTTTGGTGCATTCCATAGTAATGTTTGGGTTCACTTTTGACTCGTTCCTTAGCGGGTCTACTAGTGTTTTTTTGCGATGGGAGAAAGGGGAAAAGTATGTATGGCGAGGTAAGTGGAATGGGAAAAGGGCTAAAACGTAAAAGAGCAGCTTTTTTTCTTATGGTTTTATTCAATTCAACCTGGGGTCTTTTGCAAACAGACACGATTTTTTCGAAGATACAGCAGGCTGAAAATTGCTGGTTTCAGAACTGGAAATTTGTAAGTATACAATGAGGAAATGCAAAACAATAAGCAAGAATCCACCATACCTTTGGACTTGTTCCTTCTATTATCTACGTAATTTTGGTTCTATTAAAAATACCCACAGCTTATTTGAAAACAGATGTAGGCTACCCAAAACCTATCAGCTGATTCCAGAACTGGAAAATTAATGTAAAATTCCATTAATGAAGCTTAAGAATCTCGCTTTTTGATCCAAAGGGGATTTGTTATTAACAAAAAATGTTTTCCAAAGTAATGTGTCAAACTTGTACTATGAAAACTTTGTACTATGGTGTCTATGTGCCATTGTGTCCACATGCATGCATGCCACAGGCAGACAAGCCTGCTGACTGACAGCCCTTTCCCAGTTACTGATGTTAATTGCTAACACTAACCTTTACACTAACCTTTATTTCTTAACCTGGCCCCACATGTGGACACAAAAGTCAGGTGGATATCATGATACAAGACATGACACAAAAACAAACGTTTTTAGGTGTGAAGGAGTATGGGGGATGTTTTAGAGAAAAATAATGTTAGACAGGGGGCGGGCTGGCTAAGTGGTCAGAGCACTCTTTTTCCCAAGTCGAGTTAAGCAGTGTGAGTGTGGTTACCAGTTAGATGGGTGACGTTTGCGTGCCTTGGCTTCAGTACAGTCCCCCCAGTTCACCCAGCTGTTATGAGTACCTGCTCTCTTTAGGGTTTAGGGAAGGTAAAGCAGCAGGGAGAGGAGATGGGCCGCCCTCAATATGCTGGCCCCTAGAGAAGCTGAGGTATCTGATGCCTCGCTCCCCTACCACCGCCTAGGTTATGGGACACCTTTACTTTTTTTACCTTTTAATGTTAGACAGATGGGGCGGGATGGATAGCTGTATGAGGGAAGGGACTAAGAGAAGTGATGGCTAAGTCTTCAGTGTAAAGTGAATGTGAGAGCAAGAATAGGGAATGGGTAAACATATTGTGCTGTTGTTGTTGCTGTTGTTGTTTTTATAAGAGAGGAACGGGAATGTTTTGGCAAAATAGATACTTATTGGAATATAAAAATGGGTTTGGTAAAAATTACAGTTACAGAGATAATTACTTTGTGCGCGTGGGTCTGTGTGTGTGTGTGTGGTGGGGGGGGGGGGGGTGTTATGTGTGTAGAAAAGAGAGAGTATGCACACCTACATACATGAATGGATGCATGAAAAGGCGGAAGAGTGTGTATAAGTATTAATGAATTCTTTATGTTTTACTTTTATTTTTAGATCAGAAACCTGTTGGTTGAAAAAATAAAAACATAATTCCCAAATTCGGAATGTAGTACCTCATGATAGCATCAAAAAGGTACAAACAAAATATTGCTATTCGGAACCTGGATAGCAAGGAACAAAAAGGAAGGAGCATAAGGATGCAAAAAACGAAAAACAAAGTAGTAATAGAACTCAAAAGCAAAGCAAAAAAACAAGAAAAACACGAAAAAAAACAAAGAATGGAGATCAAATGTGAACTGGAAGGGCTTTACAACAAAAGAAATCAAAAAAAGGGAAAAAGCAATAAGAATATGAACAAAACCAAAAATGGCACATCGCAACAGTAGCAACAATACAAAATAGAACTAATAAAGAAAAATGCAAATCAAAAAAAAGCAAAAAAACAGGCAGGGACAAAAAGAGAAAGAGCAAACAGGATACAAAAACAGGAAAGGATACCACAAAAAGAAGACAGAACAGAAAGTACCAGAACAAGAGGAAAAAAGAACAAACAGATACCAAAACAATGAAAAAGACAGACAGAAGATAAAGAAAGAAGGGAAAACAAACAGATACCAGAAAGGAAAACAGTACCAAGAAACGAAGACAAAAGCAGAACAGGATACCAGAACAAAAAGGAAAGAACAGAACAGGATACCAAGAAAAAAGGAAAAGACAGGATACAAAACGAAAGAAGGCAACAAACAGGATAAAACAGCAGAAGGACCAAACGAAAAAGAGGCAGGATACAAGAAACGAAGAAAAAGACAGGATACCCAAGAAAAAGAGAAAAGAACAGAACAGGAGAACAGAACCAAAAGAAGAACAGGATACCCAAAAAGAGAAAAACGAAGGAAACAAAAAGAAAACAGAACAGGATACCCAAAAAAAGAGAAGAAAGATACCAAGAAGAAAAAGGAAAGAAAACGAAAGGAACCCAAGAAACGAAAAAAAAAGAACGATACCCAAGTAAACAAAAGAGAGGAAAAGAACAGAAGATACGGAGAAACAGGATACCCAAAAACGAAAAAGAGGAAAAGAAAAGAACAGAACAGGATACCAAACGAAAAGGTAAACAAGACAGAACAGAACCCAAGAACAAAGAAGGAAAAGACAGAATACCCAAGAAACAAAAGAGACAGGAAAAAAACAAGAAACAGAACATACCCAAATAAAACACGAAGACAGGGGCGATGATCCTTTGTTTCAAAGGGAATTCAGTACAGGCGATTTTCAGATTAAAATATTTTTAAAGAAAATACTAGATTCAGACTTTTAAAATTCTCTGAAAATGACCAAAATGAAACCTGTGCCAAACACCCCTTAAAACCACTTGAAAACCAAGGCTCCTCTTTTGAAAGCATTCTTTTCAAAGATGGCAATAAACTAGGTATACGTTTTTGTGCCATGAAAATAAAAGAATAAAAATTAAACTCACGCGCTCGCGCGCACACACACACACACACACACACACACACACACACACACACACACACACACACACACACACACACACACTACACATGATATGCATATGCAGTAAAATAATAATAATAATAATAATAATAATAATAACATAATATAACAATATATATAATATAAAATTCTATTTTGCGTGCAACCAAGAATATAACTAGCATAATTATGTGAGCTACAATTGTAATACTACATGAATCACACGCATATATGTCTTTAAAAAAATTTTCTCGAAACCTCTTTGAAAAATCTCTCGACTGTTATGAGGCTGTATGAACCTATGCATATCTGATTGGAGGGGGGGGGGGGGGGGGGGGTCTTCAGGCCTATGCTAAGTATCCCACTCATTTTTTAAAAATCGCACAAGACGCGCACAAACTTTCACCCAGGGACCCAGTGTGCGTTCGCACGCAGAACATCTTGCGCACACGTTAAATCCTGTTCCGCTTTTCGTAAGAGTAGGCATTGTGTGTGCTGGAACGGATGACAAGATTGACAAAACTGAAACACACTGTAAAACCTTTAATGTCATTAACAGCATGTATACAAACGCAACAATCCTTGTAAAAATAAAAGGAAGTTACACAGGAAGAAATTGTTGTAAAAAGGGGGGTACATCAAGGCAGCACACTAGTAGTGGCACTCATCAGTCTCGGAAGACTATGGAGTTGCGCTCTGGTCTTTAGAGCGCAAAGCCTGGGCAAGTATGTATGGAGGGCAAGCTGTTACCCATGCAGCAGACCCCCCCTCTCCACGGCACTGGAATGATCCATTGGAAGGGCAATGACCGATACGAATGGTTCCAGTACCGTCGCAGGAGCCACCAAACGTTGCCATAATTACCTACAGCCCCGAGCCGCTCTGGGACTCCAACTCCAACCTCCCCGATTTTTCCTCAGGGATGGTGTCTAAACACGACACCTGTGTGCATGTTGGTTTGTTATAATTTTGTCATCCGCTCCTACCGGCACACGATGGCCTACTCTTCCGAAAGGTGGAACGGGTTTTAACGTGTGCGCAAGATGTTCTGCGTGTATTCGCACACGGGGCCTCGGTTTCGAGTCTCATCCGAATGACACACAGCAGCACACTAAGTGCTACATTATTTAATGTTTACACAAATTAATGATATTATTCAGATCCTTGATGAAAAAGATTCACCGTATATTACTGCAGAAGATAAAATATCCATGTTTGCTCTATGCGGTATGACATAGCACTGTTATCAACAACCAAACTAGGACTGCAAACTAAACTAGATAGATTAATGGTTACTGTTCCAAATGGGGACTAAAAGTAAACAAAGCAAAAAGGAAAAGTAGTTGTTTTCACCAAATCACCCCCTAAAATTCAAATTCATTTCCAATGTGGAGAACATCTAATTGAAACAACTAAAACTTATAAATACCTGGTGTAGTATTTCATCAAACGGGAAGTTTCAAGAACCCAAGAACATTTGGACAAAGCAAAGCAATAAAGCAGCTCATGCTTTGAAAAAAGCAATTAATGGGCAAGGGGTTAAGGCTAATATCACAATGCATTTATTTGATTCATTGATAACCCCCATCTTAACTTATGGATCAGAAGTATGGTTTCCTTTTTGTTTCAATGGCCAATCAGACTTTCATATTCACGATTTATTTAAATTAAGCACAACAAGAAAATATCTTTATGCAAATGTTCATGTAAACTTTTCGCTAAGCAAACTTTAGGAAATACATAAAAAAAGCGATGGCATTACCCACTTTAGGAAAACTTGGACGATTTCCATTGACTATCAAAATACTAGTAGTTAATGTCTTTTTGGATACATGAAACAGAAAAGACAAAAACTATATGTTAAAAAAATTGTATGATTATATGTATCAAAATAATGAATATGATCGGTGGATTAGCACAGTTAAAAATGTTATGTGTAAAATTGGTTTTGAAATGTATGGGAAAACCAAAGTACACTTGATGTACACCGATTGTGCCATGCAATACAAACAAAACTGGAGAGTTTATATAAAACATTTTTGATTAACCAGAAACAAGAGTCCACAAAACTTAACTTTTATAATTTTGTGACTAAAGAATATAGACTAGAGCCATATCTGATTAACTGTGAAAACAAAAACCATAGGAAAACATTTTGTAAATTTCGTACAAGTTGCCATAATTTAATGATAGAAAAAGGAAGATATAAGAATATACCAAGAGAGAACAGAACTTGTCAATACTGCAACAAAATAGAAGACGAGTTTCATCCACTTGATGAGTGTATCTTATGTACTGAACAAAGAAAAAAAAATATTGCTAAATCTGAAATCTGGTGTCAAAGAATATAAGAATGGTATATTATTATTTATTTATTTTATTTAATTTATTTATTTATTTATTCTTTTATATCGAGGATAACAGAATAAGCAATCATGTGCTTTTTTTCATCCGGTTCCCGTGTGTATGCAGTTTTGTAAATATTGTCATCTGTTCCCACCGGCACACGATGGCCTACTCTTGCGAAAAGCGGAACAGGATTTAACGTGTGCGCAAGATGTTCTGCGTGCGTTCGCACACGGGGCCTCGGTTTAAAGTCTCATCAGAAGGACTTTTGGGGAGAGTGGAGTCAGCACTGATGTTAACTCCAGGAAGAAAATTTCCTCGACCGGACTCGAACCTGGGTCTTCAAATTGCCAGCGCAATGTTCTGACCACTAGGCTATCCGCCCCCTTTTAATTTGTATAGACAAATTAAGCAATGTTTTAGTAACTGATAATCATCAAGCTGAAATAGTTCAATATGTTTGTACCTGTTTTGAAAAAAGAGAACAATTGAAATAAGATAGAATGCAACATGGTTTTGCTTTGTGGTGGTTTTGGGTGTTTTTTGCCTGCACATCATTTCAGTCATGCTGACCAGTGAATAGTATGTTGTATTGATGAATTATGTTGAGTTTATATTGTTGTGTCAATAAGTCCATGTGACTTTAATGGCAATAAATAATTTCTGATTCTGATTCACGGGGACTGGATGAAAAAAAGCACACGAGTGCTTATTCCATTATCCTCGGTATAGAAAAAATAAAATAGATAAATAAATGAATGAATAAATACATAAACAAACAAATAAACCCATCCCCTCGGTAGCTACACTGATCAATGCTGCTTGATTAACCTTAGCTTAGGGAAAGCGAGTTCTTTCTGACCACATACAATCATCACAAAGAAAACAATGAGAAAGGAGAAGGGAAGGGCAAGAACAAAAGAGAGTAGGCTACAAACAACGAAAACAAAGCAAAAGAAATGGAAAAACCAAGAAACCGAAGGAAGAAAAGTAGTACGCCTCCGTCAGTCGGTGTCGACTACGGAATTGTCGCCAGAAGAAAGGTCATTAATTTGTTCAGCGACAGCGCCGGCTGTGGCTGGTCAGTCCAATGCGGGAGTGGCAGTTTCTGTCGCATCTGATAGATGCAGATGTGGCTTGTTGAGGTGGCTGGAGTATATACATGCCTTCCGCTTGGCTCTCTTTTTTGTTTGCTGCGGTGTGGATCTGTTCTTTTCAAAGAAAAAAGAAGGAAGAAAAACGGTTAAAAAAAAAAACCCAGACGAAACAAGCAAAAACAAAATATCAAAAGAAACAAATCAAGAAAAACGTGCAACAAAAAGACAGAAAAAGAATGAGAGAGAGAAGAAAAGGAATAGAGGGCAGGAACAGAAGTGGAAACAACAACAGTACAAACAAAAAACCACAAGAAATAAACTAGTTGGAAAAGTAGAGAGAGAGTAAAATCTGGGAAAAACCAGGAGGAAAAGGATGAGATTTAAGTGAAAAGAAGCAGATAAACAGGAAGACAAAAAAGAGAAGAAAACAGGAGAGAAGGGGGAAGAAAAAGAATATATACCGAGAAAGGGTCGGAGGAAAAAATAACAAAAGAAATAAAACAGCATGAGAAACCAAAAGAAGACGAATTAAAGAATGTACAAGAATAAATAGACAAAATAACTCGGAAGAAATAGATACAGAACAGGAATACAACATCTAATATAAAAAAAGAGCAGTAAACCGAAGAACTGGAATAAAATGAAAATAGCAATACACAAAGGAGATAGAAGAAGAGAAGGAAAAGAAAAGAAAAAAGACAGAAAAGAAAAGATGACCAGATAAATAACTCTGAAGAAACGAACAAAGAAGATGAATAAAACCATCTGACAAAAATGAACAGTAAACCGAAGAACAAATAAAAAGAAAACAGCAATTCACAAACAAGATACAAGAAGCAGAAGGAAAAAGAAAAGAGAAAAGACAAACAAAAAAAAGACCCAAAACAAAAAGTAATGAAAAAGAGGAAACAAACAACAAACAAACTGAAAAAGATCCACGGAGGAAAATGCTGGCGAAAAGTTCTCTACAAAGGAAGAAAAATACAATAAAGAGAAAGAGAAAAGGCACCGAAAAAAGCAATTATAGCTAAACATAAAAAACCCACCTAAAACAGAAAAAAAGAAAATTAATAGAAAACTTGAAGCAGAAGAAACAACTATAGATCAAAGAAGAAAAATCAAGAAAAAGGGCATCAAAAAAAAGAAACTATGCAGACAAATTAAAGAAGAAAGGAAAGAAAAAAGAAAGACGGTGTAAAAAATGAAAAAAGGCACAAAAGCTACAAACAAAAGACAATTTTTAGATAGAAAAAAGAGACAGTACAAACAAGCTTAACTAAAAAAGAGAGAGGAAACGGAAGACAGAAAAGAGCTGTTAACAATAATACAAGACCCCCCCCCCCCCCTTCCCCCACCTACATCCACCCAAAAATTAGACAAAGAAAATAAAGATAATGTAAAGACAGTCTGCATAGCAAAACAATACAATACAAAAAAGTAGAGGGAGACGAGAAGAAGCCAAATAAATGGAGAAACATGAAGCAGGAGGAATAGAAAATTAAACAGAAGTGACGGAACACATCAGCTAGAAAGAAGTGTAAACAAACAAAGTCAAATCACGGAAAGAAAATCAATCAAAAAGAACTAGAACAAATATTGAGAAAATGGAAAGGAGACAGAAAAACCAGATGCATTCGAAAAAAAGATGGACAGGGAAACAGAGTGTTTTAAAAGCAGAAAGATCTGGACCAAACAGAAAAGAAAACAAGAAAAAAAAGTTTTAAAAAGCAAAGGAAAAAAAGAAAAAAAAGCAAACAAAACAGAAGACTAGATCCGAGAGGGAGCAAAAAACGAGCAAGAAGTAATAAAAAAGAAAAGAAAAAAAAAAGAAACAGAAGAAAAAAAAAGCAGAAACAATAAGGAAAAACGGATACACAAAAGCAAAACCAAAAATCCAAAGAAAGAAATTAAAGCAAAAAAAAGAACAAACAGCATAGGACCAATCTCGTTGAGAAATAAAGAGGTAGAAATATGGAAGAAAAAAAAACAAGAAGCAGAAGAAACAGATGAAAATCCAGGAAGAATCAAGTACAAAAAAGCAAACAGTCAAAGACCAACAAAAAGAACTAGGGCAAAAGCAATGGGAAATAAACCATGCAGAAGGGACATAAGCAGAGAAATACCCCCGCCACACACACACACACACAGCCCCTTGTCCCCCCCCCAAAAAAAAAAAAAAACCCACCCGAAGATAAACGAAAAACAAAGAGAAACTAATAGAAACACATAACCAAGCTAAACGAAAAAAACAACAAAAATGGGGAAAGAAACGGCAAGAAAGGAGAGAAAAAAAAGTCGGGGAAAAAATCCGAGAGAGAAAAAAAAACGGGGAAAGAAAATAAACTAAAATAAAAGACTGACAAGAAACATCAAGGAAAAAGATAATAAAAGGAGAAGAGCCAAAGGAGAAAAGCAGAAGAAACAAAAGGAAAGAGCAGAATCAGAAAAAAGAATGAAAAGAAATGTAGGACGACGAAGAAGAAGAAGAGCAAGCGAGAAAGCAAGAAACGCAAAAAACACAGAACATTGAACAAACAGCAGGAAAAAGAAACGGGTAACAATCCACACCGAAAAATGTAACCAAAATATTTGTTCGAAAGCTGTAAACACATTTAAAAGAACAAAGAGAAAAAAAAACAGAAAATAAGAAAAAAACATGACGAACACCAAAAGAAATATGGAATAAAGACAGAAGAAGCTGATACAAAAATTAAACGGAGAACAAAGAAGTGTGAAAAAACACAGAATGAACATGAACAAACACCAGATAAACCAGAACAAACACAGATACACCAGAACAAACACAGATACACCAGAACAAATACAGATAAACTAAACAAACAGATAAACCAGAACAAACACAGATAAACCAGAACAAACACAGATAAACCAGAACAAACACAGATAAACCTGAACAAACACCAGATAAACCAGAATAAACACCAGATAAACCAGAACAAACACTAGAAAAACCAGAACACAGATAAACCAATACAAACACAGATAAACCAGAACAAACACAGATAAACCAGAACACAGATAAACCAGAAAAAGAAAAAAAAACAGAACACAGATAAACCAGAACAAACACAGATAAACCAGAACAAACACAGATAAACCAGAACAAACACATAAACCAGAACAAACACTAGATAAACCAAAACAAACACTAGAAAAACCAGAACAAACACAGATAAACCAGAACACAGATAAACCAGAACAAACACTAGAAAAACCAGAAACACAGATAAACCAGAACAAATACAGATAAACCAGAACAAACAGATAAACCAGAACAAACACCAGATAAACCAGAACAAACACAGATAAACCAGAACAAACACAGATAAACCAGAACAAACACAGATAAACCAGATCAAACACAGATAAACCTGAACAAATACAGATAAACCAGAACAAACAGATAAACCAGAACAAACAGCAGATAAAACAGAACACCAGATAAACCAGAACAACACAGATAAACCAGAACAAACACCAGATAAACAGACAAATACAGATAAACAGAACACCAGATAAACCAGAGCAAACATCAGATAAACCAGAACAAACACCAGATAAAACAGAACAAACACATAAAAGAGCACACACACACAAACACAGGCATGTTCACGCATGCACGCGAACATACACGACTCCATGAATAAGGCACATTTGGAGAAGATATGTAAGGGGCCGGGTTCAGTCCCCTCTTCCCCAGCTTTTGCACAGTTACAGAGCCCAAGGCAACAAGAGAATGCTCTACTATAATATTATACAGATTCTCTTACTAACATCTTGTATATGGGTGGCGCTATTTTTGTGGAACAGAACAATTTCCAAGAGGCCTCCTGGCTTGATTTTAATCAAATCTTTGTGAACGGAAGGCGGTACGGAAACTAACTCATTATTAAAAAATAGTAATAATGGTAATAATTTTATACAATAGTTATGCAACACAACACGGTGCACGCTTGCGCGATCATGGCACACACAAGAAAATATACACACGAACACGTGCGCACATGCATGTACACCAAATACACACCCCGCGTGTAAGGCAAATTTTAAAAAGATATGACAAGGGGCAGGTTTGAGTCTCCTCCTACAGGAATTCTGCAGTTACAGAGCCCATGGCAGCAGGAAAATGCGCAAATATACACACTTTTCTTACATCTCTAATATGGGTGGATCTATTCTTGTGGCGACAATGCAGCTTTCAAGAAACCTTTTTGGCATAATACTAAGCAAATCTGTCGGAAACAAAAGGCAGTGCGGTTTTCGGAATCTAATCTAGTAAAGGTAAAAGGTGTCCCATAACCAATGTGGTCATAGGGGAGCGAGGCGTCAGAGACCTCAGCTTCTCTAGGGGCTGGCATGTTGAGGGCGGCGTCCATCTCCTCTCCCTCGCTGTTTTACCTTCCCTGACCCTAAAGAGAGCAGGTACCCATTTACAGCTGGGTGAACAGGGGGAACTGTGCTGTAGCCAAGGCGCGCGCAAAGGTCACCCAGAACCTAATGTGTTATAACAAATAATGAAAATGATAATATACCATACAATGCACCACAAGACAGTGCAGGGCCTGCACCATAGTTATGCGCAACTACGAATATAATAATAATAATAATATAATAATAATATAATTAATTAATAATAATAATAATAATATATGATAAAGTGGAGGCTTATATAGTGCGAATTCCCAAAACATGGGCTCACCGCGCACAATCACGTGCGCATGCACGCTTGCACAAACACATCCCCACCCCCTCTCTAAGAATAAGGGCACGTTTAGAGATGCAACATGGGCCAGTGTGAGTCCCTTCCTATCCCGACTTGTGCACAGTTACAGAGCGCACGGCAGTAAGAGTGCTGTGTTCTGTTCTACAGACATTCTTTACTAAAAAATCTAATATCTTTGATAAGGACAATGATGATGACGACGACGACGACGATGATGATGATGATGATGATGATGATGATGATGATGATGATTAATATAGCGAGGGTTATAATGAAAGTGAAAGATGATGAGGAGGAGATAATGATTTTAAAAAGATGTTTATATATAATATGATGCACTACAAAACAGTGCAGGGCCCGCGCGACATGTGCAACTACATAAACGCACACACAAACAGTCATGCGCGCACGCATGACGCAAGCACACACATTCCCCACGCAGAAAGCAGAATTTTTAGGAAAAGATGCAGTAAGGGGCCCCTCCACCACCGATTTCTGCACAGTTACAGAGCCCATGGCAGCAAGAGATTGCCATTCCTGTGGTGACTAGCAGCTTCGAGAGGCAGGAGGTTTGAATTTCAGTAAATCTGTCGGAAGGAAAGGAAGTACGATGTACTGTACCCAAACCGTAACTACAAATAATAATAATATAATGATGATAATAATAATATAATAAATAATAATATATATGATGATAATAAAAAAATAATAATGATGTATAATATATAATAATATATCATTCATCATCACAGTCATAATCATAATAATAATAGTAATATACGATAGGATGCACCACAAGACTGTGCAGCGCCTGTGCGACATCGCGCGCGCCGCACACACACACACACACACACACACACACAACACACACACACACACACACACACACACACATGCCCCTGACGCAAAAAGTGCACCCCCAAAATAAGGCTTATTTTCAGATGTAACAAAGACCAGGTTAAGTCACCTCCTCTCCCAACTTTTGCACAGATACAGATCCCACAGCAGCAAGAGAGCGCTGTACTATCTACACTCTTTACTCACATCTTTGATATGGTTGGCGCCCTTCTTGTGGGACACGGCAGTTTCAAAGAGGTCATTCTGGCTTGATTTTTAAGCAATCTGTCGGAACGATGGCAATACGGCATACAAAGCCTAACCTTTATTACAAATAGTAATAATGATACACGTGGGTCATGCTCATATCGCTCACGTTCATTTGTTAAAAGGCGAGGGAACCCTATGGTGGTGACTTGTGATGTGCAGGTAACCATCAAGCATCTGTTTCTAGAGTGTCGAGATGTTAGGATATTAGGCACAAGCATTTTTAACTGCAGACTCCCTAAAGATCCTCTTTTTTTCGAGGTGTTCCACAGGACAACGTTTTTAAATCCCAGGAGAGAAAGGGGCTTTTTCCGTTTGCTATGAGTGAAGGTGTCCTAGTTAGTCACTAAGAACTAGGTTGTTTGAAGGAATATAGTCTTGGTTCGGTTTGCTGTAGGCTATATGGCGACGTTCTGGGGGCTCCTGCGACGGTACTGGAACCATTCGTATCGGTCATTGCCTTTCCAATGGAAAATTCCAATGGCGTGGAGAGGGGGGGGGGGGGGGGGTCTGCTGCATGGGTAACAGCTTGCCCTCCATACTTAGGCTTTGCGCTTTAAAGACTAGAGCACAATTCCATAGTCTTCCTAGAGTGATGGGTACCTACTACTTCTAGGTTTTGGTTTGATCTCTTTCTAACTGTCGATGATGTGGCTTTTCCCACATTCCGGTGACGGTCCTGGGCTGACCCTTATGGTTGACTAGGGCATGGATACTAGGAACGGCAGTATATTTCTATACCCTGTTTTAATCTGTATAATTATGCAGTTGCACATTTTATTCTGCGATTTAAAAATTCACAAGGTGACAGCCCGATATGGCCTCTGTGGTCGGCTGAGCTATAAAGAAGATTGGATTGGATTGGATTGTAGTGTCCCTGTGTGTGTAAGGTGATGTTGGTCTTCTATGGAATGATGGCAATGTACCGCCTTGTGATCTGACGGCCTGGGACTGAGCCACCTTGGAGGGACTGGTTTGACAAGATTTCCCCCAGGAATTAACATCGGTACCAACTCCATTCCCCCAAAGTCTTTTTTTTGGATGAGACTGTAAACCGATGCCCCGTGTACAAACGGATGCAGAACATCTTGCACACACGTAAAATCCGTTCAGCCGTTTGAAAGAGTAGGCAACTACTTAATTTGCACAAAGCAATTAATAGTTAAAGGGAAGGAACTCATTTGAAAGGAGAATGATTTGGCAGTGTAGTTTCCCTTAGATTGGACGTTATTTTAAGGTGGGACATGGGGGTCGAAACTGATGAAATATTCTTGACAGGCCCATGTTAAAAGTTATGCCATATTATATTGACAGGGCATCACATGTAAAGCATAAAAATGAAAAAAAAATACTCGGTTTTGTGCTCTGTTGCCATTAAAACAATCCAATACGGTCGCCAAAACTAAACGTTTCAAACTCCTAAACCTTTTTATCTTATATAACAAGTAGAAGTAACCTGTTTTTACAGCACGTTTTACAACCTGAATTCTTTTAAATTCACACAGGAAGATCTCCATAAATGTATCCAGCAATTTTTTAATTCTAAAAAACAAACAAACATGGTTTGGGCCACTTTTCGGACCTGTGTCTGGCCTTTAGCAAAATGGCTGGCGCCCTCGGAACAGCCTGATTTTTTTGTTAGGAATATCTTTTTTTTAACAATTTAGGTATTATGTCATTTCATTTTTTTCTTCCTCAGATTGATGGTGTTAGATGTTTGCAACAATACTTACAAGGATTCGGTGTTGGTTTTGAACTTGATGCGAATGGAACTGGAGCTACTGAAACTGAATGAATGAGGTGACCACTGTCATTGCTGGTAGGGCTGTCAACATGAAATGAAACAAAAGGAAAGACATAGGGCTGTAAATTCAGTTCCTGTTCAAGGAGATTTTTCTCCAGGTGTTTACATCAGTTCTGACTCCACATTCCCAAAAAGTCCTTCGGATGAAACTATAAACCCAGGCCCCGTGTGTGAACGCACGCAGAACATCTTGCGCACACATTGAATCCTGTTTCGCTTCTCGTAAGGGTAGGCCATCGTGTGCTGGTGGGAACAGATGACATTTACAAAACTGCATACACACGGGGACTGGTTGTAAAAAAGCACAAGAGTGCTTATTCCATTATCCTCGATATAAAAGAATAAAATAAAATAAAATAAACATGGAACGAAACAAAATCAGGAGCGTAATGCTCTAACCACTACGCTATCCTGTCCCCCCCTCCCCCCCTTCTTATCTATTTGATACCTTGCTGTCCTTATTTCTTGTCTGTTGCTTGGCACTGGGTAGGCCTATAGTTTCTTGTTCTTGGTATTTCTAAGGTCCTTCAGATGAGAATATACGCCGAGGCCCCGTGTGGGAACGCACGCGGAACATCTTGCGCACATGTTAAATCCGCTTTTCGTAAGAGTATAGGCCATCGTGGGCCCGTGGGAACAGATGACACGATTTACAAAAATTGCACACACACGGGGACTGGATGTAAAAAAACCACATGAGGGGTTATTCCATTATCCTCAAAATAAAAAAAAATAGAATAGAATAGAATTATTGTTGTTGTTTAGTTAGTTGTTGTTTTTTTTTATCTTATCCCTGATGAAGGTGGGGACTGGATGTAAAAAAGCACACGAGTTTGTATTCATTATCCTCAAAATAAAAGAAAAAAAATCAGATGCCTTCTTTGTTCTATGTTGTTTTATTGCTCTAGCTCTGTCTCTGTTTCTCTCTCTCTCTCTCCTCTCTCTCTCTCCTCTCCTCTCTCTCTCTCTCTCTCTCTCTCTCTCTCTCTCTCTCTCTCTCTCTCTCTCTCTCTCTCTCTCTGTGAGTGTGTGTGTGTATGTGTGTGTGATTGAGTGTATGTTTCTGTGTATATGTGTGTGTGAGAATGTGTGTGTGTCTGTGTGTGTCTATGTGTGTGTGTCTGTGTGTGTGTGCGTCTGTGTGTGTGTGTGTGTGTGTGCGTCTGTGTGTGTCTGTGTGTGAGTGTATGTAGAACATTATCCGATTGATAAAAATGTTTTGCCTATTTTGAAACATCTAGGATGTTCTATGTATAAAAAAAAAACATAATGATAATAATTCTGATTTATTTTAATTATATTTTTATTGGTAGTATGTCTCCCCCCCCCCCCCCCCCCCCCCCCCCTCAAATAAGGATATTAGTTCTTAAAATTTCCCCTTTATCCAAATGTATGATTTATATCACATGTATAATTTTTGACAGATGGTGGTGGTTTGATGTTTTTTCTTGAGTTGTTTATTTCATTTTGTTCTCTTGTTTGCTCTTTATCCATTAACGCTTTCTTCTCTTCCATAATCAAAATCTTTTATTGTGACTTCAGATTTTTGTTTTCTGATCGAGTGCATTTTTTTTTTTTATTACCTTTTCATATATAGTGTCCTTATTCTTGGGTGTTGTTTGGTATTGCGTAAAGTTTATTGTTTAGTATCTTCTCAATTTGATGTAACCCTGAAAAGGGCGGGGACTGGATGTAAAAAAGCACACAAGTGCTTATCTATTATCCTCGAATGAAATACTTTGCCTTGCCTTGCCTTGCCTTGTCTCTCTCTCTCTCTCTCTCTCTCTCTTCTCTCTCTCTCTCTCTCTCTCTCTCCTCTCTCTCTCTCTCTCTCTCTCTCTCTCTCTCTCTGTAATATTGTATATTGTATCTCTGTGTTAATTCTTGCCTGTTGTTGGATGCTTGGTATGATTCCTTACTTTTGGTATTTGGATCATTATAATTGTTTGATTTTATTCATATTTTTTATTGGCATATTTCCCCCCCCCCCCCCCCCCCCCCCCCCCCCCTCCAATAAGGATATTAGTTTTTAAAAAATTTCTCCCTTTTATCCAAATGTATGATTTATATCACATGTATAACTTTTGACAGATGGTGGTGGATTGATGTTTTCATTTGTTTATTTCATCTTGTTCTCTTGTTTGCTCTTTACCTATTAACACTTTTCTATTCTTCCATAATCAAAATCTTTGTATTGTGACTTCTGATTTTTGTCTTCTGATCGAGTGCATTTTTATTACCTTATCATATATAGTGTCCTTATTCTTGTGTGTTGTTTGGTATTGCGTAAAGTTTTATTGTTTAGTATCTTCTCAACTTGATGTATCCCTGAAAAGGGCGGGGACTGGATGTATAAAAGCACACGAGTGCTTATCTATTATCCTCGAATAAAATACTTTGCCTTGCCTTGCCTTGCCTTGCCTTGCCTTGTCTCTCTCTCTCTCTCTCTCTCTCTCTCTCTCTCTCTCTCTCTCTCTCTCTCTCTCTCTCTCTCTCTCTCTCTCTCTCTCTCTCTCTCTCTTTTATGAACATAGATATGTTCATTCAAGAATGGGATGGGACTATAAGAGATAAAGATAGGTATGACCATTACAGATCATTTAAAAGTATTTTTGTAAAAGAGCAGTATATAAACTCTATTGATGTCTACTGCTTTCGAGTAGCAATCACACAAGCAAGATTTAATGTTCTACCCCTTAATAATAATGTATATAGATATAGTGAGAATGATCGAGAAAAAACGTGTCCTTTTTGTAAAACGAAAGTTGAAAATGAAGCCCACTTTCTTTGGGAATGTTGCATATACACTGGCTTAAGAGAAAAGTTCTTAAGTGGGTGTATCAACGTACCATTGCCCGATTTGTTCAAAGCAACAAATGATGAGTACAGGCACAATTTGTCAAGATATATTTTTCACTCTATTAATAAAAGGAAGACAATGCTAATTCATGATGTATATTGAAAAACTGTTATGAATCGACACGTAATTGATGTGCATGATTTCCACAATTTTCCCTAGACATCATATTTTTGTGATTAGAATAACGTGTGTTTTGCTTCTTTGATCAGTTATGAATCAAACCTTTTGTGCATTTGGTTTGCCAGTTATATGAATGAACCCCAAGCCCATGAAATGTATTGTGGTCCATGGCCAATGTACATTAAATCATTTCAGTGTTCAGTGTTCAGTGTTCTCTCTTTATGAGTTGTAGCTTTCTTTCCTCAAGGGATTTAAGTTTAGCAACAAGGGTGGGATGGACACACAAATGTTCAAAGTTGCGATTATTATTATTATTATTATTATTATTATTATTATTATTATTATTATTATTATTATTATTATTTTATTATTATTTGCGTTATGTATTATATGGTCAGGGTTTTTTTGTTATATGTTGACATGTTTGATTTGCGTAGTTGTATGTAGTGTGTGTGTGTGTGTGTGTGTGTGTGTGTGTGTGTGTGTGTGTGTGTGTGTGTGTGTGTGTGTGTGTGTGTGAGCTTGATTCTTCTGAGAATGTGTACTCTTAACATAAGATTGCTATGAGATTCTTTGAAGATGCAGATACTGTAATCTTCAGCACATTTCCATCTATAGGAATGTTGACTCACTACGTCGTTTGTTAACAAACTGTCAAAATCAAGTGTTATCAAGTTCTGGTATTGGAGACAATATGTAGAGATGTATTCTTAGCACATGATTATTGTATAATATACATATTCTACACACACACACACACACACACACACACACACACACACACACACACACACACACACACACACACACCACACACACACGCACGCACGCATGCACACACACACACACAGGATTCAAGATTCAAGATTTAATTCACCTTTGACCCCTCTTGGGACATGGAAGATGTCAAACAAAATCAACTGTAACATATATAATTTGCATTAATAGAATACGTTCATACACAGAATTTCACAGAAATAAAAATATAGTCAACACACACACACACACACACACACACACACACACACACACACACATGCACGCACGTATGTACGCATGCTTGCACACGCACACACACACACACACACACACACACTCATACACGCACGCACGCAACATAAATACATATATATCAAATTTGTTTATTTTGCCCTGAGTTTTGAGTCAAGGGCTAGTCTTTCACCAAAAAGTAGTTTTTACTTTTGTGGATACCTTAAGTACATACCAGCAGCCATAATTACTTCCAGACACACAGCAAGGCTTGTTCCTCCAGCCTGATAGAGCTTTGACATGTGGTAGCAATTAGTGGTGGTCATGTACATCTAAACTACTACAAATTCACCTCAGTCAAGTTTCAGCAAAAGCAAGTTCATCAGCATGAGGTTAAATAAACGAGGATTTTGATAATAATAATAATAATAATAATAATATAATAATAATAATATAATAATAATAATAATAATA
>CM060349.1:6935897-6960897 GCA_030674155.1 Stramonita haemastoma
AAAAGAACCAAAAAGGTCAGTGGTTGCGGCATAACCAAAAATGTTATAAAAGATAAGAAATGAACAATAATTTTTAAAGAGGCTATAAATATAACAAAGCTCACCTTCACTACTTCTGTTTTGCTGACACCAGAAACTAGAAGTTTAATTTTCACATGCAAGTTGTCATCAGTGTACCCATAGCTTATCGAGGTGTGCTGGCACATGCAGGTGTGAGCCATATCAAGAGTGCAGAGGTTACATTGCATACCTTCCTTTTGGATGTAAACAATAACCTAGTTACCACAGGCACCTGAAATCATGTCTGAAAATGCTTCATACCCGCCTGAAGTCAATAGTTTTCAAATGATTGACTGGCGACTAACACAAATGCAGCAGAGTTTTGTGCTCCATTCAACAGGAATAAAAACAGAAATAAATGATGAAAGATTCTGTTCCCTTGAAAACAGCATTGGACGCTATTGCACAGAAATAGGGAAAGTGAAAGAAATAGCTGTCTCCAATACAGAGGAGATTAAAGAACTCAAAGATGACAATAGCAGTCTGTTCGAAAGAATTGAACGGCTGGAAAGAAAACTCAAAACTATGGAGCAGGGCATAAAAGCTTGTAACCTCAAGTTCATGAATGTTCAAGAAAGTGAGTGGGAGGATGAGCATTCAGCCACACAAACAGTAATTGATCTGTTGAATGATCATTCACGCTCTCCAAGCTGGAGCCATGAGGACATTGTCAGAGGCTTTCGCCTTGGAAAGCAAAGACTCTACAACAGGGATCCTTGGCCCATCCTGGTGCAGCTAAGGCGATGGGCTGACAAGATGGCCATTCTTAGTGACAAGGATCTCAGACAGAGTTTAAGACAAAGTGGAATACGGGTGGCATCTGACCTTACCTCACGTCAGAGAGAGATGGTGGACTTTTATCGAAACCAAAGTAAAATTGCATACATCTTTAATGGCAAATTACAAGTGAGAGAGAAGCAGCAAGGTGCTCTGTCTATGGACAATAAACAATGGCGACACACTCCCTCAAGCTTTAGAAGAAGTGAAGAGAACTGGCCTCATCTGCCTCCATCATATGCAAACAAAAATAATAAGATCACGGGGGTTTTCACACCAGAACACAGGTCTCTGGAAACAATCACAACCAGGGATATAGAAGACAGCCAAGGGAACAAAATAGAAACCATCCTTCACAAGAACATGTTAGTCAAGCAGAGATAAGGCCATGGAATACTTACCCAGAACCAAGGCGTCCTTACCAAAAAACAGTTCCAGACTCTGATAGTGAGGAAGAACCCTGTAGTTACCATTCTGAGGATAGGCCATTGCATGACAGAGAGCATAGAAGTAATGGAAGACAGAGACAAATTAATTTCAGGAAATTTGACAGAAGCTCCAGAGATAGACATTCCTTTGTGCCAATAGTTCTAGGCACTCACTCCTACAGTGAGGTGACGAAACAGCCAGCACCACCGAGACACAGAGCATCTGCAGAGATGAGGATGATCTGGATGAAGAAGAATTCCAGCAAGCCAAAAGCCTCAAAGCATGCTGCCTCAAAAGTAACAAGTGAGACCCAAAATGTTGACAGGGATGAGCAGATACTTGAGAGACAGCATGTGTCATCCCAGGACAAAAGACATTTGGATGATGCAGTTCTCAGTGATCAAGATCTGAACCCCACCCAGATGAAAACAACTGAAATGCAGTTTGATTCTATAGAGCAGGCTGATAATGACACAGATGAAATTTACCCAGGTGTGGTCACAGACAGATTTGAAAGTAGTGCTAGATTATTACCTGAAAGTGTCATGTCAGATGATAACATGCTGACTGTGTCGGGGGATACTAATGAGAGGGGGTGGGAAAACAATGACACTCAAGATGAAAATCCTATAAATGGGGAGGCTGCACAGGAAACAGACAAATCTGATGAAGTGCACCAACATACAAAACAATGCAAAACAAGAAGGGGTAATGTGAACCAGAACAAGACAGATGACCCAGTTACAGAGGACGTGACAGGACAAAAAATGACATGTGAAAGACAGTCAGACAGGCAGAACAACAGAAAGACTGGTGACAAGACAGGGCAGGCAGTGACTGGACAAAAACGGAGCAGGTGTCCAACAAGAGACCTGCATCCAAGAAGTACTGCCCCTGTTATAAGACAGGGTGGCCTGACCAGTGGTAGACATCCACAGCGATCCCACAGTCAGAGCAGCATCGTTGATTCTTTTAGCAAAGCCATGCCAGTAGACCAAACAAATGTCACCAACAAATCCATGTGTCTTAAGACTCATGGTACAGAGCAAACAGGCACCCACAAATAGGGACTCGGCCAGGTCATAGCACCAAAGCAAATACAAAAAATACCTGAGAAGAATGATGTTACCTGTATGAATGGTCAATCATTGGCAACAACATCAGTAAATCATGCAAAGCATGTTGTACAAAGTGTAAATAAGTTAAAATTAAAATTTCTTAATTACAACATTAATGGTTTGTTACAGAAATTGGAAAATGCCCATTTTGTTGAATACCTACTTTCTCATGATTTTCTTTGTCTGACAGAAACTTTTGTTAAAGATTATTTTGATTCACCTTTGTTTACAGACTACATCACATTCACATCAAAAGTGAAGAAACTCTCTCAGCAAGGAAGATTTTCTGGAGAAGTCATAGTAATGGTTAGAAAATCATTTGCAGATTTTGTACAGTTAATTTCATTGGATACTGAAAATATAGTAGTTTTGAAAGTAAACAAAGATTAATAGTAGTTTTGAAAATAAACAAAGATTTATTATGTACAGATAAAGATATCATGTTTATTAGTTCTTATGTTCCTCCTTGTGACTCTCCTTACTGGAAATCACAGGAGGGTGTGTATGGTATTGATATGATTGAACAATGTATAATGGATATAAATGAAATGTAAGATGAGTTTTATATTTTGTTGAATGGTGACATGAATGCAAGAACCGCTTCCGAAAACATGTGTTTTGATGGGGATGTTACTGATTTTGATAAAATATCTTTAAAAAATGAACACTCTTCAAGAAAGTCTCAAGATAGCCAAACAAACAATTTTGGTACACAATTGATTGACTTGTGCAATGTCTTTGAATGTATCATTCTAAATGGTTTGAATGAACAGAGATATGATGACAGCTGTACTTATGTTGCATCCTCTGGAGCTAGCACAGTAGACTATTTTATAGTTTCTTATGATTTATTATTGTCCATGAATTGTACATCACTTGTTGTTGAAAGCTTAACAGAGTCTGATCACCTACCAGTTGTCTTACAAGTAGAAAGTAGTTATAATGTTACTGATGAGGTAGGGATAAAAAATCTGAATGCAGGTATGATACATGAAAAATTTGTTTGGAAAGTTGAAAAAGAAAGTGAATTTATTGAGATGCTGCAAAGCAGTACAATCCAAAATAGACTAATGACAGCTAGCCAAATCTTAGATACAAATGTAGATAGTGCTTTAGATGATTTTGTGGAGTGTCTAAAAGGCTCTAGCCAATGCATGTTTCAGATGTTCTCTGTTAAAAAGAAGAGAAGGTCAGTGTGGTTTGATGAATGTCACATATCAAAGAAAGAAAGTCGGAAAAAACTAAATACTTTTAGAAAATCGCATAAAGAAGATGATAGAATGTTATATGTAGAAGCAAGGAAAAGGTACAGATATCTATTGAAGAAGAAAAAACAAGCATTCAGGAAATTACAAACAGACAATTTAGTGAAAGAAATGAATAATTTACCTCAGTTTTGGAAACATCTGAGAAACATGGGATGTGGTGGCAAACTAAAAATAAATAATATTAGCCTGTATGAATGGTATAATCATTTTAAATCTCTGTATCAAAACAGTAATCAAACTCAAGCAGAGGAAAACAGTATTGAAAATGATTTCTCAGAAGAAATAGAACATGACCTAAACCAAACTATTTGTGAAGAGAAAAGTTATTCAAGCCATATCCAAACTCAAAAAAAGAAAAAAACATGTGGCATAGATGATGTTTCTGCTAAAATGTTGAAAGTTGGTGGAAGCATTGTTTATAAATTCTTAACAAAATTATTTAATAAGATTTTTGATCAAGGAATATATCCTCAACAGTGGTCCAAAGCTATAATAATTCCAATCTATAAAAAAGGTGACCCAGATAATGTTGACAACTATAGAGATGTTTCTTTATTAAGCATAATTTCTAAGTGTTATACTTCTATACTAAATACAAGACTATATACTTGGTTAGAAACTAATAATTTGATTTCAGATAAGCAAGCCGGATTTCGGAAAAATCACTCTACTGTTGATCACATTTTTACTTTATATGCCTCAGTCCAGAAATGTTTGAGTAGAAAAGGTAGGAAGTTGTATATAGCCTTTGTAGACTTTAGAAAGGCTTTTGACTCTGTGTGCCATGATAAACTGTTGGAGTGCTTAAATAGACAAAGTGTTAAAGGAAAATTTTTTCCTTCTCTTAATGCAATGTACAATTCCCTTTTGTCATGTGTACGTTCAAATTCCCAGCTTACTGAATTGTTTGAGTGCCCAACCGGAGTAAGACAGGGCTGTGTTTTAAGCCCAACTTTATTTTCAATATTTATAAATCAGTTAGCTGATGACGTTGAGGGGAGAGGTAAACATGGCATACAGAAGCTGCCTGATATTGCAGAATTACTCATTATGTTATTCGCAGATGATGTGGCTCTGCTGTCAACCACTCCCAGAGGTCTTCAAAACCAACTAAATATTTTACACATGTGTTGTAAAAAAATGCGATTATATGTAAACAATGATAAGACAAAAATTATGGTGTTTAGGAAGGGAGGGTTTCTGGGGCGACACGAGAAATGGTTCTATGATGGCAAGAGATTAGAAGTAGTAAACAGTTACTGTTATTTAGGATTTAATTTCACCACTAAGATTAGTGCTAGAAGGGGTACAGATCATTTAGCAATTAAAGGAAAGAAAGCCGTTATGCAATTACATAAAGTGTTTAACAAATGCAAGGAAATGACCTTAAGCGTATTTTTCAAATCTTCGACATTAAAATTCAGCCAATTCTGTTATATGCATCTGAGGTATGGGGTATTAATAGACTTGATCATATTGAAAAAGTACATTTAATAGCTTGCAAAAGATTCTTAGGGGTTCCAATGAGGATGCCTAGCAAGATGGTTTATGGAGACTTGGGGAGATTCCCTTTATACATTAGTTCATATGTTTCTTGTGTAAGATACTGGCTGAAATTAGTTCAAATAGACAATGAAAGACTACCCTACAGAGCATACATTATGTTATTAGAATTGGACAGATGTGGTAAAAGTTGTTGGGTTACAAATGTGAGAGAGATTCTGTGTGAGACTGGTTATGGTATTGTCTGGTAGCTGCAAGGAGTGGGAGATGTTAAAATATTTTTGAGAGTTTTTAAACAAAGGCTTGTTGACTGGTTTATCCAGGAATGGAGTGGAACTATCAGTGAGCGAGAAAGATATCATATGTACAATTCATTTAAAACTGTTTTTGAAAGAGAAAGGTATGTAAACGACATGGAGATTTATTGTTTCCATGTTGCAGTTACTCAGCTACGATTTGGTGTACTTCCAGTCAATAATAATATTCATAGATTTAGTGAATCTGCTCAGGATAGGCATTGTCAGTTTTGTGATAATCAAGTTGAAAATGAACATCATCTCTTGTTTGATTGTAGCCTTTACACAGACCTTCGAGACAAATTTGTTAAGGAATCAACAGGACTATCTTTTCATGGTCTTCTAAAAGCATCAAATGAAAATCACAGACATAATGTATCCAGGTTTGTTTTTCATGCAATCAACAGAAGGAAGACAATACTTAGCATAAAATGATAGGCAGCTGAAACTGGTTCATTGACATTTGGTAAATCATGTCAACTGATAAAAACTTGAAATTGTAGCTATTCTGCATATTATATCACAACACATTTGTTCCGGTTTTTGCTGGTGTGTGTGTGTGTGTGTGTGTGTGTGTGTGTGTGTGTGTGTGTGTGTGTGTGTGTTGTGTGTGTGGTCTGTGCGTGCGTGCGTGAGTGTGTGGGTGTATGCCTGGGTGTGGGTGTTGGTGTTCTCTTGTTATTGGTTTGAAATTATATACCTGCAATGTTGTTTGGAAAGGAAGTAAGATTGGTATCCATGATGCAGTTTACCTTATACACTTCCATTAAGCCTATTCCTTGCTATAGTATATATCAAATTTATATATGCTTTCATTTTGAATTGTAACACAATGTGTCAATCTTACCCATGTTTTCATTTTGCATTGCTGTAGTATGTGTAAAACTCATCAATACTTTTATTTTGCATTGCTACAGTATGTGTGAAATTTATCAAAACCTTCATTTGCATTGCTATAGTAGGTGTCAAATTTATCCATGCTTTGAATTTTTATTGCTATAGCATGTGTAAAATATATACATGCTTACATTTGCATTGGTGCAGTGTGTGTAAAATGTATCAAATTGTGATAGAAGGCGTGAAATTTATCCATGCTTTCATTTTTTCATTGCCACAGAGTGTGTGAAATTTTTTGATGCTTCCATTTTCCATTACTATAGCGTGTGTGGAATGTAACCATGCTTTCAGTTTTCATTGATATAGTACATTTAAAATTTATCAGTGAGTTCATTTAGCATTGCTATAGTGGGTGTGAAATGTGTATTGCGAGTTCATTTTTCATTGCTATAGCAGGCATGAAATTTATCCATGCTTTCATTTTTTTCACTGCCATGGTATGGGTAGTTTAAGTGAAATTTAACAATGCTTTCACTTTTCTTTACTATAGTATGTATGAAGTGTTTCCATGCTTTGATTTTTCATTGTATAGTATGTGTGAAATGTATCTATGCTGTCAATCTTTCACTGACATAGTATATGTAAAATTTATTCATGTTTTCATTTTGCATTACACTCACACCCCTGCCCCCCTTACCTGGCGTTTTGTGGTCCAAGACCAAGGTACCATTAAACATTTCAGTGTTCAGTGTTCTCTCTCTCTCTCCATCTCTCTCATGAATCTATACCTTTTGTGCATTTGCTTTGCCACTCATAATATGAATGAACCCTTTGTTCCATCCCAAGCCCAAGGTAATGTGGTTCAAGGCCAATGTACATTAACTCATTTCACTGTTCAGTGTTGAGTGCTCTCTCTCTCTCTCTCTCTTCTCTCTCTCTCTCTCTCTCTCTCTCTCTCTCTCTCTCTCTCTCTCTCTCTTCCAGCGTGGGAGATGTTCAGGGGGCATTATTTGTTTTGTGCATAAGGCTTTTCTCCCTTACGTGAGCTATATTGATGATAGTAGTGACTGTTGTGTATGTTTTGTTGTTGATACAGACTTTTTAAAATTTTCCTATGAATGTTTTATTTGTTTGTACTTATTTACAACCAGAACATTTTCCGTATTATTCTTATTTGATTGTGACGATGGAAATGTTAATGAGTTTACTGGAAGAAAGCGTTTTGGAAAAGATGTTCATGTTTGATGATATGGATATTGTACTGTGTGGGGATTTAAATGCTCAGACTTCTGATTGCTTCCCTAATTTTGTGGATAAAAACAAGTTTATCTGATAATTGTACAACACATGCTGAAAACCACATTAAAAGACAATCTAAGGATACTACAATAAATCCATATGGTAGAACAATATTGAATATGTGTTCAGAATTGGATTTATACATATTCAATGGTGTCTGTAAAAACGATGAAAATGGTTGCTACACATACATTTCTGACCAAGGGAGTACTGTTGATTATTTCTTAACTTCTCTGCATTTCTTTGATTTTGCTTTTGTTATCATGACACTTAAAGTTCTAGACAAAACAGATTCAGATCAATTACCTGTTTAACTGTGTTTAGATATAGATTTTAGGAGCACCTCTAATAGAAGTTGTGGGGAGGCAGGGGAAGATCAGTTCATTACTAAGTATAGATGGAAACCCTTGCTTGCTCAAACCTTTACTAACTCAATGAATGCAACAGGTGTAAAAAGTGATATAAACAGGGCAGTAGATTTGATTGAAAGTGATGTCAATCTAGCTATAAACATTTTCAGTCAAATAATCAAAGATCAAGCAGAATATATGAAGACAAAAATTAAGTTTAATAAACAGCCACCAAAAGACTCGTTCAATCATGAATGGATAGTATCAAGACGTAAAGTAAGACGACTATATAGACAATTTAAACGCTCATCACAGAGAGATGATAGGACATCATTTTACATAGCAAGAAGAGAATATAAAACTAAACTTATAAGAAAGAAACAGGAATATAATAATTTACATTTAAAAGAACTACTGACAGCCATAAAGAACCAGACAAACTTTTGGGAAATTTAAGAAAAATACCACGTAAAGATCTCAGCCAAAAAATACAATATCTACAAGTCAGTGGTTTGATCATTTCAAAGATGTATTGGAAAAGAAAGTGACTGAGTCAGTTGATACTGAAGACAGAGGAGAGGGAGATGCGTCACAGCATAGGAAATAATGTTAGCGATTGGAAGATTAAAAAACGGTAAATCAGCAGGTCCTGATGGCTTGATAGGTGAGTTTTTCAAATATTCAGGTGAATCTGTGTTAAATCTTTTAGTGAAGCTATTTAACAAGGTTGCTTGCTCTCACCTACTCTCTTGTGGTAATGTGCTCAGATTTTTTCTTTCTGAGGACCAGACGAGCTGCAGAGTTTTGTATACGTTGGAGGGAGTGGATAGATGATGCTGGCAGCCCAGCTAAAGGAGAATTGCAATAGTCCAGACGTGAAAGAATAAGAGAAGTGACAAGTTTGGATGTTGCATCAGTGGACAGGTACTTTTGAATTGCACTAATGCGCCGTAGTTGATAGTAGCATGACTGACAGGTCTGGGTAATGAATTTTTGCATGGAGAGAGTGTTGTCGACAACAACCCCTAGATACTTCACAGAAGTGGATAGCGGAACTGACGAATTACCGAATTCTATTGAAGGTGTTGAAATGGAGGAGAGTTTGTTTGGTGCCTACAACCATGGCTTTGGTTATATCTGCATTTAGTGGTAACTTGTTTTGTATCATCCAGTGTTGGATATCTTGAAGGCAGTTGGTCATATTTGTCAAGAGAGAAGGCAGATTTTCAGGTGTGTCACTGCTTTGAATATGAGAGTCATTGGCATAAAAGTGATAATTGATATGATGACGGTCTATTATATGTGACAGTGGAGCAGTATAGAGGGTAAAAATGAGAGGGCCTAGAACTGATCCCTGAGGGACACCACATTCCAGTTTGGCAGGCGCTGATTGAATCTTGTTTACTGCAACTGTATGGACTCAGTCTGTAACGTATGAAGTAAACCAGGTGAGGGCTGTGCCTTTAATACCAAACGTCTTTGTAGACGGGAGAGAAGAATTTAATGGTCTATAGTGTGAAAGGCAGCAGATAAGTCGAGAAGAGTAAGAAGGGAGATTTTCCCAGAGTCAGAAGCATGGAGAAACATGTTTAAGGTATGGACCAGGGTGGTTTCAGTGCTGTGGTTGATGCGATAGGCAGACTGGAAAGGGGGAAAGAGATTATTGGAAAGAAGATGGCTACTGAGATGTTTCAGAACAACTTTTTCAAGGACTTTAGAGATAAAAGGCAGATTAGAAACAGGTCTGTCGCTCTTCAGGATGTTAGGATCGAGGTCGTGCTTTTTGAGTAGAGGTGTGACTATCGTAGTTTTGAGAGGTGATGGAAAATTTCCTGAAAGAAGAGATGAGTTTACTATTTTTGTGATAGTAGGTATAAGCTGTGGAATGCACTGAAAGAAAAGACAAGCAGATACAGGCTTGAGATCGCATGATTTTATTGTCATTTCTTTCAGAATGTTCTTGATTTCTTTATCGCTTGTTGTGTGAAAGAAAAGGAGAGGAGTGCCAGTGAATTGGGGATCAGCAGGTGCAGGTTGGAAAGAAGTCTGATCCAGTTTGGAGCGGATGTTGCGGACTTTGTCAGAGAAGAAGGAAGAGAATATAGCAGGAAGTTCAGAATGGCTGTGAACAGTAGGCAGAGGGCTAGCCTTTGCAGATTCGAGGAGAGTTGAGGTGAGGGAAAAAAAGAGATTTCATGGACGTGGCATCGAAAACTTGAGCAGAATAGTAGTTTGTCTTCGCTGAGTGGATTAAGGTTTTGACTTTGTTGATTTGTTTGTGAAAGAGCTGTTTGTTTATTTCAGTTTTTGTTTTTTGCCATTTTCGCTCAAGTTGTCTGCGTTTGCGCTTTGCAACCAGTATAACATGAGTATACAATGGGGCGCAGGGCCTATCAGGCAGAACAACATCAGTGGGAGGTGCATGCTCGTCGAGCAGTTGGCTTAAAACAGTGTTGTAATGTTCAGAAGGGTCAGTATGTTCAGGGGGTTTAGATAGGCGTTGGGTAGCTTGGGAAGAGAAGGTTTGAATATCAATTGCCTTGACATGCATATAACTAGTGTGTGGCAGGTTTGCATAATGTTTGCACTGGCAAACAGACTCCAAGCGCTCTGTGTCGTTGACACCTGCAAACAGACTCCAAGCGCTCTGTGTTGTTGACACCTGGCAAAACAGACTCCAAGCGCTCTGTGTCGTTGACACCTGGCAAACAGACTCCAAGCGCTCTGTGGCGTTGACACCTGGCAAAACAGACTCCAAGTGCTCTGTGTCGTTGACACCTGGCAAAACAGACACCAAGCGCCTGTGTGTTGACACTGGAAAAACAGACTCCAAGCGCTCTGTGTCGTTGACACCTGGAAAAACAGACTCCAAGCGCTCTGTGTCGTTGACACCTGGCAAAACAGACTCCAAGCGCTCTGTGGCGTTGACACTTTTACAGCCCTTTTGACCACAGAAGCCATATCGGGGCTGGTCCTTTACAAGATTTGACCTGACGAACGAGACTGAGCCCTCGTTAAAGACTTTTACATAGCACATAGTCTAACTAAAGGCCCAGAACTAATTGTACTAAAAACGAAGAAAGCCAGCTAAGAAAGACAGGACAAATCTCCCTCTCCTCTTCCCTTTCCCCTATTCCATAGTCCCAAGGACCATTAGGGCACCGACGAAGATTCCGCATTCTTCGTCTTCTTTTACGGGATGGGAAAGAAGCAGGCGTTTGCATCTGATGCCATCATTCAGCTTGCTGCTTAGAAATGGCAGCTTTGTGATGGGTATCAAGGAACACCAGAAAAAAATCAATCTAAAAACACCCCCCCAAAAAAAAAAACAACAACAAAAAAACCCACACAGGCAGATAAGAAATCAAACCTTTCTGTTTATGTTGGCGTCTTCTAACGGCCACAATCAACCCAATCACAACCATTACAAGGAGCAGAGCCACCAATGTTGAGACAACGACGAGAACCGTCCCTGTAAGACAGTATGGAATAACGCATGAGTAAGTCATACACTGAATAAATGAATAAATAAATGAATGAACAAATAAATGAATTAATAAAGAAATAAATGCATGAGCAAATAAATGAATGGCGCAGACAATTGATTGTCTCCTGGCAACATGGTGGGAGAACTGTCCACTACTGGGGGGAGGATAATGGCAGGCGAAGGTGCAGTGATAGCTAACAAAGTTCCAGGCACAGACAGATAGACAGGTGAGAGAGAGAGAGAGAGAGAGAGAGAGAGAGAGAGAGAGAGAGAGAGAGAGAGAGAGAGAGAGAGAGAAGACAATGACAATGACAATATTTTATTGTGTCAAGCTTTTTAAGCCCATTCACAAGGGGACAGCGGGAAGAGGACTGGGCACAAAACTTCAAATTCACATCATACACTGACATAACTGGATCTGTGACAAGGATTCCATGTCACGCAATGTCTTTTTTCAGGTAGTCTCACTGCCTGGCTCTAGTTTCGTGGTACAAACACGTGGATTGGGGTGCACACGTAGCTGTCCGGGCAGTTATGCTTGCCTGCTCTCTCTCTATATCTATCTCTATGATCAACCACCACCATCAACCACCTCTCTCTCTCTCTCTCTCTCTCTCTCTCTCTCTCTCTCTCTCTCTCTCTCTCTCTCTCTCTCTCTCTCTCTTTTTTTTTTTCTCTCTCTTCTTTCTCTCTCTCTCCCTCTCTCTCTCCCTCTCTCTCTCTCTCTCACACACACACACATACACACACACACACACATGCACTCACACAACTGCACGCATTAACATACCTTGCATGCGCGCGCACACACACACAGACATGCACGCACGCACACCCACACATACACCTAAACAAAGGCATTCAAAAGCAGGCAATCACAATCAGGATCAGTTATCCAAGGAAGAATCTGACAGCGTCCATGATCACTTTTAGCACAACTAGTCCAGCATCAATCCTGTCTTTGAATCTCTCGCGATCAGCAGGTGTCCACAGCTGCAGCCTGGAGCTGATGGTCCGTTCCTCCTCAGACATGTGCTTGGTGTCTCTTTTCACAAACCAGAAGACTTGTTCCTGGGAATCCTTAAATCCAAACACCACGTCATCACTTTCACAAATAATATCAGGTTTGTCCTCAGAGACAAGCACGTGGCCACAGTCCCGATTCCTGGAGATGTTTCGGAGTCTTCTCTGCAGGAACCTGTCTGTTAATTCCACCACATAGTCTCGGATCAGCTCCACACTGTAGCCCATCTTCTCAGCCTTTCGTAGAGGGCTGTCATCCTCGTTGTCACCGGTAGTATCCGATGAAGCAGACACATCGTCAGCCAGGCCGATGTCACACAGCTGGTCAGAAACTGGGTCTGCATCTAGCACGGTGACATCACGTGGTGTAGGGTGGAATTCACGTGCAGAAGACAGCACGTGCAGCGGTGTGTTGTTTGGAGACAGGGGCATGTTGATGTTTGACACAGCGCTTCTTGTTGGTGGTGTAGGCATAAACAGACTGTGCGAAGTTTCTGAAGCAAAAATTTCACTTGCCTGACTTTCTTCTTGCTGTGTTGCTGTCTGCCTCTTCTCCTCTGCCTTTCTGTTCTCCTCCACCTGTCTCCTCTCTTCTGCCTGTCTTCTCTCCTCTGTCCGTCTTTTGTCTCTGTTAAGCTGACTGGGGGGTTCCTGCGGTAGCGTTGGCTGGTAGAAGACGTTTGCTGGTTAGCGATGTTTGTTGTGTGTTCAGGGCTGGTCTTCAGGCAAAGCACAACCGTTGTATTGTCGCCTTCTCCTCCGCAGATTTTCCAGGATGTCAGGTAATGGTCTTGGAGCAGGGCACCTATGGTCACTTCCAGAGCTGTTGGTAAACCAACAACGGGCATGGTGCTGATTTAATTAGCGTTTTAAAGGGAAAACTGTCAGAGCAAAAAATTCTCCTGCCTCTATCCAAGTGAGCTCACCCACTCGTCCAGAGAGAGAGGCAAGGCAAGGCATGGCATGGCAAGGCAAGGCAAAATTCTTTTATTCGAGGATAATAGATAAGCACTCGTGTGCTTTTTTACATCCAGTCCCCGCCTTTTTCAGGGATAACATCAAGATAAAAAGATAGCCTGAACTAAACAATAATTATAGTGATTCAAATACCAAGAGCAAGAAACCATACCAAGAATCAAACAACAGGTAAGAAATAAGACAGAGATACAATATTAAGGTAATGTTATAAAAGGCACTCATTCAGAAACGAAAATAGAAATAAGGATCAATGATGACTGATTTGAATAAAAAACAAAAAAACAAAAAACGACAAACAAACAAAACAAAACAAAACAAAAACGAAAAAGGCACAATAATTAAAGATCAAACATGAGAATATGGTGACGTTAAATGACTGAAAACATCAATCCACCGCCATCTATCATCAAAATAAGTCCCATAAAACATAAGATTTTGATAAAAGGGGAGAAAGAACAACAACAGGTAAGAAATAAGACAGAGATACAATATTAAGGTAATGTTATAAAAAGGCACTCATTCAGAAACGAAATATGAAGTAAGAATCAATGATGATTTTGATTTGAATAAGAAAACCAAACAAAAACAAGACAAAGCAACAAAACAAAACAAAGAAACAAACAAACAAAAACAAAAAAACACCTCAAAACAACAACAACAACAACAACAAAAATCAACTACATTCAGCACGTGATTATTAAATAGTACAAAATGTGAATAAAGTATTTCTCAATATGGATGGTAACATGTTTAGACAACAGGTAAGAGAGAGAGAGAGGAGAGAGAGAGAGAGAGAGAAGAGAGAGAGAGAGAGAGAGAGAGAGAGAGAGAGAGAGTGTGTACATTTTAAGCCAGGTAATGTTGCGTACAATTATCAACTGACCAATAATATCATCACTTAATACTATCTATCTTTCTAGTCATGCACATATAGGAAATATACCATAATTACGATAAATGTGATACCAAAAATAAAATATCAAAAATATACTCTTTGAAATCAGTTACAACTACACAATGATAAGATACATATAAAAATATTTACACAAACACACACACACACACACACAACACACACACACACATACACACACACACACACACACACACACACACACACACACACACACACACAACACACACACACACACAGGAAGAGAGAGAAAGGGGGAGAATTATATATATCCAGCAGGGTGAGGACTGGTTCATTAGTTTTGATGCATCAAGTGGATTAGAAGGTGCTTTTTGAAGGTTGTCAATGATTGGTGCTGTTTAATTGAATCGGGAAGGGAGTTCCACAGTACAGGGCCCGAGTATAGTAAACTAGATTTGTACATGTCTATTCTTGGGATTGGGACACTTGGCTTTTCAGCATTTCTGGCATGATTCATTGGGAACTTATCTCTTAAGGATGTGGGGACAGTTCCTGCCATTATCTTAAACATCAGGATGCATTTGTTATATTTTAGTTTTTGTTGTAGGGAGAGAATACTTAACTGAGTATAATCCACTTCGAGTAAGGTTGTTTTCTTCAGGAGGATAAGTTTGAGAGCACGCTTATACAGACTTAATAAGGGTTTCATAGTGTTTGCACTGGCAGAATCCCATAGGGTTGAGGCATAGTCTATTGAGGATTGTATATAAGCTTGAAAGAATGATTTCCTTGAGTGGTAGTCAAGGAAGTGTTTAATTTTAGTCAACTGGTATACTCTTTGAGACAAGTATTTGCATAGGTGAGATATGTGGTAGAACCAGCTGAGATTTTCATCGATTGTTATTCCTAGAACTTTGTGATGAGAGGTTTGTTTGATTGCTTCTTTTTTTATATGGATTGGAAACTGTTTATGAGGTAAATTTTGTCGCTTTTGTCTGGTGGTGATGAGCATGCATTTTGTTTTTTGGGGATGAATAGACATGTGGTTCAGTTCTGTCCATTTGACAAGATCATTACAGCTTTGTTGTAATATGGTTGCAAGGGAGTCAATGTCATTCTGGCTTGTATGTATGGTGGTGTCATCAGCAAATAGTTCACATTTGGATGTAATATGTAGAGGAAGGTTAGTTATGTATAATGAAAAGAGAATTGGTCCTAGTATAGATCCCTGTGGTACTCCATAATGAATGGGTTTAAGATTGGATGTGGATGTAGTTGTTGAAACACACTGTTGTCTGTTCTTGAGATAAGAAGTGAGTAGTTCTAGACTATTTGACGATATATTGTACAGGTCTAGCTTTCTGATGAGAAAGTGTGTGGTCAATTGTATCAAATGCTTTTTTTGAAATCTACAAATAATACTCCACAAAATTTATTTTCATTAATGTTTGTTAGCCAATTGTCTATGAGACTAGTCAGTGCATTATGACACGAGTGATTTTGTCTGAATCCTGACTGATTAGGGTGGAGTAGGTTGTTAGTGTCTATATGACTGACTAAGTGTTTATTTATATGTTTTTCCAGGGGTTTTGAAAGAAGGGATATAATAGAGATTGGTCTATAATTTGAGGGATCTGAAGTGTCACCAGATTTGTAGATGGGGATAACTTTAGCAGTTTTGAAGGCATTGGGAGAATAGTTCTTTTCAAGACATTGGTTTTATATATATATATATATATATATATATATATATATATATATATATATATATATATATATATATATATATATATATATGTGTGTTGTGTGTGTGTGTGTGTGTGTGTGTGTGTGTGTGTGTGTGTGTGTGTGTGTGTGTGGAGAGGAGAGAGAGAGAGAGAGAGTGTCTGTGATAACTGGGGCTGAAAATTTCAGAATTTTACTGTCTATTCCATCACGACCTCGTGTCCTTGACTGTTTGAGGTGAGTTATGTAATTATGGACCTCAAAAGTAGAAATAAATGGTATGTGGAGTTTTGAAGGAATATGCTTTTCTTGGCAGTATTGTTTTAATGTGTTTAGGTTATTGGATTTTGAATCGTCTTTGCTAACAACGTTAGTAGAAACGTTTATGAAGTGATTGATGAGTTGTTCAGCAGTAACATCTTTGATTACATTTGATTTGGAAGATGATTGTTTGTTTGTTATTTGATTAATGGCCCTCCAAATAATTTTTGAGTTTTGTTTGGAAGATAGTAAATCTTGGAAATATTTCTTTTTTTTCGACGTTTCTGTGAGTTTATGGCGTTTCGTAATCTTTTTGACTCTTCATGATAATTATGTTTTTTTAAGAAATCTCTAAGATAGCATGCTTCTTCTAGTTCTTTTGTGAGCCAAGGTGGTTTGGGGACATGTTTGACCCTTATGGTTTTAAGTGGAGCATGTTTATTTTAAATTTCAGTGAAAGTTTTTATCCAAAACTCAATGGCCAAGTCTGGATCAGTCATGTTGAATGTTTCTGAGAGCATTGAGTTACTTAGTTCGAGAAGGAAAAGCTGTTCATTAAATTTTGCAAAAGAACGATATGTCATGTTTTTATGGCCAGGTTTGGGAATTTTTGTTCCTTTTTTTGACCATGTAGTACATACTGGGTAGTGATCGCTGCAGTTATAGACAGGGACACATGTTTCTATGATGTTTTTAGGATTTGAGACGTAGATGTGATCAATTATTGTGCTTGAGTTTGGTGTGACTCTCGTAGGTAAACTAACTAGTTGGTGAAGGTTGAATGAATTAGTAATTTGCGTCCATGCATTATTTACTTTTGTTAGAGAGAGAGAGAGAGAGAGAGAGAGAGAGAGAGAGAGAGAGAGAAGAGAGAGAGAGAGAGAGAGATCAAATCAAATCAAATCAAATCAAATCAAATCAAATTAAATTAAATTAAATTCTTTTATTTCAAGAATAATGAATAAGCACCCATGTGCTTTCTTTACATCCAGTCCCCACCCTAAGGGGATACATCATGATGTTATAATTAAAATAAAACCCAATACAGACACATCACAACAATAGAATAGGCCCAATACCCACATCCACACAGAAAAGCAAACAAACAATATTTCTTATGAATATCAAAGTTTAAAAAAAGCGCAAACAAAACAAAAAAACCCACCACCACCACCACCACCAAAAACAACAAAACATGCCCCCCCCCCTCCCTTCAAAAGCAAAACAAAACAAAACAAAAACAAACCAACTCAGCAACAAAAGAAACCAAACCAAAGCAAAGAAACAAACAGAAGTAAACCAAAAACAATAAGCAATAAAACACCTATAAGATAATGAAGGTTATGCATAGACCAAAAAAACCACCCCTACCCGTGGATCAGGGAAGGCACACACACACACACACACACACACACACACACACACACACACACACACACACACACACACACACACCACAGAGAGAATCAATTCAAAGCAAATTCTTTTACTTCGAGGATAATGAATAAGCACTCATGTGCTTTTTTACATCCAGTCCCCACGCTAATCAGGGATTACATCAGTTTAAGAACACCTCCAACTAACAACAGAGAGAGACAGACAGACAGACAGACAAACAGAGAAAGGGACAGATGGACACAGAGACACCTCCAAACAGCGGGTTTTGCTTTGAATCAGCTAGTTCTGCAAATTACAATCACAAAGACAGGATTGGTGAGCTATATTGTATAATTTAGCAAACACGAGTGTTACTACTACTAGTAGTACTAGTACTACTAGTGCTACTACTACTACTACTACTACTACTACTACTACTACTACTACTACTACTACTTATGTATCTACTAGAACTATTACTACTACTGGTCACACGCACACGCACGCACGCACACACCCACCCACCCACCCACCCACCCACACACACACACCCACACACACACACACACACACACACACGCGCGCGCGCAAGTGTGTACTCCCGCCCACACTCATGCGCGTATGCTTGCGTATGCACACACACACACACACACACACACACACACACACACACACACGCACGCACACACACTCACACGGACGAACGCACGCACGCACGCAAACACATTTTCTAAAGATATAATAATTACCTATCTATCTACCCCTTAGCCTGGCGACCGTGGGGGTACCCATGAAAACTTGGCAACCAGTTCTGTCCATTGCTCTCTTTGTTCTGCCTTTCTCAAAGTTTTGTTGAGTTCTAGGCCTGTCCCATGACAAGAACCCCTACTAGCCACTGTCACGAAAAGGAAGCTGGCATGGTTCGGCCATGTCACACGCCACAACACCCTCCCCAAGACAGTCCTACAAGGAACGCTAGAAGGTGGCAGACGCCGAGGCAGACAAACCAAAAGCTGGATGGATAACATCAAGGAGTGGACCCACCTGGACAGTCCAACACTCATTCGGAAGGTGGAGGACAGGGCTGGGTGGCGACGGCTGGCTGCAGAATCGTCTCTCATGTCTCCTCCATTACCATTCCGGTCATGAGAAAGAAGAAGAAGGCCTGTCCATTCGCTGATGTTGTCCTCCCATCTTGATCTGCCTCTTTTTTGTCTTCCTTAGACAGTGCCTAGCAGTATTGTTTTTGCTAGTTCTTTCTATTTTGTTACATGCCCGTATCATTTAAGTTTACGCTTCTTTAAGACTGATAGAAGGTTTTCGTAGGGGCCAATGGTTTGCTGGATTCTGTTATACACGGAGCGGAGGTTTGTGATCGTTCTGCCACCAATGCTGACTGATCCTTTGTGGTGTTCCAGTGCATCGGCCATGATTCTCTCATGAAAGATGTTGAAAAGAGTGTGTGAGAGTAGACAGCCCTGCCTTACTCCAACTGTTGTTCGAAACCACTTTCCAGTGTTGATGTTGTAGTACACTGCACTGGTGGCCTTGTTGTACAGCTCTTTGATGACTTTAATTAAGTTTGTATTGATGATGTACAAATTCATGGTTGCCCACAAAGCTGCATGCCACACCCTGTCAAATGTCCTCTTTAAGTCAATAAATACATGTTAAAGGTCTTATTGGTGTTGAAGATACATCTCACAGAGTATCCTGGGATTGAATATCTGTTCAGTTGTGCTACATCCTTCTCTGAGTTCTACATGTTCCTCAGCAATGATGGTCTCTGCTTGTGGCTTCAGTCTGTTTAATAAAATCTTCACTATGACCTTGCTTGGGTGGAATATGATGGTGGTTTTGCGGTAATTCTGGTACTGCTGAAGATTTCGTTTTTTGAGGAGGGTGATGATAAGTGACTGTGTCCATGGTGTTTGCCAATTTTCCTGTCTGACAGATATTGTTGCAGATTTTTAGTAGTGCAGTGATCATGGCTTTCCCTCCAGCTTGAACCAACTCAGCTGGAATTTTTGTTAGCCCCTGCTGACTTCCCCCTTTTCAGCAATCTGACTGTTGTTTTCACTTCTCAGAGGATCGGGTGACTATCTGTATCTGTGCTTGTGCAAACATTGAGGGCTTTTGGGTCTCCTGTGGTTTTGTAGTTATACAGGTTGGAGCAATATTTTGTCCATCTGCTGAGGATAACCTGGCCATCAGTGAGGCACTTCCCATTTTTGTCTTGGATTGTTGAGCTCCTTCCCTGTTTCCTGCCAGTCAGGTCATTCACCAGTTGATATGCCTTCTTGCTGTAGGTTTTCTTGATGTTTTGTTTAATGTTCTGGTACTGTTCACTAATCAATTTCTCTTTTGCTTCTGCCACGGACTTCCTGATTGTTTTGTTGATTGCCCTATACTGTTCTGCTCTTTCTTCTGTTTCATTTTTCTTCTTCTTCAACCCTCGACGTTTATTGCATAGTTGTAGGGTGTTAGGAGTGACCCATGGTTTTTTTGACTAGGTGATGTTTGCCAAGAAAATCGTTTGCTGTTTCAGTCACTGCTGTGTCAAAACCATCCATCAAGGTATCTATGTTCATGTCATCTGAGTCTATCAGAGTGAGTGCTGCTAACTCCCCACCTATCCTTGCCTGAAAAACTGTCCGCTATCTCTGGATCTTTCAGCTTCTTGAGGTCAAACTTGATCCCGCTGTTGTTCTGCTTGTGAATTGTTTTAAGACAGAGTCAGAATGTCATCATTACAAGATTATGGTCACTCCTTATTTCCGCTCCTGGAAAGCTTCGTGTTCGTGATGAGTTTACGCTAAACCTAAATCGTCTCTTCACCATGATGTAATCTATCTGGTTGTGGTGTTTACCATTTGGGCTATGCCATGTTCATCTTCTGGATTTTTTATGTGAGCCAAAAGTATTCACTAGCTGGAGATTGTTGTTACTGGCAAACCCCATGAACCTCAAGCCTCTTTCATTTGTTTCTTTGTTGCAGTGTGGTCCACAAATGCCCTCCCAGTCTTTATAGGCATCTACTCCTATCTTGGCATTCCAATCACCTTATACAATAAGGATGTCTTTCTTTTGGAATTTGATTTAGAACCCCTTGTAGTTAGTTGTAGAATTCTTCTATTTCTTCATCTGTGTTGTCTGATGTAGGGACGTAAGTCTGTACCACTGTGATATTGAAGAGGTGCTCTCAAGTGGATGGTAATAAGTCTGTGGACACTGGCTCACGATGTCCTTGGTAAATAAGGAAACCCTTGCCCTGTTCATGCTTATCCTTTTTTTCCACTGAAGTGTATTTTGTGGTCTTCCTGGGTTGTTGTTTCTCCCACCTTACTTCACAGAGCCCAAGGATGTGCCATTTGTATGTAATGTGTTATATATTCCAATTTGCCTGTGGCTCCTGGTGTTTGCACATTCCAAGTGCCAATGGTGATGTAGATTCTGGCTCAAATTTTGCTGCGTTCTAGACCAGTAGAATAATTTCTACCCCTGTTCTGAAGTGCAACAAAAGGCGCGGTACTTGGTAACCCGGATGACGACTAATCTGGTATGGAGATTCTGATAGCTCTTTTACCAGAATGAATAGTTTAAAATCAGTTATCACATTGGTGAAATATTGGACTTGTAACAGAAAGCAGTTAAAATCAAAATCAGAAAGACCTAAGCTCTATGTTACAGATAATTTGTTTATAAAGCAGAGAGGAACGAAAAAACCCAACAAAAATACTGTCCAACTAAACTGCAGAGATTGGTAAGAAGTTGTACTGGTCTTTCTTTTGCATGAAAGAAGTTGAAAAGATTTACAAAAAGCTGAAACAGATGAAGAATTGAAGAGCTCCTCTAACTTACTCAGTTACAATTGATGAAAACCGATTTCCATCAGACACAGAAGATGCCAAAACTTTTGCCAATACTTTTTTGGGGTCAAAAACATTAGGTTGGATGGTCTGTCTTCATTTTGCAAGCATTATAGAGAACATGACACTAATAATCACATGTATTCAGATCCTCTCTCAAAAAACAAGTTGTGGTTTAATTATTCCAATTAATAAACTTTGCAATGGTTTCTCTTGGTAATTGAAATGTTCCGTATGTTTGCATTCTATTTCCAACAAATTGTAAAAAAAAAAATGTCCAGACACAATGTGAAATTGTTGCCCTGTATTTTTCACAAATGCTGAGAAACTGGAAATTAACTACAATTGTGGAAAAATCCTACAGTTGTACCAATCTTAAAGACTGGAAAATCAAAACGCATTAATTAAGTTGTAGACCAGTCACTGTAACATCTCACTTTGATAAACTGTAGGAGAGTATAGTACTGGTCAGATGAACTTATTACTGTGAAAGAAACAATTGTATACCTGTTAATCAAGCAGGAATTTACAAAGGCAGATCTACAGGTGAACATCTAGTTAAATTATTTATACAAATAAAGTATCAACTGCCTTGTAGGAAAAGTGTTTGAGCGGCTGTTTGATGTAGAGAAGGCATACGGGCGTATGATCAATTTTGACACAGTGGGTTTTTCTTTAAAATCGAATCAATTTTTCGTCTTCTAAGTTGTACAGTTATATACACTCTTTTAAGTAGAGAAAACCAAACTTGAATGGGGTCACGTTATTCTGCTCCCGTAATCCTGGAATAGGTTTACTTCATGGATCATTTATAGTTTCTCTATTATTCAATGTACTTATACACAATATTCCTAAAGCTCTGTCAAGTAATGTGGCTTTGGTTCAATATGCCAATGACACCTGCATGTGGATGAACAGCCCATTAAAAATATCAACTCCCCAAAAAGATCAAAACTAATACCTTAGAAGATTGTATTAAACTGAGTTGGAGAGAATTGGAAAATATGACGATAAAAAAAGATTATCTATGGTAAAAAAAAAAAAAGTTATACAGTTAAGCAGTGTTCCAATTTACAAATCACAGAGAAAAAAGGTTAAACTTACAAAAACGACCAAATGTACAGGGTTATATATTTCATCAAAATTTACCTGGAATTTTCACATTAATCATGCTCTTACCAAAGCGAGGAAGAGTATACATCTTTTAAAGGACCAATAAGCAGACTAACATGGGGAATGAACTCTGATAGTTTAATTCAATTTTCTATTGCTCTTGAAAGTCACGCGCGCGCGCACACACACACACACACACACGCACACCACACACACACAACACACACACACACACACACACACACACACACAACACACACACAACACACACACACACACACACACACACACACCGCACACAAACAACAACACACACACACACACACACACACAAAACACACACACACACACACACACACACACACACACAAACACAAAACACAAACACTACTCACCTCACCACACTCGAATAACCGATTGGGTTTATACCCTGGTTTGCAAACACAGACTCCACCATCACAGATGCTGTTGTCCACATTACACTTGCTGCCCGATACTTCACACCCGCCTCCGTATCTTCCTGCCTTTGGTTCTGAAACATTCCGTCTTCTATTGGCTTTCTATTCACGTACAGAGAGCTGGTATCATTGCCATCAGTAACAGCACCACTGCCTTCTTCCTTACAGTGCCATAGTCAGGAATTTTCACATGACTGTGTGCTAAGACTGCAAAATCTAGAGTGAAAGAGAACACAGTGTAAAATGAACAGACAAGCAGGCTTGTAAACAATGTCATAGTGGAATGTTATACCTTAATTTGTAGCAGGAGTAGACTCTATGATTTTGATAGCCACTGCCTGAGTTTTCAGAATATCATAACGACAGCTGCTGTTCTATTTTTCTGTGAACAAGATATTGTAACAAAAACAACCTGGCTTGAATGTGGTGTTCTGCTATATATTCCTTGTCCCTAGATCACTAGACATGTCAGCTAGACTTCTTCCATCGTATTTTATCATTTATAATCAAGCTGTCTACAGCAGATCTTTCAATCTGTTATTCTCATGCCTTTCCAAGTATCACAGCAATACCATTCAAATATTCATCTCCATATATTTGCAAAATACACGAGTAATATACTGATTCAACATTTTCCTTGAGAGAATCCTGGCTGATGCACTGGAACACCAAAAAGGATTAGTCAGCATTGGTGGCAGAACAATCACAAACCATCTTTGTAGATGAGGATAAAAACAGGAGCTTGCCAGCTTAACAGAACACCTAAACAAGGCCTCTAAAACATACGGCACAGAAATCAGCGCAGAGAAGACCAAACTGATGACAAATAACACCAAAGGCATCAGCACTGATATCAGGATCAATGACCAGAAGCTGGAAACAGTTCACAGCTTCAAGTACTTGGGAGACCCGTATCAGACAAGGGGTCCAAGCCAGAGGTAGTATGCAGGATTGCACAGAAAATAACAGCACTGTCAAAACTGAACACCATCTGGAAAGATAAAAATATATCACTCAAGGCAAAGATCAGACTAATGCCTCCCTAGTCATATCCACATTCCTGTATGCCTGTGAATCATGAACCCTGACTGCAGTATTTGGAGAGAAGTGTACAGGCGGTAGAGATGAGAAGCTTCCGGAGACTCCTTGGCATCAAAAGGACTTGCAAAAACAACACAGCATTGCACTGCCCAAGGAGGAAGAAAAAGAGGCAGACCAAAGAAGAGATAGGAAGACAACATTAGCGAATGGGGACAGCCTAGAACTCGACAAAACCCTGAGAAAGGGAGAACAGAGACACGAATACAGGGAACTGGTTGCCAAGTCTTCATGGGTTCCCCAACGGTCGCCAGACCAAGGGATAGTTCGATAGTTCGATAGTTCGATAGATAGATAGATAGATAGATAGATAGATAGATAGATAGATAGATAGATAGATAGAATATACTGAATATTTTGTTTAGATAAGTAATACAGTTTATTGTATACATAAAACTAAACCACACTGGAGAAACAACCCCTGCAACTTATTTTCTTATCTTCAGATTCAGAAAAAGCGTAAAGAAAACAAAGACCTTAAAACACACAACACATTTGGAATACTAATTCAGTAAATGTAACTGCAGAATAAATATCCTGCCCCAAATCAAGAGCTGATAATTGTACGACATTATTATCCGAATCAAAGTGGTAAAACTGTCACTAACTGCGCTTTCATATTGTATTCATTTGCAATCCACACAATGTCAAAACATGTTTCTTCTTGTTTGCAGAACCCTATGTCAAACTTCCAGACTAGCATAATTAAATCCTCATAAATTAAAAGGAAAATAATTATATAAACAAATACCTCACCTACTTACCCCAATCATTTCTTTTTGTTTTGAATAAAAATCCGG
>CM060349.1:6965897-6985897 GCA_030674155.1 Stramonita haemastoma
GAATGTGGTATATTCTTTTATTGCATGGCATGAAAGTAAACTGTAATAACTGACAGATTAATTCAATTCTCCCTTTTGTGTTTATACTCGTTGGAAACATTAAACCAAGGCGGCAGAAGGAGAGGCAGGCAGAGAAAGAGATGGGAGGACAACATCCGAGAGTGGACGGGCCTCAGGCTGAGTGACACCCTGAGAAAGGTCGAGGGCAGAGGGAAATGGAGAGAGCTGGTTGCGAGGTCTTCCGTGGCGCCCTACGGTCTAAATAGACTACGGGATAAAAGAAGAAGAAGTCTGTTTGCCTGTCTGTCTCTATGTCTGTCTGACTGTCTCTGTTTATCTATCTGTCTCTCTCTGTCTCTGTATTATGTATGTATGTATGTATGTATGTATGTATGTATGTATGTATGTATGTATGTATGTATGTATGTTGTATGTATGTTGTATGTATGTATGTATGTATGTTGTTGTTGTATGTATGTCATGTATGTATGTTTGTATGCATGTATGTATGTATGTATGTATGTATGTATGTATGTATGTATGTATGTATGTATGTTATGTTTGTTTGTTTGTTTGTTTTTGTTTGTTTGTATGCATGCATGCATGTATATATGTATGTGTGTAAGTATGTATATTGTCTGTCTGTCTTGTCTATTCATCTGTATGTCTGTCTGTCTCTCCATCCATCCATCCGTCCGTGTCTCTCTCTCTCTCTCTCTCTCTCTCTCTCTCTCTCTCTCTCTCTCTCTCTCTCTCTCTCTCTCTCTCTCTCTCTTCTCTATCTATCCTATCTATCTATCTATGCACATATCTATATTTATATCTGTCTCTCTTAAAAAAAACAACAACAAAAACTATGTCAATACTAATCTGTAAACTTTGTAATAACATTTATCTATCATTTGACCAATCAGCCTCTGTCTTTGTCATATGTGTATGTGTGTGTGTGTGGGGGGGGGGGGAGGCCGTGTGTGCGTTGTGTCGTGCGTGTCGTGTGTGTGTGTGGGGTGTGTGGTGGTGCGTGCGTGCATGCATGGTGTGTGTGTGATGGCGTTGTGTTGGTGTTGTGTGTGTGTGTGTGATTTGGAATGGCGATATACATTTAAGAGCTTACTGCATTCTCCCAGCCAGTCACAGAATGTGCCTGATTTGCAGAAGGCATCAGTTTCACCACTGCAGTTTCCCTTTCAAGTTCAGTTCTGAAACAATACGTATAACAGTGAACAAAGCATCCAGTCAGCACTGTGAACAGTTCGTTACACTCCTTGTTTTCTATTCGTCTGAATAGTTTAGCTAAACGCATCCGCGCGCTGCGCACACACACACACACACACAACACAACACACACACACACACACACACACACACACACACACACGCACACACACAACACACACACACACACACACACACACACACACACACACACACACACACACACACACACACACACACACACACACACACCACACACACTACACACTCTTTAGAATAAAGTGTACCAGGTTGATAACAAGGCTTTGACATACGATAATTATTATTATTGATCTATACCGTTCAAGGAGGCAATATCAACCTTACACGTAGGTAAACTAGCACCCAACAACGTGGCACCTACGCCTTAAAAAACAATAAAACAAGCCCTGTGAACCTTTTGAAGCTACTGGTTTCTTCAGGCATTCTTAGGGCGCCAGCCATTACAATGAGCTCATCACTAACTGATCGGTGGTCTAGAGATAACGCACTTGCTTAGAAAGTGAAAAAATCGTGTGGGAAATATTTAGGCCTTAAACTTCTCCTTTATCCATTAAACATTGAGTCGGGGTCTGGTTGCTAGTCTTTCGGATAAGACGACAAACCGAGGTCTCGTCTGCTATACATAATTTAAAGCACGCAATAAAACCCCATGGTAACAAGAAAATTGTTTCTGGTAATATTCTGTATAAAAATGCCACTCTGATAGAGAAGCAAATACAGTTGCTGACAGGAAAAGAAAAATAAACAAAATAATAGGTGGGGCTACTCTTTTGGCGACGCGCTCTCCCCGGGGATAGCAGCCCATGTTCACGTAGAGAAATCTGCTGTGACAAAATATTGTTTGAAATGAAATGATCTTAAAAAATGTACATGATATCCAAACCGTTGCAAAGGAAGCGGCAAAAGGCCTTCTAGTCAATGAACGCAGGAAAATGAACACCCAGTACCCATTTCAGTGTTCCAAAGTTCTGCCTGGCTTCCAACATCAAAGCAATGGAGGTATCATAAAACGGATTATTGAACATCCCCCTTCCTCCCCCCTTTTTATCAGAATTACCTCTTACAAGCCAGAAATTGATGGCAAAGCCCTAGAGATCGCTTCAGTTCTGTTTCTCTTTTCGAGCAATTTTCATGTATAATGCTTTCCAAAGCAAGAAGCGAAGTTCCTAACACTGTTCAGTGTCCTTCGATAGCAGTAAGAACGAGAATAAGATATTGATAATGGTACTAACTTTGACTGTCTGTAAGAGCCCTAGCACAGAGAGAAATCGTCATCCCTAAAAACACACACACACACAACACACCCTCCATCACTCTCTCTCTCTCTCTCTCTCTCCTCTCTCTCTCTCTCTCTCTCTCTCTCTCTCTCTCTCTCTCTTCATCTCCCTACCTCATCTCTCTCCCTGTCTTCCCTCGTCCTCTCTCTCTCTGTCTGTCTCTCTGTCTTCTGTCTGTCTGTCTCTCTCTCTCTCTCTCTCTCTCTCTCCAAACACACACACACACACACACACGCACACGCACACGCCCCCACACACACACATACGCACACACACTTACTGCAGACATGAGTACCGTCACATACAGTGCCCGTCGAGCAGTGCTCTCTATTTTCCCCGTCACATAAATTTCCCACAGTCAGCACTGAAAAAAAAATGAAGCAGTTAATATTTTGGTGATGTAATGTTTTAGCGACATAGGTGTGTCTTGGGCAAATCAAACCTGGCAGAGCCCATCCCTCTCCAAGGGTTTTCTCCCCACTTGTGGCAGGTAGTACTGGGTTACATGGTTACCAGAAGCAGAAGAAGCCTCTGATCTGAACAGACAAGTGGCCCAAGCCAGAGGTAGTTTGCAGAATTGTACAGACAATAACACACTGTCAAAACTGAACACCATATGGAAAGATAAAAAATATCTCACTCAACTCCAAGATCAGACTTATGGGCTCCTTTGTCATATCCATATTCCTGTATGCCTGTGAATCGTGGACCATGACTGCAGATTTGGAGAGACGAGTACAGGCAGTAGAGATGAGATGCTTCCGGAGACTCCTTGGCATCTCATACAAAGAACACATAGGCAACGAAGAGGTGCGTAAAAGAATCCATCAAACAACTTGTCCCTACGAAAATCTTCTATCAATCGTGAAGAATTGTAAACATAAATGGTACCGGCATGTCACAAGATCAAAAGGACTTTTAAAAAAAACATTTCTGCAAGGCACTGTCTAAGAAGGAAGAAAAATAAGCAGACCAAGGAAGAGATGGGGGGACAGCATCAGCAAATGGGCAGGCCTAGAACTCAACAAAATTTTGAGAAAGACAGAACAGAAGAGGGAATGAATGGAACTGGTTGTCAAGTCTTACGTCTTTCTTCCCAGTTTGACAAAAAAATTGAACTGCATGTCAAAGTCATTCGTATGAGACTATAAACCGAGGCCCGTGTGGGAACGCGGGCAGAGTATCTTGCGCGCACGTTAAATTCCTGTTCCGCCTGTCGGAAGACAGGCCATTGTATAGCAGAGGAGCAGAGGACAAAATTCTAAAAAAGCAGCATGCAAACAGGTGTTGTGCTTAGAAACCATCCCTGAGAAAAAAAAGTCGGAGAGTTGGATTCTCCAGGGTGGTTCCGGGCTGAACATTGCAACGTTCTGGCAGCTCCTGCGACGGTACTGGAACCATTTGTATCGGCGACTGCCTGTCCAATAGAACACTCCAGTGGCCTGCAGAGGGGGGTTGGGGTCTGCTGCTGCATGGGTAACAACTTGCCCTCCATACTCACTTACCCAGGCTTTGGGCTCTAAAGACTAGAGCGCAACTCCATAGTCTTCGAGACTGATGGGTGCCCACTACTACTACTACTACTACTACTACTACTACTACTACTACTACTACTACTGCTACTACTACTACTACATAGACAGATAGATAGATAGATAGATAGATAGATAGATAGATAGATAGATAGATAGATAGATAGATAGATAGATGTGCATACAAACGTACATGCCTGTAAACATCAGTCCAATGATACACGCAAAGAGCCTTACAGACACATACAGACACAATCAGACAGTCATAAACTCACAGCACTTCTGCTGTACAGTATCACACTTTGTCCCAGTCAAACACTTTACGTCAACTTGGCACTTTTCTCCTATGGCTTTCACTGCAAAAAAAAAAGAGCAACATGTGTTAGCATGAACACACACACGTTCGCGCTCATGCACACACATGCACGCACACATGCATGCACGCGCACACACACACTTACTCACTCACTCTTTCACACACACACACACACACACACACACACACACACTGGCACACACACACACACTGGCGCGCGCACACACACACACACCATATGCATGCACGCTCGCACGCACGCACGCACACACACACACTCACTCACTCAATCACTCACACACACACATGAACGCATGCACACACACACACACACACACACACACACACACACACACACACACACACACACACACACACACACAACACGCACGCACGCACTTACACACATACACACTCACTCACTCACTCATTTACTCACTCACTTACACACACACACACACACACACACACACACACACACACACACACATACACATGAACGCATGCACACACACACACACACACACACACATACACATGAACGCATGCACACACACACACACACACACACACACACACACACACACACACTCACTCACTCACTCACTCACTCACTCATTTACTCACTTATACACACACACACACACACACACACACACACAACACACACACACAACACACAAACGCACACACACACACAAACACACACACACACACACACACACACACACTCGCCGCGTGCATGCGCGCGCGTGCGCACACATACACACACACACACACACATACACTAGAGTTAACGTTGGTGCTGACTCCAGTTTCCCCACAAATCCTTTGGATGAGACTATAAACTGAGGTTCCCTGTGCCATCGCACGCCGAACATCTTATGTAGTGGTAAATACCCATTCCGCATTTTGGAAAAGTAGGCATTTGTGTACCTGGGAGAACGTATGACAAAATTGAGAAAACTGTATACACACGGGAACTGAATGCAAAAAAGCACATGTATGCTTAATCCATTATCCTGAAAATAAAAGAATAAAAGAAAGAAAGTTTAAAAAAAAAGAGGAGGAGGAGGAGGATGGAGATGTTAAAGTAAAAGTGTTTAAAACAGAGTCAGTCAGAAAAATGTGATGCTCCACCACGAAATGAGTCGCTTAGCACATTACCCAATTTTGTGCTAGGAGCCATTAAAGGCAGGTGGGGTCAAGTTGTCAATTTTGAGATTTTGATTGATTATTAAACATATATCCATTATTCTACCTTGTAAAAAAATATCAAGGCATAATTTTTATTCCTTTTGCTTTTAAATGTGTTTTGAAAATACCCAAACCTTCATTCTGACAACCTGTTACGAAAATAAACTTGCCTGTTTCTCATTTTGTCACACCGGCAGTCTATCATTTCAATTTTTAATAACTTTGCACATAATAATTTATTGTCTGATTTTCAATCTGTTTTTTGTATTTAATAGCCTTTTAATTGCAGATTTATTACTTGTCAATAACTAAAAATTGACCTCTGGTGCAATGCGACTCCTTATGTGGTGGAGCGTCACAAATAATCATCTTACCACACTTTAATGATCCAGGATCAGGGGTGTAACCAGGGCTACATTCACAAAGGCTGGTGTTCTTATTACAGTTGCCCAGAGGGTCAACACAGCTTCCTTCTGTCTTGCACTTTCCTCCCACCTGTCCTTCATTCACACCTTTTACACACACGCACGCACGCACGCACGCACACACACACGCACGCACACACACACACACACACACACACACACACACACACACACACACACACACACACACACACACTTACACATAGGTGGAAGGGAGAGAAGGAGCACATTTTCATAGTTAGTTCTTCAGTTTTACGTCCTTCCACTAATTAGTGATATCAGACAGAAAAGTGTATGTGTGTGTGTGTGTGTGTGTGTGTGTGTGTGTGTGTGTGTGTGTGTGTGTGTGTGTGTGTGTGTGTAGAAGGGGGGTAGGGTGAGCACATAGCTAGTTATCCACATTAAACAACTATTAGAACCAAAACTTAAAATCATACATACAACAAGAATAATGAAAAGAAGTAACATCTTAAATACTAGCTTTGCAATTCATATAACAGGTAAAAATCCTTACTCTATCAGAAATCGATAATAGGACTATGACTTAATGATAATACAATGTCTTTCAAAAGCGGATATCTTTTAGAATTGTCTCTAAGGAAATATATTTGAAAAGAGTTTTTTCAAGTCTCTGCATTGTAAAAAAAGTGAGATATGGTAATATTTTTGCAACAGATACATGTTACTCTTTGGAAAATTTAGATCTAAAATCATTGAGCTCAAACCTATGAATAAGAGATACAACATTTTTATATTCTTAAGGCATTTGATCTTATCAAAAGATAATAAGTGGGTTACATCATCAATCCCATGAGAACCAATGACTTGTTTCTTTTTAAAATGTTTCTAACAAGCATTTTGTAACATGCTATAACCCTCATGAATGGATAAGGGGACATTTATGCTGCAGGACCCACTAGTATGCTTAGCTTTACATTTTGTTATTTTGTAAACTTTTTCATTAAAATAGATACCACAATGCAAAGGAATCCAACAAAAGGTAATACTGGTGCCTCGTTAAATCATAAAATGAACCAGATGTCCAATTTCAGTTATGAGATCTTGTCTCACTTTTTAACTGGAATTTTTTTAGAGCAAGTAAAACTGACTTGGAATCAACACAGAAAAGTGTCTGAAATATGTCTTTAGGAAAATCTAGAAGATAATACAAAGCCATCAAGATAGCATATAATTCATCTGCAAATTTAGATGAAGGAGTAGAGTGATTTATATAACCACGTGTACAATGCAAATCTAACATAGACTGAAAAGGAGAAAAGGAGAAAATCTTATCGTTGACCTAATAGCTATCTCAGCCTATTGTGGCTTTTTTGGCATGCATTTTGTCTTGTCCAGTTCAATAAGTTTTATCATGAGCATTGCTGTTTTTTTTTTATTGCTATTATTTATGGGATTAATAGCACTACCATATTGATGTTGTGTTGGTTTTATAGCCTAGTTGGTTATAGGTCTTTTGTTGGTTTTTTTTTAATGTTATGTAGGGATTTTTACTTGGTAGTATAATCACTATTATTATTATCATTCTTCTTCTTCTTCATCTTATTGGTAGTAGTAGTAGTAGTAGTAGTAGTAGTAGTAGTAGTAGTAGTAGTATTGTAATTATATTATTATAGTTTTTAAAAAAAAAAACATTATCGTTATTATTATTATTATTATTATTATTATTATTATTATTATTATTATTATTATTATTATCATCATCATCATCATCATCATCATCATCTTCGTCATCGTCGTCGTCGTCGTCATCATCATCATCATCATCATCATCATCATCATCATTATTACTATTATTTTGTTTGCTGCTTGTGTTTTTCCCTCCTCCTTGTTACCACCCCATCCTTTCCATCATTGTTTTTGTTATTGTTGTGTTGTTGCTCTTAGTGGTGATGACTGATTATCATTATGTTATCATTATTATAGTTATCATTTTTATTTTTGTCATAGTGTGCATTTTACACACTATAACATTTGAACTACAACCCCCTTCCCCTCCCCCCCCCTCTTTTCCTTCTCTTCAAAGTATTAGAACAAGGTCTTGTATGTTTGTGTACCTGTGGTTGTGGTCTGGACTTTTCTTCAGGTAATGTACTTGAGGTTTTCTTTAAAGAAAAGCAGGGGTTCAGTCCATAAGTGGCCAGTGTCTTCATGGGCTCAGAGACTCTTGACAAGCCAGTGTGGACAGAGCTAACTCAGACATGTAGGCCTATAGGCCTATTATAGCCCCAGGGCTGGTAGCTCAGTCTTTGTCTTTACATAGCCTCAACAAGGCCTACAGTGGGGTTCTTTTGTGTGTGCCTTGAGGCATTGTTGTAGGCCTAGGGTAGACAGTTAGGAGTGCCTTGCCCACTTAAGACAGTTATGTGATTAACACCTTGAGCTTGCCCCAGCTAGTCCTAGTTAGCAAGCTTTGTAGGGTCTGTTCTTTGATGAATTGTATTTTGGGGGATTTTTCCACTTGAGTTGATTGGTTTAAGCCCGAATCAGCTGGTACTTTTCTGGATATTTCCATTTGAGTTCATTGGTTTGAGGTGGAATAAGAAATGGTAAAAATAAGGGGACTGGCAGTCACTCAGCCTTTCCCTTCAACAGCATTTCACAGTCTAAGACAACCTGTCTTTAATGCCTGCTAGTGGAAAATTAGGTCAGGTGCTAAGTGACTCATTTTGTGGTGAGCGTCATGATTATATTATATATATATTATATAATATATATATATATATATATATATATATATATATATATATAAAATCATGACGTCATGATTTATATATATATATATATATATATATATATATATATATATATATATATATATATATATATAATATATATATAACACCACCACCAAAAGCTTCATCTGGGAGGGGAAACAAAATTTTAGGAGGTCACCAGTAAAAAGACACCTGTAAAACCAAAACAAGCACTCTTGCGGAGTGTATCTAAAAGGAAGTAGTGCCAACCTGTTTATTGTCTCTAACTCAACAAAAAACTGAAATGTTAGTTTTTTTGTTGGCATTTTGTCTAGCTCATAAAATATTTTTAGTTGTATTTAAATCTAGACTTGATAAGAAAAACTAGAATAATAAAGGATAGTATAGTGATCTAGACACCTTCTGTGAAAATTCCATAAATCTCCTGACAGCTGAGCAATTAAATGTTGAGAGAGGAAGCCACGTTTTTGTTAGTAATTTATTCTACAATTCCCCTAAATAATTAGGTGATCAACGTGTTGTTTTTTAGGTGAGTGTTAATGTTATAGTATGTTGGTTATTTTGAGCAAGATGCTATGTGTTATTATAACGTTTTTTTTTCAGAGAAACATCAGTATTGTGAGGAACCTGTTTTGAAGCAGTCATCTAGGTGAAAGTAAATTGTTATGATTAGAAATGCTTCAACATTTTAAGCATTTCTCTTGCTATAAGTTGTGTTCTTTTGGTGTTGTTTAGCCTTATGAGTGACTGAGTTATTAGAGAAATTTTAATAGATCATTTTGATGTTATGTCGTTATTTTGGTGTATGAAGTATGGATTATGAAAACCCCTGTTTCGATAGAGGTGAAGTGTATATCCCAAGGAGAAATATTGAACACCCCTGTTTCTGTGAAGGTGAAGCTGAATTTCTCAAGGAGAAATGTTTTGTCATGTTTTATATTTTACTTTGTTAGATCAATTAAGATGGTTGGAAGGGTTGTGGCAGATATATTGTTGTTGTGCACACTTATTTCCTACCTAGGTTCTTCTTAAATCATAGCACAGTACCTCACAACTGTCCTACTCTTATCAGTCTTCTCCATTCCCGTCACCTTGCTGTGTGTGTGTGTGTGTGTGTGTGTGTGTGTGTGTGTGTGTGTGTGTGTGTGTGTGTGTGTGTGTGCAGATATGTAATTTGTTAATTTTATGTGTAAAGAGTTGCATGCACGGACTAATTTGAATGAAAGCTTTTCAATTTGTGTACTCCACAAGATTCAGCGCTATATAAACCCCATATTGTTGTTGTCAAAAACAGAACCTGGATGACATGTTTTGACATCATTAGTGGTTAAATTGGGCATAAGATTGCTATGCATTTTATGTTGGGGAAAAGGTGACACTCTGGGAGTGAAGTTCCTCTGTTCTGCTATGTTTGAACAAAAGTTCTTGTTACCAAATTGGTGGAATGGCTGAAGAAGCCATCTCTAATTTAGTTATTGCACTGTGTTATCCACAGTGGGTGTTTTAGTCTGATATTAGTATTGTTATGTATATTGGATTGTGTGCAGAGAGCAGAAACCTGTTGTAACGTGAGATAGTTTGATTTGGGATGTTGTTTCAATTGTTTTACCACCTTACAACTTCCAGGGAATATTGTCATCAATAAAATCTTTATAACAGCCATTTCTGATTTTGTCCTTTTTCTTTTGTACGGAAGAATCCAAACCCAAAATTCTCTAATGTACCCAGCTGAAGGACCGAGAGCCTGGGTTACACATACATACATACATAATACATACATACATACATACATACATATATATAATTATATATATTTTGTGTGTTGTGTTTGTGTGTGTGTGTGTTGTTGTGTTGTGTGTGTGTGTGTGTGTGTAGTTTTATCAAATAAACACTTTTGCATGAATGTGGGTCGGAAGGCAAAGACTTACATACAATACTTGCACCCTACACCCACCAACTCTTCCCTTTCTCTCTGTCTCTGTCTCTTACACACTCACACACACACACACACACACACACACACACACACCACACACACACACACGCATGCATGCACGCACATACGCACGCACGCACGCACGCACACCACACACACACACGCATGCATGCACGCACGCACGCACATACGCACGCACGCACGCACGCACACACACACACACCACACACACACACACACACACACACACACATACATACACAAACAAGCACAGATCAGTGTGCTACTCACTGCAAATGCCACTTTTTAAAGTTGCAACTCTATCAGAGCAAAAGCAGGTGTTATTCTTACAGTGTGATCCAGCCATGCATTGCATACCATCTCTACAGAAACGACCTGGTTTTGTCTCTGCAAAGGTAGAATTAGTCCAGCAGTTAATGCAATGATATTGGGCAAAACCTGCAGATGAGAGTAACAGAATGGCTCTTAGCATACATGTACTTTGGACGCTCCTCTACAGTACCGGCATAGAAAACACATTATTGGTCATTTGTTTCCCTCTTCATTTGTTACTTAAAGGCATTTTGCCCATTTATCATGGACCATGACAAATGCAAACCTTCCCCTAAACTACGCTTACCCTTCCTTCCTCTATTCTACCACCTCCTTTCCCCAACCTACCCTGATACCTACCTCTCCTCCCTTTAACCTACATCCATCCCCAAATCTATCCCCTCCTTCTCTATAGTCTACCCCTCCCCTCCCATATTTTCACCTCCTCCCTTCCCAAAATGTACCCCCTCAATCCCCTGACCTCTCCTCCTAACTGAGCTACCCTCTTACCCCCTGTTTACCCTAAATAAGCTCTGCCCCCCCACCCCCAACTGCCCTACTGACCATGAAGGCTATCCTAATGTGAAACACGGGTCGAAAAGTGCCCAAATCATGTTTTTAGAATAAAAAATTGTTGGATACATTTATGGAGATTTACCTGTGTGAATTAAAAAAAATACTGACCATAAAATGTGCCTATAGAAACAGGTTAATCATACTTGCTTTAGATAAAAAGGTTTAGAGGGTTGAAATATTCAGTTTTGGTGGCCATATTGGATTGTTTCCATGGCAACAATGCAGAAAACAAAGCAATTTAAAAAATTATACTTTACAAGTGATGCCCTTTCAATATATGGCATAACTTTTAACATGGGCTTGTAAACAAAATTTCATTATTTTTTATCCCCATGTTCCACCTTAAGTCTGTCACCTCATTTAGTTTTGATAACTATAGCAACTTCTACTTCCAATTTAAGATCAAGACCTAATTCCTTCAAACTCTCAATACTGTCAACCAGAAAAATAATGACATTAATTCTTTCTGCCCGTATTGGGCAAAAAACCCAGGCCACACCAAGGATGTTCTGAATTTAATATCCCCCAGACATCATATGAGCCACTCACCACATAAGGAGTTGCATTGCACAAGAGGTCAATTTTTAGTTATTGACATGCTATTAATCAGCAAGAAAAAGGCTATTCAATATAAAAAAAACAACACCAGATTGAAAATCAGACAATTTTGTGCAGTTTATTTCAAATTGAAATGATAGACTGCAGGATATGACAAAATGAAAAACGGGCAAGTTTATGTTCATAACAGGTTGTCAGAATGAGGGCTTGGGTATTTTCAAAACACTTTTAAAAGTAAAAGGAATAAAAATTATACCTTGATATTTCCTTACAAGGTAGAATAACGGATATGGTTTAATAATCAATCAAAATCTCAAATTGACAACTTGACCCCTACCTGCATTTAATGGCTCCTAGCGCAAACTTGGGTAATGTGCTAAGCAACTCATTTTGTGGTGGAGCATCACATATTTGCAAGTGACAACTCTACTCAAGGTGTAAGTTATTTTACACGTGTAAATTTATGCTGCATAATGAAAATTGTTCTGTTGCATTTACTGTTTCTGACACATTTTATAAGTGTGATAAAACTTTCATAGCATCTTATTACAATATTTCCTCCCCTTCATAGGCTTTGATAAACAGTTATATCCCTTTTTACTGTTTGAAATCACTCAGAAGTCCAGATAAAAGTTTGTTTCTGCTGGAAATGAAACAGTAATTTTTACATAACAATTTTCAATACATTTGTAGACTCTACTGTTTACTTGTATGAAATAAGGACAGGTACAAGGACAGGGGAAACCAAAGACTTAGAATACGTTTTTTTTTCTATTTTTTAACTGGTATAGGAAAACATACCATTAAAGTTTGGGATTGTTACTTTAATGATAAGTTGTAAAACTCTGAACGCAACGACTTAACCCCTGAGTTAACCTCTGATCCTCCAAAGTTTGGGGGATAATTATGTGTTGTCTATCTTCTTATGTTCATGGCATTTTTTTTTGTTTTTCATTTTTTGTGTGTTAAATTGATAACATGGGAGTTGGTAAGGAAAAAGATGGGTAGGTTAGCCTGGATAGTAGTAGGGGTTGGTAAGGGAGGGGGAAGGTGAGCATGATGGATAGCTGTGGAGGATTGGTAAGGGGTACCTGAGGGAGGGAAGTAGTAATGGGGGAGGGGGATAAGTACGGTAGGCCCTAGTGGGGTAAGGAGCAGTGGGGGGAAGGGGGAAAGGGGGAAGGGGGAAAGGGGCGGGGCAGCTGGGGATGAGTGAGTTAGTAAGGAGAGAGGTCAATGAAAAGGAGGGTGGGCGTAGGCCATGTCCATTATCCTTGCATTTAACAAGAGTTATCTAGCACAAGACCAAAAGTATCCACAAGTCTTGCAAAACTTTCGTGTTCTTCATAACTCCTAAGGGGCAAAGATTAATAGCTTCCTGCGCTAATATTGTTCACTATGATAATATCTTTATGCAAACTGGCTTGCTGTCCCTCTATATGTCCAAATTTCTTCCTTGGTGGCTGTGATTAGTTAACAAAAACAAAAAAGGATGACACATACAACAGTCATTTTTGCTGTTGTAACTTTATGCAGAAGTCCTTCCTCCTCCTCCTTCTTTAAACCGAGGCCCATGTGTGAACACAGGCAGACCAACTTGCGCACACATTAAATCCTGTTCAACTTTTCATAAGAGTAGGCCACCGTGTGCCGGTGGGAACAGATGACATTTACAAAACTGCAAACACTAGGGGACTGGATGTAAAAAAGCACAAGAGTGCTTATTCCATTATCCTCGATATAAAAGAATAAATAAATCAAATCAAATCAAATCAAATCAAATCAAATCAAATCAAATCAAATCTCTCTCTCTCTCTCTCTCTCTCTCTCTCTCTCTCTCTCTCTCTCTCAAATAGGTTTGCTAAAGAAGAAAGCCTGGACAACCACATCAGCCTTTCCAGAATCACAGCTCCCCCTCCCCCCCCCCCCCCCCCCCCACTTTAAACAGATAAGATATCAGAGGCTTTGAAATGTCACAAAGGAAATTTGGAGGCAGGAATTTTCCACTCCAATGCAGAATAAAAGAGAAACTAAAGTTGTTGATTAACAACATTGCTTTAGCTACCTTCTCGTTAAAATGCAATGAACCATCAGTAGACATCAGAACAGATCATTGATTAACTGATAGTTAGGGAGCTACATATAACCCTAGTCAGCTGCAGTGTGATGGACTAAAATGGAAATACTAGCTCACATAAATGTTGTGGAGCTACTAACAGTTGAATATGCTTTCAAAATATTAGGTAAAATAACCCCCTCCCCCACCAAAAAAAACCCAAGCCCCGCCCCCCTCCCCCAACAAAAAACCCCAAAGCACATAATGTTCTCAGATGACAGTGTGCGGGATTCCCAAATCAAACACAATATTATGCAGTGTTCTCACTTTGATGAATGTACTTAAGTGACAAGAAGAAATTGGCTGAGGTGCAAAACAAATAATGTCTGGAATGCAATTGCTCATATTCCTGGATTGTTTGTATTGGAATTAAGATCTCAATGAAGAGATTTATGGTAGAAGAGAATGGCAGTTGAATCCTAAAAGTTTGTTTAAAGATTGTGAAACATTTTTGGTTTGACAGGCATACACATGGTTACATCAAAGCCATATTATCGAGTTGATCCCTTTGTCTTTTGGAAAAAAAACATCCAGAAAAATTATGCAGTGGATGCTTTTTACCATGAGTATGATAACATTGTTTATTTACGCCTTTCCTCCTTTCACCTTGATTTGACAAGTCCTGAAAAATATTAGAGAAAGAACAAGCACAGTGATGCTGATCATCACAGACTGGCCAAAAGCAGTGAATTAGCCTCAGTTCCTCTGCTATCTTATTCAACAGCCCCTGCAACCTCCTCAAAGAAAACCGAGCTTTCAATTACCACAATAGACAACTCTCCTATAAACTAGTTAATGAGTTGCTTTCAACTTGGAATGGGTCAGCTGAAGCCAGCAAGCAGCCCCCTGCAGAGTTACAAGCGTAGGAGAAGACCAGACATTATGCAAACCACCCAATATAAGGGAGTGCAGAAAAAGAATTAGAGACGTTTTCTCTTTTTTCTTTTAAAAACATTTAAGCCATAGAGGTTTCATTTTACATCAGAAAAAACCACTCTCTTCAACTTGCTTAAAATACATGAGGTGTACATTGCTAGATTGATGCCCACATGCAGTCATCAAGATATTGAACCAATTCTATGATAAACATTTATTTATTCTTTTATTTCGAGGATAGTGGAATAAGAACTAATGTCTATTTTTACATCCAGTCAATGTGTGTGAGTAGTTTTGTCATATTTGTCATCTGTTGTGACTGGCACACATTGGCTAACTCTTCTAAGTGGCAGAACAGGTTTTAACATGATTATGCACAAGGTGTTATGCGTGCCTTTGCACACAGGACCTTGGGTTATAGTCTCATTTGCTTTTTCCTGACAGGATCAAGAGCAGTCACTGGTATGAAGAATGAAAAGGACAGGGGGAAGAAAAGTGCCTTGTGGAAAGCCAAGTGTGGTCATTTTAAATTGGGCAAACTGTGTTTGATTTGACCAAAAAAACACACACAAAACTCACAACTAAAAGCAACTACTAAGGACACCCATTCACTAAAAGTGATTTTAGCACTAAGTTATGGAGCTGTATGGTTTTGAAGTCAGAGATCACACACACACACACACACACACACACACACACACACACACACACACACACACACACACACACCTCTCTCTCTCTCTCCTCTCTCTCTCTCTCTCTCCTCTCTCTCTCTCCTCCTCTCTCCTCTCTCTCTCTCTCTCATTATTTCTAAGTAAACTTACTGCATCGCCTCAGAGTATCACAGACAGTGCCTTCTCTACACTGGTTTTGTAAACCAGAGCAATTCTGATTGATTTCCACACCTGAATAAAATTCACACACACACACACACACACACACAACACACACACACACACACACCACACTGATTTATTTTGAATGACCCTTTACTATTTTGGCTTAGCAGCCTTAATGTGGGAATTCTATTATTTATTCCCTAGATGACAGTGTGATAGTGTGGGATACAGAACACACAGTCATGGAGAGGACTGTTTACATAGTCAAATCAAATTAATATTTGGAGTTCACAGTAACTGATTAGAAATCATAATTTGAACCCATGCAAGAAAATCCTCCAACAGAAAAGGTTTGTTATCAACTCTCAGGACCTGAGGGTCAAACTTACTGAAGAAAGAGAGCATGAGTCGTTCAGTGCTTGAAGTCATCTACTAAAACAAAGAAAGGCTAAAATTTGAATGGTGGCCTCTTGTTAGGCCTGAGGGTTGCTAGTCTGATTGGTGTTCCCCATGGGAAATTCATGTGACATTTTGATCAAAGAAATCTGAAAATGATATATCAGCAAAGATATTACAATCAGGTATGCTTGTTTTGCTGGGTCAGAAAATTATAAATCAGAAAATTGTCTATTTCATGCTCATGTTAAATGGTAATTAGAACTAAGCCTTCTTAAACAGTTTGTAGCATTACTTGCTTTAACACCAGAAGGGGACTTGTTTGCTGCTCTTGATGAAACGGGAACAGGTTGCACTTGCCTTCCCATTAATTCTGTTACCTACCCATAGGGAATCAGTATCTCTATAGCCTGTGTGTTGCAGCTTCACAGACTCAGTGTTTATTTGTTGTACTCTCAATGACTGATGGCTGGCAAGAAACGCTCATCTTAAGCGCACTCTGTCCCAGTTTTATCAAGAGAAATTCATCAGATATCTAAACAAGACTCAAGATACAAGGAAAGTCTTGTCTTATATAATCAACATCAATAACACTGCATGCAATGATTTGTCATCAGCTATACAGACACAGAATAAGAAAACAGTGGATACAGATCGTAAGGTGATCATTTTTATGAAAGGAAAAAAATAGGACACTTGTTCCACATCACAAAATGATGGGGGATGATGTGTTGTTACAGTTCTTTAAACAACAAGAAGATAATGAGAAATCTGCCTATAAAAGAGTTGACTGTGAAAATGTGTTCTTTATTGTTAATGTATATATCACAGAGAGTGAAGACAATGCATTTGATATTAACTGATTTTTAGTATCACAAACAGGGTTGTACAGCGTTTATCACAGGTAGGCTTAAGTATACTAAATCTGGATATTTCCTGACTCTATTAAAGCCTTTTGAGTTGGAGCAAGAAAAATGAGTGTGTGTGTGTGTGTGGGGGGGGGGGGGGGGGGGATGGGGTAAGTTTTGAAAGGCGTATGTCAAGAGTACAGTTTCTTTTACATCTGATTAATCTGATGGTTGATATAGTGCTGTGCCAGAAAGTACAGGCCAGCATCAAAGGGCATGACTAATTGCCATTTGGTTGAAAACAGTATTTGTGTTAATGCAAGGATTTGTAATTTCTCTATCCATAGTTTTATACGTGGTTCATCCTCAGTAATGCTAAGACATGGAGGTACTCTTGAAGATATTTTCAAGATGGCTGGATTGACAAATGTTAAAAGTTTCCTAAAGTTCAATAAATCTTTTGCAAAGACTACAAAAATGCATTGTGTTCACAAAGGGCAAAGAAGTAATCTGCAATGTGCAATGAAGAAATGACTTTGATATTGTGCAATGCAAACAGATGGTGCCCCCTTGTAGTCCTGGTTGTTTTATCCACAAGTCTTGGTGCAAAGTTTTAAAAGGGCGTGTAAAGAACTGTTCCTTAAATCCAGTCATGCAAACTGTAATGTGCAATGAATACCTTAAGCTTGAAATTACATCATCATATTGGTTGTAAGATATACTTGATTATGCTTTATTGTCTCATTTGTCAAGGTGCACAAATGAGTATAAATTCCTGAATGGACAACATACTTCTCTGGAGATTTTTTATTCAAATGAATATCACTTAGAAAAACAGCCAACTTTTAAGCCTCAAATAATACATAGGTTCGGAGAACTAATAGAAATTGAACCTAAATATAAAAAATGTACTTGCATTTGAAAGTTTGAGTGGAATTCCATAAGGATAGTTGATAGAGACAGAGGGAATTGTGCCCACCCTCTGTTTTTATGTTTTATCCTCATTTCAATTTTGAAAAAAGAGAGTAGGCATACAGAGGGTAGACATTCATGTTTGATATTGGCTGTTTATTCAAGATGTGTAATCTATGTTAAGTTTGTAAGCAAGAACAATATTATAAACTTAAGTAGAACATTTAATTTTCATGATCTATAATGTAATGTCTGGCTTCTTCTGAGCATCGGCATCTCAAATATTCCTCAGTTCCTGTTAAATACCCTCATGGAATTTCACTCAAATTTCAACTTTGCAAAGTAAGTACTCTTTTTAGCTTTTATTTAAATTAGATTAGATTTTAATCGGACATTAACACACTCCGAAATTTTGAAGAAAACATTCAGGAGTAAATTGTATAGTCTACAATTTTCAATAAAACACTTCAGACAAAATTATACGAACTAAAACACGAAGTTTGTAGGTCTAATAATAGAACAAACAGGATCATGTAAATTACTTTCACCTCTAAAAGCATTTGTAGATTCATCATCTTAAATAATATTTAAAAGAAATACTCATACAAGCAGACAAATAAAGACACAACACCCAAGTGTCTGGCAGAGCAAATGTTTTAGTTTATTTCAAACCTTCTTCAGGCTAAAAGATTGGCCAACTGACAGTAAAAAACCAAACACTGACTTATATACACATCAAACTGAGTAGATTTAAAACAACTCTATGAAAACATTAAAGACTTCTCATGTAAAAACACATGCCCTTACATATGCAACACGGGCTAGCATAGCATTTAATACAAATACTCACAGTAAACTTGGTAAATATCAAGGTCCTGGTGGTAAAATACTCACGACAAATACTGTCACTGTCACAGATACTGTTTGGATGGCATTGGCCCTGTTTATTCCCCACACAGGACTCTCCAGGATCCAGCACTGTCAGTGATAGGAAAGACTATCAACTTGTACAGCTTTGACACTATTTTTTTAATGGACTATTCCAAAATCTCAAAAAGTCATCATCATCATCATCATCATCATCATCATCATCACCAAGACTGACATCAACATAGAACAAACAAAACTATTATTAGGGATGAAAATTATCATAATAAGGTAAACATAATACGATAATGATTTTAAGAAGAAGATGAAGAAGAAGTAATAGAAGAAGAAGAGGATGACAACAAAGAAGAAGAAAAAAACTGACGAGAAGAAGAAGAAGAAGAAGAAGAGAAGAAGAAGAAGAAGAAGAAGAAGAAGAAAGAAGAAGAAGAAGAAGAAAAAAAAGAAGAAGAAAACAACAAAAACAACAACTACGATAAAAAAACGACGAAAAAAACAATGAGAATGATAATAATGATGATACTGATACTGATGATGATTTTCATACTACTACTACTACTGCTCTACTACTACTACTACTATACTACTACTACTACTACTACTACTTACTATACTAAAACTATGGCTACTATAATGACAATAAAAGTATTATTAATAAGATGATAATAATAATATATCACAAAAATAACAACAATAACAATAACAATAAAATAGTCTAATGACGATGCTGATGATTAACATTTTTTAAAAAATTAAAAGTGATAATTATGATCACAATGAAAATTAAAGTTTTAATAATAATAATAATTAATAATAATAATAATAATAATAATAATAATAATAAATAATAATAAATGAATATAAATAATAATAATAATGATAATAATAATAATATAATATTGATATATAATAGATGTAGTATATAAGTATATATAATAATAATAATAATAATAATAATAATAATAATATTTATAAAACAATAA
>CM060349.1:6988397-7030897 GCA_030674155.1 Stramonita haemastoma
TTTATCTAATTTCTTTTTAAACTGCTCTCTTGCAGGATAGCTCTCAGTTCCTTAAACACTGAAAATAAAGAATGCTGCAACAGACTTGATTGGTCTCTAACGTATATTGATTTTGCCTCTATCATAGCAGACTTGTAATACTCCATAAACGGCAGCTGAATTGCCATCCACTTACAGCTTTTCTTCATTCATGTTGTGACAGTGACACTTGTTACACTAGGCAAAGAGGAAACAAGTAATAGAAAGATCAGACATGGTCTCCTCTTTCCACTGCAGCCTCCTGCTGTGTCAATCTGACAATGGCACACCTCTTACTAATGACGTGGCTAGCCAATACAAATCTATATTTCTCAGAACCTGGATGGCAATACTCATGAGAAGTTATTTACTAGTCACATAGCAGCAAGGTTAGGCCATACATTTACGCTTTTTAAATTGTATTTCTTATAGAGGGACCATGGAAAATATGTGCCCACATAATAAACATATAGTCAAATGACTTCTTTTTTTTATCTCACTGTAGCCTGTTTACTTCTCCTGTCTGGTGTCCACCCAGTTCTCTCTTCACAAACTCCATACAGAACAAGTGGGAAAAAGTATACTCACCACAAGCACCATCAATGCATGAAGCTCCAGTGACACATGGTATGTCTGTTTTGTTATGTGTGCACGTAAACCCAAGTTGTACACCTTCAAGAAGAAATCAATACAGCAATTTTTTTAATATACTATACACAAAAACTGAATTAATTATAAAAAACCAAAGTAATTAAACAAAAGTAAAATAAAGAAAATGTAGAATTAACATTAAATAACCAGATATCTTGCTAGCAGTTTGACTCAACAAACATCAGCCAAATACATAACTATTAACCTTACTGCACTCAACTGTGATTATCAAAGCTTTGTTGGAACAGAGACGTATTGGCACAAATAAACAAAGTATGTAACTGTGCAAACTATTGTAGTTTTCACCCTATAATATCCATATCCCAAGGGTTTATTTTATCTGCTGATTGGTCAAATGTGTATACTGGACATGTTGCGTAAATACCAAGTACCCTTTGTCACATGGTTTGGTGCAAGACAGCCATGCACATCATTTTTGGGAAAAAAAGATAATACCTTGTTCAAAAAGTTGTAGGTAAAACAGACAGTACAAGTTCAAGATCTGATATTTTGAGTGGGACTTGTCTCAACAAGCAAATAATGAGATTGTTGTTTTACGTTTAGACGGTATAGAATGAACAAAAATGATGTTAAAGAAAGAAGAAAAACTGAATAAAGGCTGGTGAGTAGAGAGATTTTGAGTTTACCTGTCCAAACATTTTGCAAACTAATGTTCATGGAAAAAGACTTTTTCAGGCAAGTTTACTGAAGAGACCAAACAAATAGCAGAAGCAAATAATGTTTTCAAGTATTCGTGACATTGCAGACTATTTTCCTGAGGCAAAGCAAGAACCTGAAGCAAAAATTAATTGCTTTGCTTCCCATCTTGTTGGCAGTCTGGTCAATTCTCAGGAGACTTGTTGGCAGTAAGGGTCAATTTATTTCACACATTAGAAAATTAGCCTTTTACTAACGTCTTCATGCTCAACTTCAAATGCTTGTTTTTCTAAGGTACCTTGATGCTCAGACTCAAAACTGTAATGACAGAGGGCTACAGCACATGATATCATATGTTGATGGTGCATGGCTGTCTGGAAGTTCATGTAGGTCACTGTCCACACTTTTACTGGACACAAATACCATAGACATCATAAGGAACAGGAAATTTACATTATAGAGACTTAAAACACAATTGTGACACTCCATCACATATGAGTTACACTGCCCCAGAGGTCAATTTTGTTACTGACACGTTACTAATCTGCAATAAAAAAAAAGGCTACTAAATGCAAAAAAAACAAAAAAAACACTGAAAATCAGAAATTCTATGAAAAGTAGTTACAAAACAAAACAATACACTGCAGTAGGTAACAAAGTGTGAAACTGACAAGTGTAACCATGTAATAGGTGGCCAGAATGAATGCTTGGGTATTTTTTAAGCAAATTCAAAAACAGATACTAAATCATGTCTATAAATTTCAATTCAAGGTAGAATGAGAACAATAATTATGACGAATCAAAATCTCAAATTGGAAATGCTGACCACCACCTTCCTAAAATGACTCCTGGCAGAAAGTGGGTCATGTCCAAAAGGACTCATTTGAAGGTGGAGGGTCACGACTAGATTTTGAATAATGTTCATCAGTTAAAAGCAATCCAACTTACCACAAGTTAATTTTTGTTGGTCGATAATAAAAGTACCATCACACTGACAGGTTCTGTCTCGACAATGAGCCACAGGGTCTGCACAGGACTTGGAGTCATTCAGCACACAGCTACCACCCACCACTTTAGGCTTGGGATCTGTAGAATGGGAAATGGACCAAGTGATACTGTGTTCTTGTCACACCACTAAAGAAATTATTCTTTTTAATACATCACATGTAGGATTTTGTACAGTTCTAAATTATTAATGTCTCTCAAAAAAGGTAAATAATTTTTTTCAATGCAATATGAAAAAAAAGGACAGTAAAGTCCATGGCCATAAGAGACAGCAAAACCAAGTCATCCAACAAGCGACTCTGAGTGTTAAATGCTTCTTGCATGCTGCACGTCTCTTGTGCAGCAGGTATAAGGATACATGGCCAAATAGCGTTGCCAAGTCTGTCAGGCTTAATACTGCTGTTTCTGCAGTTCACAACTTCCTCTGCATTGTTGAATGGCATGTATCGCCCATGCAACTGCACTGGTAATCCCACCACTAGAGGCTGTGTTTATGACCACCAGAGATGCTCTGTCTGGTGGTTGGTTAGCAGTTTTTCATACTTCAGTATTCACAGTCAGCACACAGTTTTCACAGCTGGCTGGCTGCACATGCTTTTTGAGCCAGTGTTATAGTGTTGTTTTTGTATCATCACCTCACCTCACCTATCATGGTATCATGAGTATCCTTGAAAAACACTTGCTCACAAGCCAGAACTATTGTCAGACAAAACATGTTTGAAGCTTTTGCCTGACTTTTTTGTGTTTATTTATCGCCCAGCACATGAGATTTAGTCTCTTTTGGCTAATTGGCCCTAATGGCCTAGGGAAATTAAAGGAATGATTTAACATTATACTGTAAAACGTCCACATGTAGGCTCTGGAAGTGATTTCCCTATTAGGTTTCAAGGCTTGCAACATCTGATGCAAAATTATGGCCTGATTTCAGCACCCAGGCCTAATTCTTTCTCCTCTTCCAACACACTGAGATGTTTCACTCACACACACACACACACACACACACACACACACACACACACACACACACATTACACACCACGCATGCACCACAGACACAACTACAGCACGCACGCATGCACGCACAGCACGCACACACGCATGCACCACCACACACACACACACACACACACATACACACACAATGGTACCAATAGAATCTTTCAGATGAATTACAACCCTCGCATCTGTTACATAAGTTGGTCAAAATAGCAGACGGAGATATTGTCAGATAAGAAGCTAGCAGACAGCAATGAAAGCAAAAAAGGCATGTTACAGTTACCGCATTTTGCTGACTGAGGGTCGGTCACATTGGGATTACACTGACATGTGCCATCAACACACAGGCTGCCTGTCAAACACAGGCCTGGAGTGTCTTCACAGTTAGTGTTCTTTGCGAGTCCTGTGGCAGGAGTCAAAGAACACACACACACGCACGCACGCACGCACGCCGCCGCGCGCGCACACACACACACACACACACACACACATATATATATATATATATATATATATATATATATATATATATATATATATATATATATATATAATATATATATATATATAATACATTGTGTGTGTGTGTGTGGTGTGGTGTGTGTGTGTGTGTGGTGTGTGTGTGTGTGTGTGTGTGTGTGTGTGTGTGTGAATCAGAATCAGAATCAGAATCAGAATATCATTGCCATAAAAGCACATGGATTACCCTCAATAAACTCCACCATACCCACACCACTGGGGGGATTCTAGGGTGCAACCACACTAAGCAAAACTTTGTTTATTATTTAACGTTTCTTTTTTAAAGATTACCTAATGAAACCAGCTTATATTTCAATTCAAACAGCAATTTCTATCCATTTATATTTGGAACCCTTTCAAAGGCAAATTTCTTGTGGTAGTTAGGTTCATATTGAAATGTTTTATTTGTTCATATTATTCTTTCACTATTATCATATCTAATTTTTATACACAAATCATAAGGGTAATTACAAATGCTTTCTATGGTTTTTGTCACTATGCTAACAAGAATGCTAGTCTATATTTTAAATCACAAAAATATAAAATGTAAGCCTTTTGTCCTGCCTTTCATTTAAATGCCAAATGTTGTATATAAACCTGTTTATTGTTGTATTGCATGGCACAATGGTGACATGCAAGTGTGACTTGATTTCCTGCATGTTTAAATGTTCAGAATATGTTTTACTGTGTATCATTGTCATTTCATTGTTTGACAGTATAAGCTGATAGTTGTTGTAACATTGAGTTTTACATTTCGTAACTTGTATAAAAACTACTAAAATTTCTGATGTTGAATTGCAGTGTTTGTAGCGGCTAATGCATTGGCTTTATTTGTTTTCACAAAGTTTTTCAAAAGTTCATGAATATTTTCATAAATGATATTTTCTTTTTTTATTAAATATAATGTATATGAATATCTCATTCCATTCAATACAATCAACCATACATCACTCCATATGTTTACAGTGCGATGGTTATCAATGACCAAATAATTTATAATTAGCCTAACCGTGAGAATGCTTTTTTCAGTCTGCTTTCTTGCTTTGCTTGATAAAGTTCCTAGGGTTGTTCATTGAATTGCCGGTTCTGGATGAAAATAACCACACCATATTACAAGTTGTGTTTCATGTAGATGTCTCTCATTGGTGTTGGAATTAGTGATTTGCAAACTACATTTTGGTTTTGCTCTTTTACTTTTAGCAAACTTGGCAGTAACCATTTATTAGCTCATTACTGCAGCTGAATTTGGTGTTGTCCTGTATAGATGAGAACGGAAGTTTACTGTCTGACAGTAAAATACGGTGAATTTTTTCCCACTGAAAATACATTTATGAAAAATTGAAAATGGACTTAGTGTGCTGCTTGGAGTCTTGTTTGGCACCTTTCTGGGTCTTCCTTATTTTTCAGATTGTTCATTTTATTATGCCTGAAAAATGGTTTAAACCTTCTGTCTATCTAAACTCACAGTAGAGGAAAGTACATTGTCATGCACTGAAAGTACAAAATCACAATAGCAGTCTATGTTGATGTTTTGTTTTAAAGCATTGTCTCAAAATATTTATTAAGATTTTAGATGTCAGAGCTGCCAGTTACATGTCTGACAGACATTCCAAGCAAAACATGTTTAGGCATTTTCCACTTCCCTCCTGTCACAGATTAGCATATGTCCTGGGCAATTGAGGATGCCAATCTGGTGGTTTTGGGTTGCTCCATAGAACTACTCTTTCCAGATAGCAGTGTTTTTAGAAAGTCTGTGAGGATATCTGGAGGTTTAACGGCATCAGACTGAAGAAATTCTGCAGAAGGAGGCCATGGCATTTCAGGTGTTGCCCTGAAAGAATCCATAATGTATCGGCGAAGAACATATGCAGATTCCTCAAGACGTCTTTCTTCTGAAGCTGCTGACACAAATGCTGTCTCAACTGCCTGACCCTGGGCAAGTTCATCACAATAAACAAGATCACTGCGGTGGTTCGGAGCCCAGAATTGAATTCTGAAGCCAAAACGTTTGATTATTTTTTCTTTCAGTTTGTAAGTCTTGTATCCTGGGTTGTAGAAGTCAGGAGAATGTTGTTGCATGTATTCACAGTACTTATCACCTAGTATGGTCATTCTCTCCACCTGTGAACCTCTGATTATTACATTTTCATCATACTCGCATATGTACTAAAATGCCCTCTCGTGTGCCTGTAGCAGTAGTTTTCTGGTCTGTTGATGTTTCAGCATGCCTGTCTTCACATCTCTGATAGTCTTTTCAACAACCTTCGTGATAGTGAGCTTCACATACCACAAGATCTGTATCTTGATAATGAGTGAAAATGTTATCTTGTTTAGTTTTGGCTGCATCCTGTATAGACTGTTCTGCTGTCTTGGTGATAAATTTTACAAGTTTTCCAAAACATGGAAGCCCTTTTGAAACTTTCTTTTGAATTTCTTCTTGCAAAAAATGCAACTGTCTTTTGGAAGCAATGGGCCTGAAGTAGCAACAGTCCTTTAGGTTTTCATGGTCCTGCAACCTCTTCACTACCTGTCTCACGCTTTCTTTTCCTGGCAAATTTCACACTTGTAAACCGCGCATAACAGTTTCTGTGATAACTATGGCGTGTAAAGTCAAGGTCTTCTGGAATACAATTACAAATCTCATCTAGTCTATGACATGCCACATCTGAAGAACGTCTCAAGTGAAGAGACTTTTAAATAGTTTTTTTGTGCTTTCTTCAGTTAGTGGAGTTACAGTCTTTTCTTTTCTGTTATTTTGGAAATGAATTATACAAGTTATCCCACCCCTGAAAGTTTTTCTTTTGCACTTAAGTGTACTTTTGAAGGTCACTGGATGTTCATCTGCCATGTTGAAATGTTCATTTTATACAGGAAACGTCACATGGGGAAGATGAAATACACTTTCAGTGAGAGACTGCACACTTGCCAATGACTCCACTCTCCTCAAAAGTCTTTCGGATGAGACTGTAAACCGAGGACTCGTGTGCGAACGTACCAGAACGACTTCCGCACACGTTAAATCATGTTCCGCTTTTCGTAAGAGTAGACCATTGTGTGCCGGTGGGAACAGATGAAAATATTTACACAACTGCATACACACGGGGACTGGATGAAAAAAGCACATGAGTGCTTATTCTATTATCCTCGATATAAAAGAATAAAATAAAATAAAAATAAATAAAATAAAATGACCTGAAACATGATGGTTAAAATGGATACTAAAAATACTACTCAACAGTTTGCCTTATCCCAACGTTTGTGGTGGAGGACGCAGAACTGAAAAGAACAACGAATAATTATGACCACGCTTTGTTCTATTTTTAGATGTATGTTATCGTGTGTCACTTGTATGTGCTGTGGTGTGTGTGTGTGTGTGTGTGTGTGTGTGTGTGTGTGTGTGTGTGTGTGTGTGTGTTACACACGTGCACACGGATCTGCATATTATGTGTAGTTTCTTGAGGAAAAAAAAAAGAAACTAAAAAAATCATAGACTCAAAGCCCTGTGGTTAACACATCCTCTTCGTTAATTATACATATGGCTGTTGCAGTACTTACTGTGTGTTACAGACATTCTCTGATCAATAATAACATCTTGATCTAGACTTATTTGTTCATACTTTGTGGAACATACTGATACACTTCAGGCACGGGACACACAAGGCGTGAGGTGAGAAAGTGCCGCTCAACTGATGGTGAGAGAACGGAACAGCGCTCGGCTGTGGTTGAGTGGTAAGACAGATTTCAGCTGCGTGCGGTTCGGACGGCTGCGCATTAAAGTCATCACTGTAGTTTTGTTTTCAATATGTCAGCAAAAAACTGTGCCTATATGATCGGGAAAATTATACTAGATGCTATTCACAATGACAATGACAATGACAATGACAAATGATTTTAATGCGTTAGGTTTTCAACCCATTCACATGGGACAGATGGGGAGGGACCGAAAATCGAAAGTACAAATCAACATCGAACGTTTTACAATAGCAGAGTCTTCGCGAATGGGTTCCAAAACGCGGTACTGTTTTTATGCACTTCCACAGTTGTGTGGATGCCAATGGTAGACACAGAAGGGTCACCATTCCTGCAGCAAGGAGAGATACACTAGGTGTGGGCACAGGGCGTCACTACCGATGGGGTTGTACTGGTGGCTGGTCTCCGGAGAAGGTGTCGGGAAGATCTCTTTCCTGGCCTGTTTCTTTCTCGTGTGGCTGGAATTGACTATTGATATTGTCTATTCTGTTCATTAATTTCTGCATAGATTCCATGAATATCTTGCATTCCTCACTTGACAATGTAGCATCACAACTTGATGTATTGACAGCAGCTACATTTTCAACACTAATTTCACTTCGATTCTCAGACTGGCTGTCCTCTGTCACATCTTGTGTACAGTGTTGCTCGTTCAGGGACACAGACGGTGGTGTTGATGTGTCATGATGCATTGTGAACAAGCCTTCATTCTCAGTGTCATTATCAGAGTAAGGTTTGTCACTCTCATCTGCTGTCATCATTTCACAAGGGGGCACTGTCACACACGCTGGGTTTACATCGTGCAAACTGGTAGGAGTCTGTTCCGTCTGCCGTGCTGCACGTGCGTATTGAGCCGCGCAACGTGGCGTGTCAGTGGGCCTGTCATCCCTAAATGTGTCGAGGGCAGTGGCATTGTTGGTATTATAAAATAAACTGGGAGGTGTGGGCAAAAACAAATCTGAAGGAGATGAAGCTTTTTCCTGTTGTTTATTAATTAGACTAACCTTGTGTGTCTCTAACCTCCTTCTGTCCCTGGCAATCTGCGTTGCTCCCTTCCTTCGAAAGCTGACACTGTGGCTGTGTGTAGCAGGAGGTTGATGGGTTGCAGACAGGCGCAGCACAATTACTGTTTGTTGTTCTCTGCCGTCGATTCTGTAGGAACTTAGCTGCATTTCTTGCAGTAATGTGTTCAGGACAGTTTCCAAACAAAGCGGTAGTCCTGTCACTGGCATACTTACAGCCTTTTTTAGCAGAAAATCACAATTTTTTTCTCTGAGTGTCGAAATGTCGTCTTGCTGGTAACCAAGCAAGGGAAGCCACCCTGCTATTCACAATAAAATTATGAGAAGTTAAGCCAGATTTTGTGCAATAATCGCAGCGTGAACATCCCTACCCCCAAAACCTAAATATAGGGCGCACAGAGGGGAAAATGCACTGTTGATGCACCTCTCACTCCTGAAATAACCTGTTTTCAAGAGGGTAACATGTCAAATGTTTCTACCAACATCATAAGCTTTCAGAAAAACAAAGTCAAAAAGGGGGGGGGGGGAGGGGGGGGAGGTTTCCCTCTCCTAGATCATGGTCTATATTTATTGCCATAAAAGTCACATGGACTTATTGACACAATAAAATAAACTCAACATAATTCATCAATACAACATACTGTTCACTGGTCAGCATGACTGAAAAGATGTACAGGCAAAAACTACATAAAACCACCACAAAGCAAACCATGTTGCATTCTATCCTATTTCAATTGTTCTCTTTTTTCAAAACAGGCATAAACATAATGAATTATTTCAGCTTGATGATTATCAATGACAAAAACATCGCTTAATTTGTCTATACCATTTCTATATTCTTTGACACCAGATTTCAGATTTAGCAATAACTTTTTTCTTTGTTCAGTATATAAGATACACTCATCCAGTAAATGAAACTCGTCTTCTATTTTGTTGCAGTATTGACAAGTTCTGTTCTCTCTTGGTATATTCTTATATCTTCCTTTATCTATCATCAAATCATGGCAACTTGTACGAAATTTACAAAATGTTTTCCTATGGTTTTTGTTTTCACAGTTAATCAGATATGGCTTTAGTCTATATTCTTTAGTCACAAAATTATAAAAGTCAAATTTTGTGGACTCTTGTTTCTGGTTAATCCAAAATGTTTATATAAACTTTCATGTTTTGTTTGTATTGCATGGCACAATCGGTGTACATCAAGTGTACTTTGATTTTCCCATACATGTTTAAAACCAATTTAACACAGAACATTGTTTACTGTGCTAATCCAATGATCATATTCATTATTTTGACAGATATAATCATACAGTATTTTAACATATGAGTTTTTCTTTCTCTGTAACATGTATCCAAAAATACATTAACTGACTAAGTATTCTGATAGTTAATGGAAATTGTCCAAGTTCTCCTAAAGTAGCCGGCTAATGCCATCGCTTTTTTATGTATTCCCAAAGTTTGTTTAAAAAAGTTTACATGAATATTTTCATAAAGATATTTTCTTGTTGTGCTTAATTTAAATAAATCATGAATATGAAAGTCTGATTGGCCATTGAAACAAAATGGAAACCATACTTCTGCTCCATAAGTTAAGATGGGGGTTATCAATGAATCAAATAAATGCATTATGATATTAGCCTTAACCCCTTGCCCATGAATTGTTTTTTTCAAAGCATGAGCTGCTTTCTTGCTTTGCTTTGCCAAATGTTCCTGGGTTGCTTGAAACTTCCCGTTCTGGTGAAATACTTCACCCAGGTATTTATAAGTTTTAGTTGTTTCAATTAGATGTTCTCCACATTGGAAATGAATTGGAATTTTAGGGGGTGATTTGGTGAAAACCTACTTTTGTTTTTGCTTTGTTTACTTTTAGTCCCCACTTGGAACAGTAACCATTTAATCTATCTAGTTTAGTTTGCACTCCTAGTTTGGTTGTTGATAACAGTACTAGGTCATCAGCATAGAGCAAACATGGAATTTCATCTTCTGCAGTAATATACGGTGAATCTTTTTCATCAAGCATCTGAACAATATCATTTATGTAAATATTAAATAATGTAGGACTTAGTGTGCTGCCTTGGAGTACCCCCTTTTTACAACAACTTCTTCTGTGTAACTTCCTTTTATTTTTACTAGGATTGTTGCATTTGTATATATGCTGTAAATGACATTAAAGGTTTTACCAGTTCTGTCTATCTTATTTAACTCTACAAGTAGAGCCTCATCACATACATTGTCAAATGCTTTCTGAAAATCTACAAAACAACAATACAGTCTATTGTTTTTTTTGTTTTTAATGCATTGTCTCTTAGTTTATTAAGGATATAGATGTGGTCTGCTGTTCTACATGTTTCTGAATCCAGCTTGTTCTCTGACAAGTTTGTTGTTTTGCTCCAAATATTCTGAGATTCTTGTATTCAAATTTTGGCAGAAGAGCTTCCCAACTGTGCTTGTTAATGCTATTCCTCTGTAGTTATCCGGATTAACATTGCATCCACTTTTATAAATGAGGATACTAACACCCAGTTTCCAGTCACAAGAAAAGGCACCTGTATCAAGCACTAGATTAAACAAACTCTTTATTACTTTCATCAGACTGGGTGAAATTGATTTGAGCATTTCATTTGTTATGCCATCTTTACCAGGTGACTTGTTATTTTTTAATCTGTTCATTGTTCTTGATATTTCTTCAATAGTAATTTGGTTATCTAAGTACCTATTCTTATATTTTGTTCTCATGTCATTATACATGTTGTGTACAAGTTGTACTTGTTCAGGATCTATTTGTGGTTCCTCTCCAATAAGCTTTTTTAAGTGTTCAGTCCACTTCCAGCTGTTCATATGGTTTACATGCTTTACGCCATCACTTTCACTCTCTTTTAATTTCTGCAATGTTTTCCACACTATATTTGGATCTGCATTTATCATGTCATGTAACTGTGGTACTAACTAATTTTTGAAAGCTTTCTTTTTCTTTTTTATCATATTATTATACTGGTTTCTTTTGAAAAATATTTTTGTTGAAGTTCAGCTTTGTGTGGATATCTGTTTACAGCATTAAGTAATGATTGTACTTCTTTTCTCATTTTTGTACAATCTGGGTCAAACCACTTTTAATTGCGTTTTATTTTTAACGTTTGGGGCTTTATAGCTTTCAAACTCAATTGTGCTGCTTTGATAAATATATCTGACATCTTTTCGGAACATTCATTTAGATGATATTGAAAGTGTAGATCGAGAGAATCAGACTGCTCTGTACTTTGTTTCACTTGTTCCACTATTTTATCTGTTTGGAGTTGTATTTGTTTGATGTGTGCTTGAAATGACGGGAGCTTTAATGCCTTTTGAAATCGTTCACTTGAGCTTTTATCCCATAGAAAATGTGAGCCTACTTTTTGAGCTGAACTATTACTAACCAACTCTTTTTGTGTATATCTTTTTGGAGTTAGCTTCTTCTGACAGAAAACGTTATCAAAGTTTGGTAATGTTCAGATCAATGGGACAATGATCAGAATGTTCCATCAAGTCTTTAACATTCATATATTTCACTTCCCTAATCAGACAATGTGAATATATAAAGTAATCAACAACACTACAGCCTTGTGTTTGAAAACATGTGAATTTTCCTTCTAGATCTCCCAAAGTTCGTCCGTTTAATATAAAGAGTTGATTTTCTGTACAGATAATTACTAACATTTTGCCATATTTTTTAACTACTGTGTCCATGGTACATATGTGATAACAGTTATCAAGCATATAGCTTTCTGGTAGATCGTAATAATTGTGCCGTGAATCCATTTCTATAAAATCGGTCATTTTTCCGGTTCTCCGCAAAAGATGACCTGACTCTCTGTGAGAATGTTTCAACGTCCTGTTCTAAAGTATCCCATATCTTTTTTGTATGCTCTTTTCCATAGGAAGAAAATCCAGGCGTGTGTGTGTATGTTCATGTGTGTGTGTGTGTGTGTAGATGTGTGTGTTGTGTGTGTGTGTGTGTGTGTGTGTGTGTGTGTGTGTGTGTGTGTGTCTGTGTCTGTGTCTGTGTCTGTGTCTGTGTCTGTATTGTAGGCACTGGCCAGACTGTTGTGAGTAAAAACAAACAAGCACACTGAAAACAGACAGTGTAGATAGATCAGAACGAACATGTTACAAATGACCCTAACTTACTGCACTCTTTCTGGAGATCACAGATGGCGTTGCTGCCACAGTCTTCATCTCCCCGGCAGTCCAGACTTCCAAGGGGCTTTCCTGCGGTCACACCACACACACACACACCACACACACACACACACACACACACACACACACACACATCTATTATCTATCATCTATCTATCATCTATCTATCTATTATCTATCTATTATCTATCTATCTATCTATCTATCTATCTATCTATCTCTATCTATCTGCCTGCCTGCCTGCCTGCCTGCCTGCCTGCCTGCCTGCCTGCCTGTCTGTCTGTCTATCAATCTATCTATCTATCTATCTATACGTATACATACATACACATATATCTATATGTTATATATAGATAGATATAGCTATATATGGATATATTTATACACACATACATGTGCATGTAATTATATACATGTATATATATGCGTGTGTGGGTGTGTGATACTGAAGACGTTGGTCTCAGATAGGTGGCAGAACACAAGAAATATAGCCGATAATATTACCACCAGTATGTGGTCTGTATTACACAGAGTAAATGTGACAGAGAGAAGAGTAACAGCCTCAACGCAAAAGCAATAGAAAAAAAAAGCTGCATGTTGCCAGAAACTGTTGCTAAACTGAGCCTGAAATGACAAATCACTAAACTACATTATACACATTCAAATACTTTAGATATTTCGGTTTCATGAAAACAAATGACAAATCATATCTCAAAGATATAGTAGGCACCCATCAGTCTCGAAAGACTATGGAGTTGCGCTATAGTCTTTAGAGCGCAAAACCTGGGTAAGTAAGTATGGAGGGCAAACTGTTACCCATGCAGCAAACACCCCCCCACCCCCCTCTCCACTCCACTGGAATGAACCATTGGAAAGGCAATAACTGATACAGATGGTTCCAGTACCGTCGCAGGAGCCACCAGAACGTTGCCATATACAGCCCCAAGCCAACCTGGGAACTGAATGCCATATCCTGCCACCTTCCTCTAAAGATGTATAAACCCGAAAAAGCATTATTAAGGATAGAATTATTATCCTATATGACATCTGGAAAAATTGCAGCGTTCTGTACACACTGAAATTGAAAATAATGAAAAGCTTGGTTTTGAGTATTTTGACATAAGGATGTGAATCCTGGACACAGAAAAAGACGTAAAAAAAAAGAATTGAAGCTACTGATATGTGTTCTTTGAAAAGGCTGCTCAGGGTCTGTTTTACAGATTAAAACAAAACAAACAAAAAAAAAAAAATGATGTAAGAGCATTCTACATGGACTGGGTACAACAAGAAAACTTCCTTCATTCATAAAATAATGTACAGAACCTGGGATAATTATGTAGGCCATGTGCTACGAAAACCAGGATAAGGACATCCCCAACACTGCCTATCAGGGCAAGACAGGCAACAACAAAAAATCAGACACCAGCTTCTCTCACGGCAACATCACTTTACCATGTTGCTTGAGGATCCAAGACATTGTTTCCTTGGAATATACTACAGACATCTATCGTTTCTTTGGAATATGCTACAGACATCTATCGTTTCTTTGGAATATGCTACAGACATCTATCGTTTCTTTGGAACATACTACAGACATCTATCGTTTCTTTGGAATATACGGATCGTTTCCTTGGAATATACTACAGACATCTATCATTTCCTTGTAATATACTACAGACATCTATTGTTTCCTTGGAATATACTACAGACATCTATCGTTTCCTTGTAATATACTACAGACATCTATCATTTCTTGTAAATACTACAGACATCTATCGTTTCCTTGGAATATACTACAGACATCGATCGTTTCTTTGGAATATACTACAGATATCTATCGTTTCTTGGAATATACTACAGATGTCTATCGTTTCCTTGGAATATTGTGCAGACGTCTAACATTTCTGTTCAATATTCTGCATAGCTCTATCTTGTTACCGACTTGTTACATGTGTTGCTAATTATAAAGACCAAACCTCATTCTCGAGAAGATAATATTTGAAAACAAGCCTTTTGAAAAGATAGCAGTCTATTTCACTTCCATCTACCTCTCAAAATGTGAGTATAACAACGTAAAAAAATCATTGTGTGTGTGTGTGTGGGTGGGGTGTGTGGTGTGTGTGTGTGTGTGTGTGTGTGTGGGGGGGGTGTCTGGGTGTGTGCATGTATGTATGCATGTGTGCATATGTGCGTGCGCGCACGCGCATGTGTGTGTGTGTGTATGTGTGACACAACGAGAGAGAGAGAGAGAGAGAGAGAGAGAGGAGAGAGAGAGAGAGAGAGAGAAGACAGACAGACAGACAGACAGACAGACAGACAGACAGACAGACAGATAGAGACAGACAGACAGACAGACAGACAGACAGATAGAGACAGACAGAGAGAAATTCTCTTTGTGCAGGAACACATGTGAGTAAGGTGAGCCTGTGTGTGTGTGTGTGTGTGTGTGTGTGTGTGTGTGTGTGTGTGTGTGTGTGTGTGCGTGCGTGGTTTGTGCTGCGTGTGCGTGCGTGCGTGCGTGCGCATGTGTGTGTGAGTGCCTTTCCTTTTTTGATGACTAAAGAGAGATTTCTTTTTAGATGGGGTGGGGAGGTTGGTACCAAAAAAGTGGCGTTCTTTTCAATACTGAACTATTCTTGAAACACTTTAAGTGACTGGAAGTAGAGGGGAAAGTAGGGGTGGTTAACATTTGACGCGAGATTCTCAGTAAAAGAGGTGAATGATTATTCATCACAATCATAAGGATTGGGAATGGTAGAGCCTGCAGGAATGCATTAATTAACGTACTCACGGCATTTTTTTCCAGTTGATCCTTCTTTCCCGCTACACACGCCACCGGAAAAGCACAGGGACGTATCAGAGCAAGTTTGTCCGAAATCAAGCTCTGAACACACACATACACACACACACACACACACACGCATGCTCGCACGTATGCACGCAAGTGCGTACACACACACGAACGCAAATAAAAAGCACACAGATAGACACATGCCCACCCATACTCGCGCACAAAAACACACACTCGTTTGGTTGCAGTTGTGAGCGTGCGCGCGCGCGCGCGCGACACACACACACACACACACACACACACACACAAGAGTCATACACACATTGTCACGCACACATACACACACATACGCTCGCACACACTTATCTGTACTTAGAAAAAAATCAAGTAGGCCTAATGTATCACTCTTTACTGTGTACAACCATCACCTACATAAACAAGTAATAATCAAACTTTTACAATGTAAATGGGTTACCCTGCCCTTTCCAGAGTGTACATGTAAAATATTTCTCAATAGTTTTGCCCTTACTGCAAGGATCCTGGGAAAAAGCTACAAGAAGAGTAACAGCATGCCTGTTTGCATTACTTTGGACCCACTTCTACGATAGTAGCTTAGGATAGACAATATCAGCTATGTCATTCCCTCTTAATTGTAATGCTTAAAGATAAATATGTGGCCCATGCACCAGAAATCTTGACATATCAAACTTTCCCGTAATCTAATCACTCTCTCCTGTACTCTACCTACCTCTGTTGTTTCCCCTTACCTAACCCATTACCTCCCCCCCAACCTACCAGTCTCTTCCAACCCATTCCCTTGCCCCTCCAAAATCTATTCCCTTCACCCCCATTTTTTATCTTCTCCTCCCTACCCTCTAACTGACCTCTCCTCCCCAACCTATGCCCTCCTGCCTTACTTCCCACCCTCCCCATAACTTACCTCCCTTCACTTTTCTAGGATCTCTTACACTCTAAGCTTTCCCTGAAAGGTAAAGGTTAAGGTGTCCATAACCTATGTGGTCATAGGGGAGTGAGGCATCAGAGACTTCATCTTCTCTAGGTGCCAGCATATTGAGGATGACACCCATCTCCTCTCCCTGGCTGCTTTACTTTCCATGACACTAAAGAGGGCAGGTATACATTTACAGCTGGGTGAACTGGGGGACTGTACTGAAGCCAAGGGGTGCAAACGGTTGCTATCTACTTTGTAACCAGTTGCTGCTTAGCATTGGCTAGGAGAAAGCACGTGCTTTGACCACTGAACTATTCCATCCCCAATTATTCATACCTCACCCATAATAAATCTCCCTGCTCTCGCCCTATTTTTCTTCCCCTCCTCCCCTGTAGTTTTTGACATGAATAAGATCACATGACATCAAAACTTTATCACAAATACGCAGTTTGTTTACAAATCTTAACACAAGTAAAACAAGGGTCATGATGTACGTCAGTTAGAGAATTGTACAGAGTCTGAAACCTCAGCCTCCACTTTTTCATCTGCACCTCCAACCCCATGTGGGGAGTAAACCCAACCTAAAAATCTGACTTGGAGAGGGATGGGCTCCGCCAGGTTTGATTTGCCCAGACACATCTATGAAGACTACAAACAAAATTTCCATACCGGATTGGTCGTTGCCCAGGTACCCAAGAACTGTGCCTTCTGTTGCACATCAGGACAGAGGTAGAAACTATGCTACTGGTGTACAGCACAGCAAGATCCGTGTCAGAAACTACATCACCATTGGCACTTGGAATGTACAAACATCAAGAGCCACGGGCAAAGTGGAAGAACTAACACATGAGATGGCCAGTTACTAATGGCACATCCTTAGGCTCAGTGAAGTAAGGCGGAAAAACATGGGAGAAACAAAAACCCAGGAGGACCACAAAATATTCTTCAGTGGAAAACAGGATGAGCATGAACAGGCGTGGGGTTCCTCATTCACAAGGACATCGTGAACACCATCATAAACTGTCAGCAAGTGTCCAGCAGACTTATCACCATCCGCTTGAGAGCAACCCCTTTTCAACAACATAGTACAGGCTTAGCCCCTACATCAAACAGCACGGATGAAGAAACAGAAGAATTATATGACCAACTATAAGGAGTCATAAATCAAATTCCCCCCCCCAAAAAAAATCCTAGTTGTACAAGGTGACTGGAATGCTAAAGTAGGTGTAGATGCCTACAAAGGCTGGGAGGGCATTTGTGGACCACATTGCAACAAGGAATCAAATGAAAGAGGTTTCAGACTCCTGGAGTTTGCCAGTAACAATAATCTCCAACTACCAAGTACCTTGGGACGAAGAATACAAAGAGACGATTTAGGTCTAGTCTAAACACTGCACGAACACGAAGCTTTCCAGGAGCAGACATAGGGAGTGACCATGATCTTGCAATGATGACATTCCAACTCCCTCTAAAAAAAATTCACAAGCAAAACAATATCAGGATCAAGTTTGACCTCAAGAAGCTGAAGGATCCAGAGGTAGCAGACATTTTTCAGGCAAGGATAGGTGGGAAGTTTGCAGCACTCATTCTGATAGATTCAGATGATATGGATGTACATACCTTGACAGATGGTTTCAACACAGCAATGACTGAAACAGCAAGAAAACTTCTTGGCAAACATCAACCAGTCAAAAAATCTTGGGTCACACCCAACATCTTACAGCTATGTGACAGACGTAGAGAGTTGAAGAAAAAGGAAAGGGAAACAGAAGAAAGAGCAGAACGATAATTATAGAACACTCAACAAAAGAATCAGAAAGTCCATGACAGAAGCAAAGGAGAAAAGGATTGGCAAACAGTGCCAACACATTGAAGAAAACATCAAGAAAAACAACAGCAAGAAAGCATATCAACTGGTGAAAGACCTGACTGGCAAAAAACAGGAAGAAGCTCAACAATCCAAGACAAAAATGGGAAGTGCCTCACTGATGACCAGGATATTCTGAACAAGTGGACTGCATACTACTCAGACCTGTATAACTACAAAGCCACAAGAGATCCAGAAGTTCTCAATGTCCCACAAGCACAGATACAGACAGCCACCCTATCTTCCGAGAAGAAGTGGAAAAAGCAGTCAGATTGCTGAAAAAGGGGAAGTCAGCAGGGGCTGACAACATTCCTGCTGAGTTGGTTCAAGCTGGAGGGGGAGCTATGTTTGATGCTCTACTTAAAATCTGCAACAAGATCTGTCAGACAGAAAAATGGTCATAGACACAGTCACTCATCATCACCTTCCCCAAGGAAGGAAATTTTCACCAGTGCCAGAATTACTGCACAATCAGCCTCATATGCAACCCAAGCAAGGTCATGTTGAAGATTGTAATGAACAGACTGAAGCCACAAGCAGAGACCATCATTGCTGAGGAACAAGCAGGTTTCAGAGCAGGGCGTAGCACAACTGAACAGATATTCAACTTCAGAATACTCTGTGAGCGATACCTTCAACACCAACAAGGCCTCTACCACGTATTTATTGATTTTAAGAAGGCATTCCACAGGGTGTGGCATGCGGCTTTGTGGGCAACCATGAATTTGTACAGCATCAATGTAAACCTGATCAAAGTCATCAAAGAGCTGTACAACAAGGCCACCAGTGCAGTGTACTACAACAGCAACATTGGAGAGTGGTTTCGAACAACAGTTAGAGTAAGGCAGGGCTGTCTACTCTCACCCACTCTTTTCAACATCTTCCTTGAGAGAATCATGGCTTAAGCACTGGAACACCATGAAGGATCAGTCAGCTTTGATGGCAGAACAATCACAAGCCTCTGCTTTGCAGATGACATTGATGGACTAGCAGAATCAAAACTGGAGCTTACAAGCTTACCAGAACACCTGAACAAGACCTCTAAAACATATGGCATGGAAATCAGTACAGAGAAGTCAAGTCAAGTCAAGTCAAAAACATTTTAATCATCCCTGAAGGGCAACTACAACACTTGACAGGCATATTGATACAAATCATAATCAAAAGATACAAGATAGCTACATTTCATATTTGTTCAAACATTATACCTTCAAATAAAATATCACAATACACACTCGTAGGCGCACGCGCATGCACATACACACACATCAGCATTATTACATCATCCCCATCACCATTGATCATCATGCAATAATAAAACTGCCTCTGATTTGGTGGCTCCCGTTGCTCTTGTCTCATGGTGACCTCCGATTTGGTTTCCCCACACACTTTTGTGCCTGTGGTGAGTTTGTGTCTAAGCCTTTGGGGTTGGAGGTTTGTGGGGAGATGGTTGTTGGAAGGACATAGTGGTGGTTGCCACCTGTGGTGGGTGACTCACTGTTTGGCTCCACGACTGAGCTAACACTGTTGTTAGTAGGGGGCTTTGTAGGTGGTGTTCTGTGTATGTTAGATCAGAGCAGGCACCACTTAACACCCTCTGGCTGGTGGCCCAACGGCGGCCTAATATTGATGGGCTCTCTGTGGACTGCCAATCCCAGGGATGAGACACAAAAAATCAGGGTATGGCTGTGGTGGGAGATTGAAATGAGCGGCGTGGAAACAGCAGTACGGGGACGTCACAGAAGACGAGGTAGCCAAAAACCCCCAAAGAAAACAAACCAATATATATATATATATATATATATATATATATATATATATATATATATATATATATATATATTATATATATCTATAGAGAGAGAGAAAAGAGAGAAGAGAGAGAGAGAGAGAGAGAGGAGAGAGAGAGAGAGAGAGAGAGAGAGAGAGAGAGAGAGAGAGAGAGAGAGAGAGAGAGAGAGAGAGAGAGAGGTATCTGTGTGTGTGTAAGTGCTGGTGAGTGTGCATGTAGATTCTTATTGATATAATACTCACTGCAGACTTTCTCGTTTTCACAGAAGGTTCCAGACTGACAGAGTTTGGAAGAGGAATGGGAAGTACACAGATCACCAGGGTTAAGTCCTGATGCAGACAACAGAACTTCAAATCAATAATTGCAATATTGGAAATTATTATCATCTAGTGATGAGTCATTTACTATCACGTGACATGTGATGTGCACACATCTTCCCAGTGATGCTTGCATGTTGCATGCCAGAGTATAGACACGCTCATTTGCCGCTCGCCAAATATTTTCAAACTATCAGGTCAGTTTGTTCCATTATATTCATTTTTTTGGTATTTTTCATAGTTTATATAAGGCTGAGTCATATCAGTGACTTTATTTCAGCCAAGTTCTGAGTCGCTATTCAGATCGACAAATAAAAAACACCAGCTTTGAGCCCAGAGTGAAAACCGTCCAAACAATGACCACACAGCACAGTGACGCTAAGCTTCTGCTGGTAATATGGAGCATGACCCTAGCCTAGAGGATAAATTAGAGGGGAGGTTGAAAGATGTGGCACAGAAACCAAATAAAAAATGGGAGAAGAAGTTCAAAAACTTTGATTATCTCTCTCAAACCTCTCTCAAACGTAAAAGAAAATTAACCAAGAGTGATTCCAAGAGTGAGGCAAAACATCACAAAGTTGAATTTGACAACCATGATGTTTTAGTCTTGCAAGAAGATGAGAAGAGCTCAAACTCCAAGAATGCAAGAGGGCTCTCATAGAAGGGCAGGATTCCTGTCGCAAAGCCTCCAATGAGTTAGACAGGGGAAGGCTGTTCAATGAAATTGACCAAGAGCTATTCAAACAAGAGGTGCTTGGTACAAAATTAAGCCACAAACTAGCGACTTTAATCAATGGTCAATTCAGCTAAAAACTAAGTGAGAAAGTTCAGAAAGACAAGTTTGAGGCACACAATTGCCAGAGAATTGCGACAAATTAGTTACTCCCTTAGTAAACAAGGAAGTCTGGACCAAACTTTTGTCAGAACAAAGAAAAGCTGACCTCAAGCTTGCACATGCGCAACGAGCTATTATCAAGGCTACAACGGCCATTGCATGTGTGGCAGACCAGAATGAGGCAACACAACTGACCACTAGCGCAATTCGGAACTGCACTGATGCTAATGCGTTGCTAAGGCACGCCATACACAAGCTATCAATATTCCACATTGTGCAATGTGCCCTTTGGTCAATACCTGTCTGTGTGATGAGTTGATGGAAATAACAGAGAATTTGTTTGGTGACAATCTTGCCTCCTCTCTGAAAAATATCAATGAAATGGATAGAATAGGTTACAGGGCCCTGTCAGGAGGAAGGAAGGGAAATAACCAAAATTTGATTGCTTTTAGTACAACAGCAATGGAGGGAACAAAAGGGGTCTTTTTTAGGGACACAGTCAAACAAACACTATCCAGTCAGACGCAGGGGCTATCAGAACCCAGACAGTCCTACGACCAGCGCTACAACAACTCCCCCAAAGGACGCAGCCAGAGGAACAGCTTCCCTCAGGCTCAGTAACTGAGGTAAGTGAATTTGATACACAGATATCAAACAGCGTACATTTGCTGGAGGAAGAGTCAGAACAATTCAAAGCCAGCAGTTTAGCTAAATTTACAGCTGAATGGGCCTTGTTGACATCAGATAGTGAAATCTTGAAATTGGTGACAGGTGCTGAAATTGAGACTGACTGTAAAACTGAGGAGTTAACTATTCTATCAAATCCATGTTTGCATTCATCAAGAATGAATGCATCTGAGGCTGCTGTTGTTGATAAAGAAATAAACAAATTGATCAGAAAAAAGGTAATCACACCATGTGAACACACTCAAGCTGCAGTGTAGTCACCAATCTTCACTTGGCAGAAAAAATATTGATCACAAAGAATGATCTTGAACTTAAAAAGTCTTAATGAAGAAGTCACCTATCACCATTTTAAGATGGACACTTTGGCCACAGCCTTGGCTTTGGTAAGCAAAAACTGTTTCATGGCCTCGTTGGACTTGAAAGATGCTTACTACTCAGTGCCAATACACAAGGAACACCAAAAGCTGTTGAGGTTTGAATGGAAAGGATGTATTTATAAATTTAATACACTTCCAAATGGATTAGCACTGGCACTACAGTTGTTCACAAAACTCATGAAGCCAGTTTTTGCTACCTTAAGACAGAAAGGGCACACCTCCACAGTTTTCTTGGATGATTCCTTGCTTATTGGCACAACAAAGGCACAGTGCCAGGATAATGTCAAGGAGACACTAGACTTGTAAAATGGAGTTCATTGTACATCCAACAAAGTCAAATTTATTGGACTGATTTGTGTCCATTTTCCCTGCGGTAAAATTTGGACCCCTGCATTACAGAAAGTTAGAGAAAGATAAATGCAGGGCACTTAAAGAAAACAGAGGGATATTTGATCAGATGATGCAGATTTCTGAGGCTGGTAGAAAGGAGCTAGCATAGTGGATGGAGAATATAAATGAGGCTTTTGAAGTGTACTGTTCAGATCCAGACATTGTGGTCCATTCTGATGCAAGTCTTTAAGGCTGGGAAGGAGTGTGTGTGTGAGGGAGTCCCATCTCGAGGGGTATGCCTACCAGTGGAAAGGATGTTCTACATTAATTACTTAGAATTAAAAGCTGCACTTTTTGCCTTGAAATCCTTCCAGGTACAACTTCAAGGAAAACATGTTAGAATTATAGTGGATAATACCACAGCCATTGCATGCCTGAATCATATGGGTACTTCTCACATTGATTTTTGTAATGAGCTAACACACACTATCTGGTCATGGTGTATTGAACACAATATATTTGTCAGTGCAGCTCACATTCCAGGCTTGGAGAATGTTGTGGCTGATGCAGAATCCAGATGTGGAATGAATATTGAACAGTGATCTTCCACAGGCTCCTCTTAGACAGCTGAATGCAGAACCTAACATAGATTTGTTTGCTTCCAGATTGAATGCATAGTTGAAAAGTTTTGTATCTTTCAGGCCAGACCAGCCTGCAGAAATGATTGATGCTTTCAGTTTTTCATGGAAAGACATACATTTTTATGCTTTTCCCCCATTCAGTGTCATCACCCAACTACTTCAGAAGGTGCAGAGAGACCGGAGCTCGGAAGTCTGGAGACTGGCCAACTCAAGCCTGGTACCCAATACTCTTACGGTTGCTGACAGCAGAGCCTGTGCGCCTGACCTGCACAAAGAACTTACTGCACCTTCCCAGCCAACCAGAAGCAGTCCATTGCCTGGTCCAGCTAAAGAGGCTTCACCTGCTAGTATGCAAGATCTCAGGTGCCATCTAACTAGCTCAAGGATAGTGAGTCAGCAGATCTAGTCATGAACTCGTGGAGACAATCTACCCAGAAAGCTTATGACTCCTACATTAAGAAATGGAAACAATTTGCAGATAGCACAGGTAATACAAGTCCATCTTATATTGACGTTATGAATTTTTTATCAATTTTTTTTATCAGATTTGTACTCTTCTGAAGCTAGTCACAGTACTGTAAATTTAGCCCGCAGTGCAATCTTAGCTTATTTGCACACACCAGGCACTGAAGCAGTGGGCAGTCACCCACTAGTGTTTCCTTTAGTGAAAGCGGTATTTGAAAATAGACCGTCTATCCCTAAATATCAGGAAACCTGGGATGTAGACACTGTCCTACAGTATTTAGCTGGTTGGCCTGGCGTAGAAGAGTTATCACTTAAACAGTTGTCTCCCAGACTAATTATGTTGTTAGCTCTTGTTTCAGGTCAGAGAAGTCAAACAATCCCTGTATTAAAATGTGATGATGTAAAGATGAAAGAGGATAAATGTATATTAGTGTTCAGTTCTGTGTTAAAGAAAACCAAACCAGGGTTGCATGTACAACCCTTGGAACTACAGTCTTCTGAAAATAGAAACTTGTGCCCACCTGAAACAATATTTGAAGGTAGCAGAACCTTTGAGGAAATGGAAGCAACTCTTTTTTTTAATTTTGTAAAACCCCACAGCAGGGCTTCAAGAGACACTACATCCAGATGGTTTAAAACTGTGTTAGGGTTACGTGGGGAGGATACCAACCAGTTTTCTGCTCACATCACCAGAGCAGCAAGCACACTGGCAGCATTCAACAGAGATGTGCCTATTGACTGCATAATGAGAGCAGCTGGATGGTCCTCCCAGAACACCTTTGTGAAACTCTAATGCAAACCGTTTGTGAAGAAGACCTTGGGACAGTCAGTGCTGTTCAATTTTATAAATAAGCAGTAAAACTGACAGTTGGTCAAACAGGACCCAGAGAAGGTAGGTGGACGTGTTGGCTGTCATTTGATCTTAGCTGAACCCAGTGGCGGAAATGAACTTATTGAATGTCGTTTATCAATTGTTTGAACTTATCTTGTGGTTACTTTGTGTTGTTGGTTATTAACATAGACCATTGATGCTTAGCCGCTGCTGTGGCCTAGTGGTTAGGGCGTTGTGCTCGTAATCTAAAGGTTGCGGGTTCGATCCCAGCTATTCCGCTATGGCGTTGTGCCCTTGGAAAAGGCACTTTACGGCTATTTTCTCACCCCACCCAGGTGTAAAAGGGGTACCAACCTTGTGTTGGGGGTTAACCCTGCGATAGACTGGCGTCCTATCCAGGGGGGAGTCTATGACTCTCAGTCGCTTAACGCCACAGAAACTGGGATAAGCACCGGCCTGATGAGCCTTATGGCTCGGGACAGACTTTAACTTTTTAACTATTGATGCTTATCAGCTAGTGATTTTAATTATTGAGGACTGTTTCAGCTCTCATGACCTCTAACTCTGAAGTCTCATGTGATTGTGAATGACTAATCACTAGACAATGAATAGTGCATAAATTTAACATACTTACTTGTAATTTGAGGTTAAATGTGACGCTCCACCACAAATGAGTAGCTTAACACATAATTGACTTTTCTGCTGGGAGCCATTAAAGGCAGGTGGGGGTGAGGTTGTCGATGTTGAGATTTTGATTATAAAACTATAGCACTTACTCTACCTTGTAGTGAAGTATCAAGGCATAATTTTGTTTCCTTTTGTCTTTAAATGTGCTTTGAAAATAGCAAGGCCTTCACTCTGACCACCTATCAGGATGCTAAAATTGTCAATTTCTCATTTTGACATTTCCTGCAGTCTATCATTTCAATTTGTAATATCTTTTGATAGCATTGTTCGATTTTCAGTCTGGTTGTTTTTTGTTTTTTGTTGTTGTTTTTTTATTGTATAGCCATTTCATAGCAAATTAATAGCATGTCAATAACTAAAAAAAGACCTCTGGTGCAATGCATATCCTGATGTGGTGGAGCATCACAAATTAGGATTATTTAGAGTCTAGGGATGGGGAATGAGCAATTACCTGCCCACTCATCTCGGCTCTTAATGATCCTTCTTTACCTGCCCAGGTATTGTCAGTTACATTTATATTAGAGGTCATTGGTGTCTAAATACTGGCAATATATGCACGCATCGCATCTTATGTAATTACTCATTCCCCATCCCTAGACTCTAAATAATCCTAATTTTACCTCAACTTACAGGTAGGCCTAAGTCTCATTAAATTTATAAATTAAACAAGACTTCATATTCTTTACATCTGTACAAATAAGTAGTTAAATGTCAGTTTAGATGCAGCATTGAGCACGGTTACCAGTTGGATGGGTGACCCTTGGCTTGTCTTAGCTTCAGTACAGTCCCCCCAGTTCATCTAGCTGTAAATGACTACCTGCCACCTTTAGGATCAGGGAAGGTAAAGCAACAAGAGGGGGGGGGAGGGGGGGAGAATCGATTCAAAATACTTTATTATCTCTAAAACAGATAAAACAGCTGCCCTCAATATGCTGGCCCCTAGAGAAGGTGAGGTCTCTGATGCCTTGCTCCCCTACGACCACACGTGTTATGGGACAACTTTACCTTTTACCTGTACTTTCAGTTTAAAAAAAGGTTTAAGTTGCAATAAAGCATCTCTGTAGTTGCATTGAAGACACTGTAATCACCTTAAGGTAAACACGATCACATACGCAAATCATCACTATAGGTAAATTTTGCATTTATAGCCTAAAATGATAACAAAACAGAAATCTAAATAAAAAATTCAATAATTTGAAAATAATAAAAACAAAGTCATGTTAAGATAGTTCATAATGACCTAAGTGCACGTAGTTAGTATTTTGATGTGTTACGTTAAATATTGATGTAAAGCCCTCCACGTACGCATGCATGTGTATGTGTTTGTGCGTGCGTGTGTGCATATGTGCAAGGTACAGTTGTCAATCTATTACTCACTACAAGTGCTATTGTCCGGGCCACTGCATACACCAGCGGCACAGCTGTCGTCCCCCTGACAGTTTTCTCCTACCTGCAGCTCTGCACAGAAGTAACACAAGTGTTACACACACACACACACACACACACACACACACACACACACACACACAGAGTCATTCGGATGAGACTATAAACCGAGGCCTTGTGTGTGAACGCACGCAGAACATCTTGCACACACGTTAAATCCTGTTCCACCTTTCGTAAGTGTAGGCCATCATGTGCCGGTGGGAACAGATGACATTTACAAAACTGCATGCAGACGGGGACTGGATGTAAAAAAGCACATGAGTTTGTATCCCATTATCCACGATATAACAGAATAAATAAAATAAATAAATCAATCAATCAATAAATAAAACACACACACACACACACACACACACACACACACACACACACACACACACACACACACACAAAGCATAAGGTAATGGAGATGGAGGAGGCTGAATGAAAATAGGGACACATGTGAGGTGTAATGATGGTGGAAGATACTAGGTAGGAAATAAGCGTGTCTTTAAATTGGATTGGTGTGTTAACTCACTGGGCCCTTTGTATTTATGTGTTCCTCTGAGTATTGGCCATTTGTAAAAGTATTTTTTAAAAATCGCCAAAAATAAACGACATGACACAATGACTTGAAATTTTGAGACACATTTATTTATAAAATTAATAAGCATGGTGCTCAGTTTCATAGCCTTACTTTTATGGTTCATTTTTTGTAGCTGTAGTGAAGAAACAAATTTTTTCTTACAACTACAAAATTTTGGGTGGTTGCAAATGCATAGAAGAAACATTTTCAGCATTGTTGAAAAAAACGTTTATTTCCTCATAAATCACATTGAGAAACCCTGTAGAATGTAAAAAGGCTATTTGAGTGTGTATGCATTATACAGCGTAGCATATATTAGTAAAATGCAATTGACAAATTCATAATTTTTCATTTTTCATTGTTTGAACAGGAGGGAGGGACCTATGCTAAGAAAAATCCTTCAGCACAGCTAACAGATGCTAATCAGTGACTCCACTGGATTAAGGTTGAAGTATGCTAATTATACTGTACCATGGAGGGCTCTGTCTGTGACGCTGGGTGGTTACGTCACTTAGGGAAGTTTTTAAATGTCGGAACAGCTGTAGTCCCTGTTCACTGTTCCTATACAAGGGGAAGGAAATGGACGAGGGCTATAGCCGTGGTTAGTATGGAGTGAGTTAAATGAAGGAATTTGGCGAAGGGAGAGAGGGAGGTTGTTCCAGATAGATGGACCAGAAATAATGACAGAACAACGGCAGACATTGGACTGTTTGAACCTTGGTATTTTTAAGCACATGGTATTTGCAGCAGAATGGAGAGAACAAGAAGGAGTGTATAGTTGAAGACAGTCACAGAGATAGGAAGGTGCAGCTTTGTGTGGACATTTGTAACAGAGGGTATTGATCTTCTTCTTCACACTTTGTGCCACAGGTGGCCATTGAAGTGATTGCAAGAAGGGGTTATTGTTGTGTCCAAAGCCTAACTGAAATTGAAAGTAGATCGTAATATATAATATGAGTTATTTCCCTTGAATAAAAGGTCACTTCCGGTTCCAGCCAAGTGCCACGTTGTTCTGGTTTTATTGTGCGCAAGCCGTACGTTTGTATTTTGAATGCATTAGGCCACTAGCTGGTCATTCTCAAGAGAAACATAACAACTGGCGACGAGGTAAAGTACGTTTTTCAAGTCTATATCATCCAAATGGCGACAAGTCTGCCAAATTTCGAACATTTTCACATCTATCAAGACAATGAAAACGTTGGCACACGTTGGCGGAAATGGCTGTCAAAGTTCGAAAATCTCGTGTGTGCTTTGGACATTACAAGAGACGCTCGAAAAAAAGCCCTACTCCTTCATTACGGAGGTGATGAAATCTTCGAAATTTACGAATCTTTCTCTGACGAGAAAAAGGGGATCGGCGCAACCATTGACGACGAACCAAACGAATACAACGTGCTCAAGACATCTTTCACTGAATACTTCACCCCAAAGAAGAATACCAGCTATGAACGTCTGAAGTTCAGAGATGTGACACAAAACACAGGTGAGACAATTGACAGTTTCCATACTCGACTCCGTGCGTTAGCAATAAACTGCGATTTTCACGATGCAGACAGTGAAATTCTGACACAAATTTTGCATGGTTGCACATCATCTAGACTGAGGAGAAGAGCGCTTAGGGATTCGTTTACACTGGACCAGATACTTTCGGAAGCACGATCTCAAGAGCTATCCGAAGCTAGGGCTGCAGACATTGAACAAACAGCTCACAGTCACAAGGTAAACGCAGTCAAGAATTCTGCCGGTCGTAAGCATGGAAGAGGAGGAGGTCAGTCCTCACACACAAACAATCGTGAGGGACAGAGTGGCTTCCAGCAGAGAGGCAGAGGTGGATTTTCTCAGCGAGGTAGAGGAAGTTCCAGACCGCCAAGACAAAATACAACATGCCGTAACTGTGGTGGACCATTCCCACACCCCGACGGATGTCCAGCTGCAGGAAAGCAGTGCAGAGCTTGTTCGAAAATAGGACACTACTCTCGTGTTTGTAGATCCAAACAAAAGCCTGTGAAGATCAACAACGTATCAAATACTTGTGACAGATCAGCCGATAGCTCCAGTGAGGAATCAGTCTTCCACGTCACCCACAATTCCAAAATTCCAGCAGTCCATGCCACACTGTTTGGGAAAGAAACGTCATTTCTTGTCGACAGTGGTGCGACAGTAAATATTGTGCACACGTCGATATGCCCAACAAATCTGAAACTCAAACAGCCATGTCCGAGAATTATGGCCTACGGTTCTGACAAACCTTTGCCTGTGGATGGATACTTTTCGACAGACCTAGAATACAAAGGCAAAAGAACACATGCAAAATTCTACGTCGTCAATAGTGACAAGAAAACAGATAGTCTTATCTGCGCAGACACTGCACAAGCTTTGGGACTGATACAGTTCGCATTCTCTGCAAGCCTGAATTTGGACACATCTGCCCAATCAACAAGTTCCATCGCTGACAACTTCACAGAACTTTTTGATGGTAAACTAGGACACATCAAAGATACGAAAATCAAACTGCATGTGGATCCTGAAGTACAGCCTGTTGCCCAACAGCACCGACGTGTTCCATTCCATCTTCGAAAACAGGTGGAGGCCGAACTGAAGAAACTTCAAGATTTGGACATCATCGAGCCGGTAACTGGACCGACTCCCTGGGTCAGCCCTATTGTGTGCGTCCCCAAGAAACGTGAGGGAGAAGTTAGAGTGTGCGTTGATATGCGCGAACCAAACAAAGCAATAGGTAGAGAAAAACATCCTATGCCAACACTCGACGACTTGATTGCAGATCTGAATGGGGCTACAAGGTTCAGCAAACTTGACATGACTCAAGCCTATCATCAGCTGGAAATTGACTCAGACTCTCGTCAGATCACTACATTCTCAACTCACGTTGGATTGTTCAGATACAAAAGGCTGTTATTTGGAGTCAATGCAGCTTCAGAAATTTTCCAAAACGCCATATCCAATGTATTGCATGACATTCCTGGCGTTAGAAATCTGTCTGACGACATCATCGTTTTCGGGGCTACTCAGCAAGAACATGACAAGAGCTTGAAGAAGACACTTCAACGCCTAAAGAGGTGGGAGCAAAACTCAACCGCAAGAAATGCATTTTTTCTGCGTCCGAGCTGACCTTCTTTGGCCATGTGTTTGGAAGAGGGGGGATGACCGCAGATCCTGAGAAAACCAAGACAATTCTCAATGCCCCTGCACCTACAAACATTGCTGAACTCAGATCGTTTCTCGGTATGACTCAGTACATGGCTAGATACATTCCTGCGTATGCGACAATCACCAGTCCACTGCGTGAACTACTCAAGAAAGATGTGAGTTGGACCTGGTCAGCAGCTCAACAGGCGGCGTTCGAAAAGCTGAAAGAAATGCTCACCTCAAGCCCAGTCATGGCATACTTTGATCCTGCTAAAGAAACGTCTATCCTGGTGGATGCTAGCCCAGTTGGTCTTGGGGCGATTCTCGTCCAAGACAACAAGGCAATCTGTTACGCGAGCCGAGCGCTCACAGACGTCGAAAAACGCTACTCACAGACAGATAGAGAGATGCTTGCCGCTGTCTATGGAATCGAACATTTCCACTTGTACGTGCAAGGAGCTCCATTCAAACTCATCACTGACCACAAACCACTGCTTGGGATAGTCAAAAGCCGAAACCCAACAACAGCCCGAATTGAGAGATGGCGTCTTCGACTCATGCCGTACGAGGTCGAATTCGTGTACAGGCCAGGCAGAAATGAACAAAACCCAGCTGACTACATCAGCCGGCATCCTCAAACAACACCTGCCAGAGACAACGCTGGTGAGGAATACATTGCATTCCTAGCTAGATTTGCAGTACCAAAAGCAATGACGCAAGACGATGTTCGAGCTGAAACTCAGAAAGACCCTCAGCTCCAGAAAGTTATGCAGGCAGTCCAAACTGGACAGTGGAGAAATGATATTTCAGATTGTGCAAGATTCAAAGACGAGTTATCCGTGCATGATGGACTTGTTCTTAGAGGTCATCGTCTCATTCTTCCACAGTCACTTCGGAACCAAGCCATAGACATTGCTCACCAGTCACACCAAGGTATCGTGAAGACCAAGCAACTGATCCGGGAAAAAATCTGGTTTCCTGGTATCGACAAACTGGTGGAGAATGCTGTGAAGTCCTGTATCCCGTGCCAGGCCACATACAAAGGACCAACACAGAGAGAACCTCTCCAACCAACACCACTCCCTTCAGGCCCATGGGTAGCAGTGGCAATTGACTTCGCTGGACCGTTTCCATCGGGAGAATATGTGTTGGTGGTCACTGACGAATACAGTCGATACCCAGAAGTGGAGATCGTCTCATCCACTTCAGAAAGAACCATACTCCCCCGTCTGGACCAAATTTTCGCACGCCAAGGCTTCCCTGAAATCTGCAAGACAGACAATGGCCCACCATTCAACGGTCAAGCCTTTGCACAGTACGCTGAGAGGAATGGTTTCAGGCACAGGAAAATTACGACAGGACGGGACGGACAGGACGGAAGATGAACGTCGGTCTACCCACAGCTCCGAAACATCTCTCTCCGGTCCCTGTGCATACTCGTATTGCGCACAATGACCATCACAATAAAGGAAAGATGGCAGAATACGTTAATGCCCGCCGTCACACTGCACAAGCAAAGATGGCACCTGGTGATTACGTGTTGGTCAAGCAGCCCAAGCAAAATGCGCTGACAACGCCGTACAACACGACGCCATGCCTGGTGAAAGAGAAGAAGGGGAGCATGATAACAGCTTGCCGCCCTGACGGATCTCTCATCACCAGAAATTCGTCCCACTTTCGACAGCTGCCAGCACACATCAACATTCCTGGCGACGTTCCAGAACTCGATGCTCCAGAGGACCCAGACATCATTCCTGGAGACATCATTCCTGCTGAGACTCCTTCAACTGGAGAAACTGGGAACAACAATACAAGCTCTGACCAGCTTCCATCACCCAGTACAAGACGTTCAGGCCGAACCACCAAAACTCCAACTTACCTGAAAGACTACGTCCTCAACTAATCCATTACGTCGATCTTGTACATGACCTGTCACTAGAGGACAACGTGTAGTTAGGTTGTCTCTCTATTTAGTCAAATTTAAGCATTGTTTGATATTAAATATCATTTATGTTTCTAGTCATTGTCAGAGAGCATCAGAATGCTCTGTAGTTTTGATTTGTGTTTATGGCCTGTATATCAAGGAGGACAGCAGTGTAGCTAGGCTGATCCAACTTGATCCTAAGTGATCGTGTAGAGTGGTCACAATATTATGTTCTTATTATCATAAGAAGAGCATCAGAATGCTCTGTATTTTGGATTGTGTTTATGGACTGTATATCAAGAAGGACAGCAGTGTAGCTAGGCTGATCCAACTTGATTCTAAGTGATCGTGTAGAGAGGTCACAATATTATAGTTTTTAAGTGATCGTATATTTTGGTCATATTAGCCTACTAAAATTTCTTTCATTTCATTTTATTCATGAAAGCTTAAACCTCAAGTCATATATTTACATATGAGTGAAGGACCGGACGTGAATTCCAAGAAACCATTCAGAACTGAGTGGACACTTTTTCATCAAAAACTGAATATCTTGACATTCAAGTTTATCATTTGTTCGTGCAGAATTTAATTTGATTTTATATGACGTTCCTATATTGGCACAGTAGGCATAACCAGTCACTCATGTGTTTGCATCCCTTTATTCTATTCTATTGGATGTTTTGAATTTTCTCAATGTCTCTGACATACACACCCACATGCAGCCAAGACATGTATTTGCTTACTGATGTGTATTCAATATATATTGATGAAGCCAAAGGTTTAATTTTTAGAAACCATTGAATTCAAATTAATGCACAATGCATATCTTCCTCAAATTTTCGAGTTTCGGATGTTACTCTTTGACAATTCATTTTCATTGAAATTGTCCATTCAAGTTGAGGAGGGATGTTGTGTCCAAAGCCTAACTGAAATTGAAAGTAGATCGTAATATGTAATATGAGTTATTTCCCTTGAATAAAAGGTCACTTCCGGTTCCAGCCAAGTGCCACGTTGTTCTGGTTTTATTGTGCGCAAGCCGTACGTTTGTATTTTGAATGCATTAGGCCACTAGCTGGTCATTCTCAAGAGAAACATTCATTCTCAAGAGAAACATAACAGTTATGTGTTTGGATTTCTTCTATCTTAAGATGTCAAGCTATGTTCATAGTTTTGAATACATTGAAGTTGACAGCCACGATATGGCCTGTGCAGTCCGCGGGGCTCTAAGCAACATCATTGGATTGGATTGGAATACATTCATTAAAGGGAGTGGATAGATGATGCTGGTAAAACCAGCCAAAAGTGAATTACAGTAGTTCAGTTGAGAAAGAATTAGAGATGCTACAAGCTTGGATGTTGCGTCAGTAGACAGATACTTGCAAACTGCACTAATATGCCGTAACTGATAGTCGCAAGACTGACAGGTCTGACTGATAAACTTTTGCATAGTTTATTGTGTTGACAATAACATCACCAAGATATTTAACAGACGTGGACAGAGGAACTGAGGTACTGCCAAAATCTATTTAAGTTGTTGTGATGGAGGACAGTTCATGTTTGGTCCCTTCAAGCATGAGTTCAGTTTTATCGGCATTTAGCTGCAAAATTGTTATGAATCATCTAATTTTGAATATCTTGAAGACAGTAGGACATATTTGTCAAGATGGAGTGCAGATTTTCAGGAGTTTTACTACTTTGAATTTGCAAATCATCAGCATAAAAATGACGATTGATCTGATAATAGTTTATTATACATGAAAGTGGAGCAGTATATAGAGTGAAGAGAATAAGCCCTAGAACTGAACCATGTGGGACTCCACACTCAAGTTTGACAGGTTTTAATCAAATTTTCTTTACGGTAACTGTCTGGAATCGGTCCGCTAGGTATACCCGAAACCACACGAGGGCTGCGCCATCCATACCAAATGTTTTTTTAAGAAAGAAGACATCAGAGTTATCCTGGGATGGGATCAGGATGTAAAGGATAGGAACCATGTCTTAAACTGGCTGTTCTATGTAATGCCTTTAGACAGGTTTTTTGTTTAAGTCCTTTCAAAACATATGATTCCATATTACAGAATATGCACTTGGTTCCATAACATAGAATGTGGACTGGGTGCACACACAATGGTTCTTATGTGAAAAATGTAAGCCTAGCATGCAGCAACAGGAGAGACCTGATCTTGAAGGCTATGACTTAGAAATCAATCATGATAAACATGGGTTTACGTAGGCAGTAAGCCTAGCATGCAGCAACTGGAGAGACATGATCTTGAAGGCTATGACTGAGAAATCACATCATGATAAACATGGGTTTACGTAGGCAGTAAGCCTAGCATGCAGCAACAGGAGAGACCTGATCTTGAAGGCTATGACTTAGAAATCACATCATGATAAACATGGGTTTACGTAGGCAGTAAGCCTAGCATGCAGCAACTGGAGAGACATGATCTTGAAGGCTATGACTGAGAAATCACATCATGATAAACATGGGTTTACATAGGCAGTAAGCCTAGCATGCAGCAACAGTAGAGACATGATCTTGAAGGCTATGACTGTGTGATTACATCATGATAAACATAGGCAGTACCCAAAATGGAGTAGTGGTGGCACAAGTCTGCTTCTCTGAACTTCTGCAATACCTCATAGCTTAAAACGAAGCCAGTGTTTATTGTACAGCATCTGAAGTAAAATATGCAGTTTTACGTACAAAACAATCAGCTAACTTAGAAACTTTAGGATGCCACCATAATTATCAAGTGTGAGAAAGCAGGGTGCTTTAGCTAAGTCCAGAGACTGTCTCATGCTAGTGGTTAAAAGGCACTTACTGCAGGATCCCCTGGAACAAATGGTTCTGGATATGCAGTGGTTTTCATTGTCCATGCAGTTCTCTCCAGAGCCCAGCTCTGTGACAGAATGATGTAAATATCTGACTGTTATAGGGACCAAATCATTCATTTTAGGCCAAGAAATAAACTCATCCTTTTTACCATACATTCAAAATATCTTGCTTTTTGTTCCGGAGACACCTAAACTATGTCCAAAAGCAAGAAGTGTGACAATAAACTGACTTCAATTATTCAATGCCAGTGGCGGTATTGGCTGTTATTCTTCTGTATGCCGAAAATTCTCCAGTGACATGGGAAGCTACTATGATGAGTCCTTGATTTATGAGCAGATTTGAGATTTTAATTCACAAATAATATTCCGACAAAGACAAAAAATGTATGCAGTATCAAGGATTCAGTCATGACTAATATTAAAATTGCCTTCATGTTAACATCTGTTCTACATCAAACCCTCATATGAATATGCTTTATACCATGGCAAATGCTCAGCATATAATTATGTTTACTCTCACAGAGCAATGGATACAAATAACTCTTGCCTCACAAATTTATTGTTTAAAATAAACAACAAACAACCGAATGACACTTTGATTCATTGAACTTTTTATTCATCAAAGTAAACTAACATAATGTTGCGCTATTTTTCTCTGATTACAGATTGCTGATTTCTGTACGGTGTGTGTTACTGCTTTCCAGCTCTTTCCTTGCTCTACTCCTTTCCCTCGTCTTCTATCTCTTCAATTCCCGCCTTCAGCTTCTCTCTGCTATAGTTCTTGTCGCTATCTATTCAGTATGCTATACATTCTTCATATCAACTTTTTTTTTTACGTTGACAAAATGTTACAAGCATAGTTTAGCACCAACAATGAGGCAATGGAAACATTAGTTCCAATGATTTAAGCAAGTATCACAGTTATGCTGATGCTGACATTGCCCTGTTAAAAAGTTGAAAGCCAAATATCGCCCTGTTAAAACGTTGAAAGCCAAATAATATAGCCCTGTTAAAACGTTGAAAGGCAGATGTGGCCCTGTTAAAACGTTCAAAGCCAATATTACCCTGTTAAAATTCCGAAAACTAAATATTGCCCTGTCAAAACGTTGATAGCCAGATTATGGCCCTATTAAAACGTTGATAGCCAGATATTGCCCTGTCAAAACGTTGATAGCCAGATATTGCCCTGTCAAAACGTTGATAGCCAAATATTGCCCTGTCAAAACGTTGATAGCCAAATATTGCCCTGTCAAAACGTTGATAGCCAGACATTGCCCTGTCAAAACGTTGATAGCCAGATATTGCCCTGTCAAAACGTTGATAGCCGGATTATGGCCCTATTAAAACGTTGAAAGACAAATATAGCCATATCAAAACGTTGAAAGTAAGATATAAAAAGTAAAGGTAAAGGTGTCCCATAACCTGTGTGGCCGTAGGGGAGCGAGACGTCAAAGATCTCAACTTCTCAGGGGCCAGCATATTGAGGGCGGCACCCATCTCCTCTCCCTCGCTGCCTTCCCTTCCCTAACCCTGAAGAGAGCAGGTACCCATTACCAACTGGGTGAACTGGGGGGACTGTACCAATGCCAAGGTGCACAAATGGTCACCCATCCAATTGGCATCCACGCTTGACGCTGCTTAATTTGACTGGGGAAAGCAAGCACTCTGACCGCTGAACTATCCCATCCCCAAAGCCAGATATGGCCCTATTAAAACTTTAAAAGCCAGATATGGCCCTGTGAAAATGTTGAAAGCCAAATATGGCCCTGTCAAAATGTTGAAAGCCATATATGGCCCTATTAAATCGTTGACTGCTAGATATGGCCCTATTAACATGTTCAAAGCCAACAAAGTGGACCTACTGTGGTCGAAATGTAGGAGATAGCATCCATGGTGTCAAGGCAAAATGCTTCATGAAGGGTGTAAATCTGTGCTGGCAACGGGGAAATAACATCATCAAAAAAGTGAACGCCAGAAATTCTAGATTGGCCATTATACAGGCAAAAGTGAATGCACAGAAAGTCTAGATTAGCCAATATGTAGGCAAAAGGAAAGGCTTAGAAATTCTAAACTAGCGAAATATATATGAAAATGTGAACGCACAGAAGTTTTAAATTGGCCATTATACATGCATACACACCTACAAGAAAGCAGTATAATAATATGTATGTATATGTTTATATGCATACTCACTGCAAATACTGTCTTCACAGATGGCTCTAGACCCACAGTACTGCTTATTGCTGAAGCAATAGTCCCCAACCTTTAATTCTTCACACAGAAAAAAACCGATAAGTAAGTGAATTAAAAAGAAATACAAAAAACCCAGATGAATTAATAAATGGATAAACTATAAACAGTTGCTAAAAAAAGTAAAATATGAAAAGTTGCTTTGAAGATGCTAGGAAGCCAAGTTTCTGTTACACTTTATTTTATTTATTTTATTTATTTATTTTTATTTATTCTTTTATATCGAGGATAACAGAATAAGCAATCATGTGCTTTTTTTCATCCGGTCCCCGTGTGTATGCAGTTTTGTAAATATTGTCATCTGTTCCCACCGGCACACGATGGCCTACTCTTACGAAAAGCGGAACAGGATTTAACGTGTGCGCAAGATGTTCTGCGTGCGTTCGCACACGGGGCCTCGGTTTAAAGTCTCATCCGAAGGACTTTTGGGAAGAGTGGAGTCAGCACTGATGTTAACTCCAGGAAGAAAATTTCCTCGACCGGACTCGAACCCGGGTCTTCAAATTGCCAGCGCAATGTTCTGACCACTAGGCTATCCGCCCCACTTGTGTGTGTGTGTGTGTGTGTGTGTGTGTGTGTGTGTGTGTGTGTGTGTGTGTGTGTGTGTGTTGTGTGTGTGCGCGTGTGTTTGTGTGTGTGTGTAGTTTTTATATGCATGTGCACACGTGTGCGTGTGTGTGTGTGTGTGTGTGTGTGTGTGTGTGTGTGTGTGTGTGTGTGTGTGTGTGTGTGTGTGTGTGCGTGCACGCGCGTGTTTGTGTGTGTGTAGTTTTTTATGTGTATGTGCATACGTGCGTGTGTGTCTGTATGTGTGTGCGCGTGCGTGTGTTGTGTGTGTTTGTGCGTGTTGTTGTGTGTGTGTGCATACGCACACATGCTCGGACTTGTGTGTGTGTGTGTGTGTGTGTGTGCGCGCGCGCTTGTTTTTGTGTCTGTGTGCGTGTGCGTGTTGGGTGTGTGCGTGCGTGCGTGCATGCGTGGTAATATTAGACAATCGAAAGAAATATAAAATGCAACTTTAATCTAGCTTTTTTCCAGATTCATATCTGACCAAAAATGTGCTTGTCAATGTCACATTTTTGCCATTCACGCAATGAATACGGCATTTTTATTTGACATGATTTAACTTGATATGCATTTCACAAATAAAAAATTCAGTCATTGTTTCGTCACACTGCACTCGATAAATCCTTCATTCAGTTATTATTCAGTCACACTGCACTCTACAAATCCTTCATTCAGTTATTATTCAGTCACACTGTGCACTCTACAAATCCTTCATTCAGTTATTATTCAGTCACACTGCACTCTGTAATTCATACATTCAGTTATTATTCAGTCACACTGTGCACTCTACAAATCCTTCATTCAGTTATTATTCAGTCACACTGCACTCTACAAATCCTTCATTCAGTTATTATTCAGTCACACTGCACTCTGTAATTCATACATTCAGTTATTATTCAGTGCTATATTTATGCGTTTTAAAGTTGTAAATGCTGCTGTCATATTGATTTATAAAGTCAAAATGGCAAATGACAAGTATAATCCCACTTCTGTCCTTACTACACTGGTTACCTAGTTCTGCATGTATTTCGTATAAAAATAGCCACTTTTAGTGATAACTCTGCCCTAGCTTTCTCACCACATTATATTACTAAGATGATTTATCACAGACACTTACACACAGACACAGAACTTTGTCAGAAGATCCACGACACCAAAGAATGGCCAAAAGAATGGACACAGTCTCTTGTAATACCCCTGCCAAAGAAAGGAAACCTCAAGCAATGCCAGAACTACAGAACTATCAGTCTCATAAGTCATCCTAGCAAGATCATGCTGCAGGTAGTCCTCAACAGACAGAAAAACCAAGCGGAAAAGCTCCTGGCAGAAGAACAAGTGGGCGTTAGACCAAAACGCAGCACAATGGAACAAATTTTCAATCTGAGAATTCTGATAGAGAAGCATCTCCAACACCAAAAAGACTTGTACCACAATTTCATAGACTTCAAAAAGGCTTTTGACAGGGTATGGCATGACGGCCTCTGGCAAGTACTCAGGTACTTCAACATTGACAGCTGCCTAATTGAAGTCATCAAGGCACTGTACGAGAACGCAAAAAATGCAGTTTTCATGAACAATCACGTGGGCGAGTTCTTCAAGACCACGGTTGGGGTTCGCCAGGGCTGCCATCTCTCACCTGTACTCTTCAACCACTTCCTCGAAAACATCATGACAGAGACACTGCAAAACCACCACACTTCCATCTCCATTGGTGGAAGACCCCTTTGCAACCTCAGATTTGCAGATGACATTGACCTCATGGGCAGCAGCAAACAAGAACTGCAATTCCTCACAGACAATTCAACAGATCGAGCGAGCGCATATGGCATGGAGGTCAGTACAGAGAAATCAAAGATCATGGTCAACAGCGCGAGTAATGAAATCACGGAAATAAAGATGAATGGAGAAATACTAGAAGAGGTGAGCCAATTCAAATACTTAGGCTCCATCCTAACAAAAGATGGCACATCAAACAATGAGGTGAAAGCTTGCATTGCAACAGCAACATCTGCTCTAGTCAGACTCCAGAGGATCATCAGAAGCAATAACATCAGCTTCTGCACCAAATACCACCTTTACAAATCCCTCGTGATATCTATCCTCCTATATGGCTGTGAATCATGGACTCTGACAGCAGAGTTAGAGAGGCGAATCCAAGCATTCGAGAACAAGTGCCACAGAAGACTCCTCAAAATATCATACAAAGAACACAAGACCAATAACTATGTGAAAGAAGAAATCAAAAAGCATGTGGGCCCCCAAGAGCCTTTGCTCTCCACCATAAAGAGGAAAAAGCTGATGTGGTTTGGTCACACCACAAGACACAACACCCTAGCAAAAACCATCCTGCAAGGAACAGTCGAGGGCAAGAGAAGAAGAGGCCGCCAAAAGAAATCATGGGTTGACAACATCAAAGACTGGACCGCCCAACCCCTACAACACCTCCTACTAGCCACAGAGGATCGTGAAGCATGGAAAAAGATCTCTGTTGCGTCTTCTGTCATGTCCCCCCTACGTCCTTTGGGACATGGGACTGAGTAAGTGAGTGAGTGAACTTATCAACAGCTGCCATGAGTTCTGATCCACGTCTCTTCCACTTGCCTGGAACAAACACTAGCTATTTTTGCCAGCATCCTCATTTCTGTTTTCTGCCCTATCTGTCCCGAATACTTTGCCTTACGATATGTCTTTCCTCTTCCCTTTATAATAAAAAAAGTATTCATCGAGTTTAGAAACCCATCCGTATAAAAAAAACCAACAACTTATCACTCGTTTTTTTTTTTATTCCCTTTTTCTGTTTTATATTGATGATACTGGAATAAGCACTCATGGGCTTTATATATTCAGACCCCGTGTGTATGCAGTTTTGTAAATCTTGTCATCCGTTCCCAACGGCACACAATCACCTACTCGTACGAAAAGTGGAACAGGGTTACAGTGTGGCAAGATTTTTTTGTGCGTTGGCACACAGGGCCTTGGTTTATTGTCTCATCGAAAGACTTTTGGGGAGAGTGGAGTCAGCACTGACGTTAACTCCAGGGGAAAAATCCCTCGAACGGGAATCAAATCCAGGTGGTCAAATTGCCAGCGCAATGTTCTGACCCACTAGGTTATCCCGTCCCCACTCTTGTGTGTGTGTGTGTGTGTGTGTGTGTGTGTGTGTGTGTGTGTGTGTGTGTGTGGTGCGTGCGTGCGCGCGCGCGCGCGCGCGCGTGCGTGCGTGTGTGTGTGTGCATGTGAACAGATATGCTTGTATTACTTATTTGGTATGTATATATAGTTGATTTGTGCCTATTTTATTTCATAATATAAAGTGCTTAGTGCAAAGGACAAGGAAAGTGCTCACACAATATCAACATATATTGTTGTTTTTATTCTTATTCTTCTTATCAATTGTACTATTTGATAGTCACAATGAACTCAACTAATCATAATTCGGTAATTGTAGAGTGAAAATCAGAACTGACTATTTATAAGAAAAAAAGAAAAAAAGTTTGAATACTATAGAGGAAAACATGCAAGCAAATTCAAGCTAGTACAATCTTATTGAATGCATTATCACACAACACCATAAAATGTATGTGTCCTACTGTATTTAATACAGTAGGACACATACCATGATATATACACAATACCGTTTCTGCAACAAAAAAAAGCTGTCAAATTTGTCATGCCATCAGAAAGAATCCTAAACACAAAAAAAACTCTTGGGCACAAAAATCAATTAACTCTGTAGGTATAAGCAAAAACAATAAACAAACCAACCAAAATGCCCTATATCTGCATTATCTGCAATCTGTATTATGCAATCTACATAATACCGTTTCTGCAAGACTGTTAAATTTGTCATACCATCAAGCCCCCCCCCCAAAAAAAAAAAAGAAAGAAAAAAAGAAAAAAAAGAAAACAAACAAAATAAACCCCCAAACCACACAAAAGCCTTTTGCACAAAGGGCAGTGAACTCTGTAGCAATTAAAAAAGAGACACACAACAAAACCTCCTCACTGCATAATTGGTTTTCACACTGGAGTCCAGCAGAACAGTCACTGTCCTTGGTACAGGCTGTGGCTGAGGTCGTTTCTGAGGGAATGCGCAGTCACGAAACAACAGTAGTACATAATCGTTCTTGGTGTGTGCACGTGTGCGTGCGTGTGTGCGTGCGTGTGTGCGTGCGTATGTGCATGCGCGCGCGTGTGTTGTGTGTGTGTGTGTGTGTGTGTGTTTATTTATTCTTTTATATCGAGGACACTGGAATGCGCACTCTGTGCTTTTTACATCCAGTCACTGTGTGTATCCTGTCTTGTAAATCTTATCTGTTCCCACCAGCACACAATGGCCTACTCTTACGACAAGCGGAACAGGATTTAACATGTGAGCAAATGTCCTGCGTGC
>CM060349.1:7035897-7043397 GCA_030674155.1 Stramonita haemastoma
GACTACCCCTAAGTGACTACATTGTATGTCCTATCATATGCAAGACTACCCTTAAGTGACTACAGTGTATGTCGTATGATGTGCAAGACTACCCTTAAGTGACTACATTGTATGTTCTATCATATGCAAGATTACCCTTCAGTGACTACATTGTATGTCGTATGATATGCAAGACTACCCTTCACTGACTACATTGTATGTCCTATCATATGCAAGACTACCCTTCACTGACTACATTGTATGTTCTATCATATGCAAGACTACCCTTCAATGACTACAGTGTATGTCGTATTATATGCAAGATTACCCTTCACTGACTATAGTGTATGTCATATTATATGCAAGGCTACCCTTCAGTGACTACAGTGTATGTCGTATTATATGCAAGACTACCCTTCAGTGACTACATTGTATGTCCTATCATATGCAAGACTACCCTTTTATGACTACAGTGTATGTCGTATTATATGCAAGACTACCCTTCAGTGACTACAGTGTATGTCCTATCATATGCAAGACTACCCTTTTATGACTACAGTGTATGTCGTATTATATGCAAGACTACCCTTCAGTGACTACAGTGTATGTCGTATCATGTGCAAGACTACCCTTCAGTGACTACGTTGTGTGTCTTCCTATGCACACAACACATCTCATTGCCACAAGGAAGGCTTGTCTCTGTTTATACACACAGCAGACTTACCACACTCGTTTTCCGTTTGTCTGCTGAAAACAGGGTTACACACACACCTATTCTCTACACAGGTGGCCCCTGAAAGGCATTGTGCATCCGCGTCACAAGATGCAGTTGCCTTGGACACTGGAACAGTACCAAAAAAAAACGGAATAAAAAATTACCCAGGTAATGAATACTCAGAGCACGTGAAAAGCATAACAAATGTATTATGCACACAAATACATCAAACTACTGCAAAAATGCTACAAAAAATCTAGTACACTCTATTTTAGGATGGATGATTGAAATGTTGGCAGTTTTTGTAATCATTACAAAAAATTGAGAACTATGCATAATTTAGCATGATAGTTCTGAAAGACATACAAGAATGTTATATTTGATTGCCTTTATATTCATAGCTCTTATCATTAGGCTAAGTGACCAGAAATCTGCCCCCAAAATGAAATGACTCCTAATGTTTTCTTACTTTTGTAGCACACACACACACACACACACATACACACACACACACACACACACACACACACACACACACACACACACACACACACACACACACACTCAAGCAACATTTATTGTTATGCTACTAGAGGATGAGGAAATAAGGACAGGTACTGGGTTTTTTTTTCTTTTTTATTTACTTTTTTTAAGCGTGTTTGTTGCAAACTTGTGTTGACTTACTTGACTTGACTTATGCCTGTGAATTCCTGTGGGAACAAAGGGACGCAACAACACTCCTCCAACTGACTTGGTTCTGGGAGATCCTCTTCAGCTCGGCCCACGTCATTCCCGCTGTCTTCGTCTCTACTTCAATGCTTCTGCGCCAGGTCTGTTTTGGTCGACCTACTTTCCACTTCCCTTGTGGGTTCAAGTCAAGGGTCTGCCTGGTGACATTTAAAGCAGGTTTATGGAGCGTATGGCCGATCCATCCTCATTTCCTTTTTTTGATCTCCCTCTTGATTGGAGCATGTCTGATCCTGTCCCACAGTTCTTTGTTTGAGATGACTTCTCGCTACCTGATACCAAGAATGTTCCCGAGATATCTGTTGGTGAATGTCTGGAGTTTGTGGGTGTTGGTCTTTGTTACCCGCAAGGTTTCTGAGCCATACAGACTTGACGTTGGTGTTGAATATCTGGATCTTGTAGTGGAGTGAGAGGGCTGTTGATCTCCAGATTGGCCAAAGGGTGTTGAAGGCATGATGGGTTTTATTCATTTGGCACTTGATGTCTTCTTCCATCCGCCCATCTTTACTGACGACACTGCCCAAGTAGGTAAATTTGTTGACTTCCTTGATTATTTCTTGGTGTAGTCGCACTGGGTCTTGTTTCTTGTTGTTGACCCTTTTGACCTTGGTCTTCCTGATGTTGATTTGGAGGCCTATCTTTTTGGCTTCATCCGCTTCTCTTTTGCATCTTGGTGCCTGTGGGAGAGAAGGCTGATCTCGTCTGCGAAGTTCAGGTCTTCCAGCTGCCTTATGAAGGTCCACTGTATGCCAGATGTCCTGCCTGCTGTGGCCTGTAGCATTATCCAGTCAACCACAAACAGGAAGATGGTTGGTGACAACAGACAGCCCTGATGAACGCCGGTTCATACGGAGAAGGGTTCCATCAATTTACCATCAAGCATAACTTGACAAGTGACATCTTCATAGAGCTGTTGGATGATGGTTACAAACTTTGGTGGGAAGCCATAGTGGTGCATCAGTCTCCAAATGACATCTCTGTCAATGCTGTCAAATGCCTTTTGAAAGTCTACAAAGACTAAATACAAGGGAGTCTGCCACTCCAGGGACTGCTCGATGATGATGCACATTGTGGCAATCTGATTGGTGCATGATTTGTCTTGTCGGAAGCCTGCCTGTTCATTCCTGAGTGTCTTGTCTAGTGCTGTCTTCAGTCTTTTTAAGATTATTCTCGTCAGTACTCAGTCAGTGCCCTGGGATGGACGGCAGCATAACTCCTATGCAGTTGTTACAGGATGACAGGTCCCCTTTCTTTTGCAGTTTCACGAGGTAGCCTTTCTTCCAGTCTTCTGGCACACTCTCTTGCTCCCAGATCTTGTGTAGGGGTGGATGCATCATGTCAGTTGAAGACTGGATGTCTGCCTTCAGGGCTTCAGGGGGTATACCGTCGGGACCTGCTGCTTTACCTGACTTAAGAGACTTTATGGCTTTGGTGATCTCATTTTTGGTTGGGGGGGTGGGGGGGGATGTTGATGCCAAGGATTTCAGTAGGTGGTGGGATATCTGGCAGGACAGATGGTGCCAGTCTGTTGATTGTTTCTTTGAAGTGCTCTGCCCATCTTGCTCTCTGGTCCTCTTCACCTGGAATGGTATTGCCATTCTTGTCTTTGATGGGGCAACTTAGTTTACTGCTTTTTCCAGAGAGGGTCCATGTGATCCCATACAGTCTCTTCATGTTTCTTTGGCCTGCTGCAGTCCCTGCTTTCTGAGTCAGCTCTTCAATGAAGTTTCTCTTGTCCTGTCTTGCACTTCTTTTTACTGCACGGTTTTTGTCCCAGTAGCGTGCTTGCAATGTCTGCTTCTCTTCTTGAATATGGTTTTGTTGATCTGGTCTCTCAGCTGTTTTCTCTTGGTGATCAGTGCCCATGTTTCTGTTGTCAGCCATTCCTTGTGGGTTTTTTGTATTCTTTCCCAGGACTGTTTGGCATGATGTCTTCCAGGTCTCATGCAGACTGTGCCACTGCTCTTTGATCGTTTCCTCAATCAAGTATGCAGAATTTGTTTCTTAATTCCAGCTTGAATTCCTCTGTTTTTGCTCTGTCTTTAAGGCTTTGAACGTTGTATTGTGCAGTGGTCTTCCTGCCCTGTTGGTGAAGGTTTTGAACTTGGTCTTGAGGATGCCTACTACAAGATGGAGGTCTGATGCTGCATCTGCTCCACGCCTCACCCTGACATCGTGCAGGCTCCTTCTCCACTTTCGCCGATGGTGATGTGGTCGATCTGGTTTTTAGTCCGCCATCTGGGGAAGTCCATGTGGTCTTGTGGACTTTCTTGTGGGGAAAGATGGTGCTTCCAATGACCAGGTCATTGATGGTGCAGGACTCTGCTAAGCGTTCACCATTATCATTCTGGTCTCCAGTGCCATGTCTGCCCATGATCAGTTCTCTGTTGGTGTTGTCTGATCCCACTTTTGCGTTCAGGTCTCCCATTATGATCTTTAAGTCCCTCTTTGGTGTTTAGTCCACTATGGCTTGGACTTGCTCGTAGAAGTTATCTTTTTCTTCTAACTCAGCAGCATTTGTTGGAGCATAGCACTGGAGGATGGTAACTTTCCTGCCCGTTGAGTTGAATCAGGCAGTGAGGATCCATGGTGACATTGGTTCCCAGGATAATAGTGCTCGTGTTGCCTCAGGTTTCATCAGCAGCGCTACTCTGTGTGTGTGGGCTGGCCTTCCTCCTGTCGAAAATAGATGATGGCATCTCCACTTGCTAGTCTCGACCATCTGGTTCCATTCCATCTAGTCTCACACAGGCCAAGGATCTTCAGGTTGTAGATATGCATTTCTCTGCATACCTGTGCTGTTTTTCCAGCTTCATATAGAATTCTGATGTTCCACGTCCCTGTCCTGCTTGTTGACTTGGTTGTCAGAAGAGTTGTTGGTGCACTGGCTTCCCAAAAGTTTTCACCAGCTCATGTCATAGACTCTACCAGAGAGGACTCTTCCCCAATCAGGTTGTTGTTTGTAGATAATGTTGTGGTCTCTGTAACATACTAGTTTTTAAGTGAATGGGTTGTTAGCCCAAAGCACAGCCCCCAACCTGGAGGACCAGGGTGCAACTTTAGTCTGACTCCTACCCTACATACCTGTTGAGCATGGTTAAACCTGCTAGAGGTCAAAACCCCCGCACACATAGCTCCGGGGATCAAATAGAGCATGCAAGCCATCCCACCACGTCAAGGTAGCGCGCTATCAGGATAGAAACTTGTTGCTAAGAGCTAAAATGTGTTTTTTGTTTCTTAAAAGATGACAAGACTGTCCTTTAAAACTGTCCCCTAGGTGAATAAGAGCAGAACTGAGTGAATCCTCAGCATGACTTTATAATGACAACACTTATCAGATAAATCAGTCTGTGACATACCTTGCACTTTACTTTAGTATTAACTATAACACAGGATCTGGGAGGGTTTCAACATCAAACTCTTCTTCACCTGACTTAACATTCTGCTGTACTTTGCACAAAGCAAGGTGAAAAATGTTCCATGTCGCCTAGGAGTGACATGGCCCAGAACATTGACAGTCCAATTTTAGACAGTGCTAATTTAATGATTTCATTCAAAAGCAAACCCTTTACACTTCATATGTATTTGTGTGCAAAATGGAATAATACGTCAGCTAGTTACAAACACTACCTCTCTTTCAGATGTAACTTCTGATACATTCAATGGCCATGTAGCTCGAAGCATGGGATTAAAGGATGTTTATGACAAATGTGACGCTCCACCACATAAGGAGTTTGCATTGCACCAGAGGTCAAGTTTTAGTTATCAACATTTATTAACTCTCAACAGTTTCAGTCTTTTTCACATTTTTGTAGCAAAATTAATGTAGCAATATTAAAATGCTTCTAAAATGTGCAGTTGTAGGCCAAACTTTAAAAGTAATATGTCAATGTGTTTAGAATAAACTAACGTTTTTAAGTATAGGTCTGCAATGAAACAGCTATACAATAGAAAAACAGATTGAAAACCGGACTATTCTATGAAAAGTTATTACAAGTTGAAATGATAGACTGCAGGAAATGACAAAACGAGAAATGGACAAGTTTAGCAAGTTTAGCGTCATAATAAATTGTCAGAATTTGGGTTTGGGCATTTTTAAAGCACATTTAAAAGCAAAGGGATACAAAATTATTACTTGATATTTTATTACAAGGTAGAATAATGGCTATAGTTTTATAATTAATCAAAATCTGATATTTGCCAACTTGATTCCACCTGCCTTTAATGGCTTCTAGCAGAAAAGTAGGTTATGTGCTTAGCGAATCATTTCCGTAGAGCGTCACAAATAGTATGGCTGTTATAGCTTGTTATGGAGCAGACGACAATTGAGGTAGCAGACAGAAAATTACAGTTGAAGGGGAAAAGGCTGAGAGAGACTGAAATGAGAGAACAAAAGAATGGGAATACTGTAAATCCTTAGGTAGTTAGTTGAATTTTTTAAAAAGAAATCTGCATGGTTAAACATATCTAAGACCTCAGAATAGAATAATTCCAGTCACAACAGCCAAATACACCACACAGTTAACAAAATGTCAACACAAGAAAGAAAGTAGTAACAAAAGACTTTTTTCAACTGGATTTAATTTTTTGTGAGCTTCCTAAACAGACAGAGCATAACTTCAAAGTTTTTGTTTGGTTATTGTTGTTGTTGCTGTTTTGCGCAACCACAACCTCAAAACATGCGTTTTGGGGGTGATGGGGGGGGGGGGGTGGTTGTGGTCATGTTTGTTGCATGTGGTTTTTGTTTTACCTTTAGAAATAACATGCAACAAAACGTTGCCAGAAAACATATACCCCCTCCCAAACCACAGGCACAGAAACACACACATGCAGTGCCATTTCAACACCTACAAAAACAAATTACATAATAAACACCAATAACCACTAGGCAACCAATTTTTTCCAAACACTCATTAAGTCAAAACAATGAAATTGTGGATCGGTGGTCTAGGTGGTAACGCTCCTTGCCAGAAAGCAAAAAGTTCGGGTTGGAATGTACAGTGGTTTGTACCCCGTTTGGGCCCAAAACTTTTCCCCATCCATTAAGACCCTGAGTGGTGGTCTGGGCACTAGTCTTTCGGATAAACCAGGTCCGTGTGTTACACATCATTATTTATCGCACGTAAAAGAACCCACTGCAACAAGGGGGTTGACCTGGCAAAATTCTGTAGAAAAAAGCCACTCTGATAGGGACACAAATACAGTTGCATGCAGGAAAAAGAAAAAAAAAGGGTAGGCGCTGCACTTGTGTGGTGACCGCTCTTCCTAGGGACAGCAGCCCGAATATCAGGCAGAGAAATCTGCTGTGACATAAAGTGGTACAAAATACAAAAAAGAAAATACTTACTGCAACGAAGAGTTACTTTGTCACAGATTGCCGATTGTTGACAGATTATCTCGTCTCTTGTACACTGGCTGTTTAGTGGCATCCCTACATAAAAATAGTTCATTTGAGATGAAAGTGGAAGGATACTGACATCCAGCCCATGTACAACCCAAATATTTGGGGATTTTGTTTAGTATCTCTACGCAACCTCCCTCTCCCCCCCCCCCACCTCCATCTGTCTCTGTCTGTCTCTGTCTATCTGTGTCACCATCACAACCTCCAGCCCTTTGTGAGTAGTACTGAATTAGGTAATCCTCTTTTACACTATTTCATCAGAGTCTAGATCTCTCTCTCCTCTCTCTCTCTCTCTCTCTCTCTCTCTCCTCTCTCTCTCTCTCTCTCTCTCTCTCTCTGCATGTAATAAAGCACACATGTGCTTATTCATTTCCTCGAAATGAGAGAAAGAAAAAAAAGGAATTTGCCTTCTCTCTCTCTCTCTCTCTCTCTCTCTCTCTCTCCTCTCTCTCTCTCTCTCTCTCTCCTCCTCTCTCTCTCTCCCTCTCTCTCTGTTCATGTATAAAGCACACATGTGCTTATTCATTTTCCTCGAAATGAGAAGAAAGACAAAAAATTTGGAACTCCTGCCACTCTTTCTCTTACTGTCTTTTCCTCCTTCTGGCTCCTTACTGACATACTCATTCGTCATCATCTTCAGTTCTCTCTCTCTCTCTCT
>CM060349.1:7045897-7088397 GCA_030674155.1 Stramonita haemastoma
TAGAAACATGGGTTCTGGTGGAAAAACTGACACTTAAGGAACTGAAAATGAAACTTGTGATGTTAATTGGCCTTCGACTGTGTCAGAGGTGTCAAACTATTGCTGCACTGGACATCGACAATATGCTACTTTCAAGGAAAAGTGTGTTTTTTTCATGTAAATAAGTTATTAAAACAATCAAGAAGAAGAGCCGTCAATCAGTGGTTGAACTCATAGCTTTTGTGGAAAAGGAGGCTCTGTGTGTAGTCCACACATTGAAAGAATACCTGAGACAGAGCAAAGAACTGAGGGCTCAGAATGTTACCCGACATGTGTTTATCACTTTCCAAGCACCGCACAGAGAAGCCACTGGGGATACCATTTCTTGCTGGTTAAAGTGGACAATGGAGAGGGCAGGCATAGACATTACACGCTTCACGGCACATAGTATGAGGTCAGCCAGTACTTCCAGGCTAAACTTGCAGATGCTCCGATAAATATAATCATGAAAACAGCTGGATGATTAAATGTTTCCACTTTTGCACAGCTTAATAATAAGAATTGATGGGCCAACACTGACCATGGGCCAATCCATCATGGAGCGATTCCTACAATATAAATAGAGTAGGAAAGTTTTCTTGTTTACATGTGGTGGATGTGCTTGTCTCAAGAACACTGTGGCTCTAAAATCTCATGTGCATATAGTGGAGGGATACAGCGTCATCTTGCCCTGTAAGTCTTCCTTTGTTGCAGTTAATTATAATGATACTTACTTAAGGATGGTTTTGAACAAGTGCATAGGCTTTGATACCAGGTGACAGGGCTGTGCTCCATGCTTACTATCATAAGATATCCCCGCATCAACTGGGCCCGAGAGGTATAGACACCTACAGTGATGGTCAGGTAGTTTGAGCAACACTCTCGAACTCATTTCATAAAGTGGATGAAGCTCGACTGTGTGGTCCCAATCTTCCCACTGAGCCAACATCACACTCACTCTGCATAGGAGACGGCCGGAGTCCGAAAAACCCCTATGACTCTTATGGGATTCAAACCCACAACCTTCCAGTCTGAAATCATAGGCACTAGCCACTGTACCATGGTGGCTGGCTCTCCAGTATTATTACAACAGTCAACAAACTGTTAAAAAACACAAAAGACATTAAGTGTTGAAAATTGTTTATCATGATTATGCTAGTCTTTTAAGAGTCATTTTCACTTCCGTCATTCGTAATTATAAGAATGCAGAAAACAAGAGAGACAAAGAGAGAGCGGGTCGAGAGAGGGAGAGAGAGAGAGAGAGAGAGAGGAGAGAGAGAGAGAGAGAGAGAGAGAGAGAGAGAGAGAGAGAGAGAGAGAGAGTGGGGGGGGGGGGCGGCATCCAGTACAAAGTAACCAGCCAAATAAATAACCAAAGAAAATAAAAACTCACAGCATTTGCCATCTTTGCAAGTAGCACTTCTCACACATTCTTCTGATTTCGTGCAGTTTTTTCCTAATTGTACCCCTGTTCAGAACAAAGCGTGCATGAGAACAAAAATGTTGGAGCATTTAATGCACACACTATAAGATAGAGTTTATGCTACGCTTAAAATAATTCTTAAAAGTATGATAGGGAAAGGACTTATATCTCCTCTACATCTATGAACTAGCATAATTTCCTTCACGACTGCCTACTAAACAAGGACATGTGTGTCTTCAATTTTACATCTGTTCACTTAATGTAATATTAGACGGGGAGAGTGGGGTGGGGGGAGGGGGGGGATGATGAGATGGAAGATGTAGCAAGATACTAATTTCATACAATACAAAAAATAAAAAATAAAACAAGGCAAAGAAACACAAAAAGAACAACCCTCAGAACAACAACAACAAAACTATGCTAAAAGCAGAACCTGAACATTTGGAATCATTCTGATTTCAAATCTGTAACAGACGCATTGTCAAATTCTACAAAAATGAAGCTACTGGGGATCGCATCAGAGATAACGCTCACTCACTCACTCAGTCCCATGTCCCAAGGGACGTAGGGGGGACATGAGAGAAGACGCAACAGAGATCTTTTTCCATGCTTCACGATCCTGCGTGGCTAGTAGGAGGTGTTGCAGGGGTTGGGCGGTCCAGTCTTTGATGTTGTCAACCCATGATTTCTTTTGGCGGCCTCTTCTTCTCTTGCCCTCGACTGTTCCTTGCAGGATGGTTTTTGCTAGGGTGTTGTGTCTTGTGGTGTGACCAAACCACATCAGCTTTCTCCTCTTTATGGTGGAGAGCAAAGGCTCTTGGGGGCCCACACGCTTTTTGATTTCTTCTATCACATAGTTATTGGTCTTGTGTTCTTTGTATGATATTTTGAGGAGTCTTCTGTGGCACTTGTTCTCGAATGCTTGGATTCTCCTCTCTAACTCTGCTGTCAGAGTCCATGATTCACAGCCATATAGGAGGATAGATATCACGAGGGATTTGTAAAGGTGGTATTTGGTGCAGAAGCTGATGTTGTTGCTTCTGATGATCTTCTCGAGTCTGACTAGAGCAGATGTTGCTGTTGCAATGCAAGCTTTCACTTCATTGTTTGATGTGCCATCTTTTGTTAGGATGGAGCCTAAGTATTTGAATTGGCTCACCTCTTCTAGTGTTTCTCCATTCATCTTTATTTCCGTGATGTCATTACTCGCGTTGTTGACCATGATCTTTGATTTCTCTGTACTGACCTCCATGCCGTATGCGCTCGCTCGATCTGTTAAATTGTCTGTGAGGATTTGCAGTTCTTGTTTGCTGCTGCCCATGAGGTCAATGTCATCTGCAAATCTGAGGTTGCAAAGGGGTCTTCCACCAATGGAGATGGAAGTGTGGTGGTTTTGCAGTGTCTCTGTCATGATGTTTTCGAGGAAGAGGTTGAAGAGTACAGGTGAGAGAAGGCAGCCCTGGCGAACCCCAACCGTGGTCTTGAAGAACTCGCCCACGTGATTATTCATAAAAACTGCACTTTCTGCGTTCTCGTACAGAGCTTTGATGACTTCAATTAGACAGCTGTCAATGTTGAAGTGCCTGAGTACTTGCCAGAGGCCGTCATGCCATACCCTGTCAAAGGCCTTTTTAAAGTCTATGAAATTGTGGTACAAGTCTTTTTGGTGTTGGAGATGCTTCTCTATCAGAATTCTCAGATTGAAAATTTGTTCCATTGTGCTGCGTTTTGGTCTAAAGCCCGCTTGTTCTTCTGCCAGGAGTTTTTCCGCTTGGTTTTTCAGTCTGTTGAGGACTACCTGCAGCATGATCTTGCTAGGATGACTTATGAGACTGATGGTTCTGTAGTTCTGTCCTAGCAAGATAACGCTATCTCACACAATAGCCTTGGATTCGTAAGAACCTCGTGTAGGGACTTATTTTGAAATGATGGTAGGAACTTTTTTAAACCTGGACAGTGATACAAAACATGAATATTTGAAAGTTTTTCACCGCATATAGGCTACATTGTATATTTTTTGCAAATTTTGCTCGAAAAGCATTTAGTTTCAATCTGTAGATTACAGTAACAGTTTTTCTGGTACAAGATTTTTGATAACCGTACTGAGTACAAAGAATGTTCTCAAAATCTATATATGAACAATTATACATGGGATATCCAGCCTCTTCCTGTTTCTTTTTAACATGTTTCCAGCAAACATTTTGAAGCAGTGCATAGCCCTCATGAAGAGAAAGCGGAACATGTACGACAGTAGAACAGCAAGAATGATTTGCTGCTGATTTGGCTACTTTGTCAACCTTTTCATTACCATAAATACCACAGTGAGATGGAACCCAGCAGAAAGTAACATTAGATCCTCTCAGAATTAAAAAGTGTACTAAATGATTGATTTCAGTTATAAGATCCTGTCTAGCATTAGATTCTGAGTTACTAAGTGACTGTAAAACAGATTTTGAGTCAACACAGAACAAAACCTGCAAAATAGTTTTCGGAAAATCAAGCAGGAAGTACAAAGCCATTAAAATAGCTGTAAGTTCAGCTGTAAAAATGGAATGATGTTTGCTGATATAAAAGGATTTTTCAACCTTTAAAGTATGAATAATGAAAGCAGCCCCTGCTTCCTTATTTTCAAGAAGAGATCCATCAGTGTAAACTTTAACATGAGAAGGGTATGTGTTTTCTAGATGCATCTTTACATACGAACCAAGGATAAGCTCATTGTCCTCTTTTTTTAAAGATGAATAATTGATATCAAAATTTGCCCTCTGAAGTTCCCAATTTGGACATGGTGAAAAAGGAGGTGTAGAATTTTGCCATTGTTTAATATTGATTTTTGACTCTTTGAGAAGACCGGCAGTGTAAGTACCAATTGTAGCAAGAGAAGAAATATTTTGAGCTCTTTTGGGGAAATCTGAATCAGACCTGATTGTAGTTTCCAATGCAATATTGTTTTCAATAGTTGAACTTCTCAAAATATACTTTGAAACGGCTAGATTACGATATTCATCTAAAGGCAGTACTTTTAGTTCTCTGTATGTTCCTAAAGACGACGTATGAAATGGAACTCCCAAAGCAATACGGAAGGCTTTACAATCCAAACTTTGAATTTTGTTCAATAGATATTTAGGGGCACTGAAAAATAATTCTTGACCATATGTTAGTTTGGAACGAACCAGAGATAATGCTAAATGTTTTAAAACTAATGAATTTTGTGCCCATACTTGTCTACTGATTGCCTTTAAAATATTCAGACTTCTTCTGGCTTTGTTCAAGGTATGTTCAATATGACAATGCCATGTTAACTTTGAAGTAAGTGAAATACCTAGAAACTTTATCATAGGCTAGTAATCTAGAACTTTATCACCGATCTTAAAGACAGGAAGGCTAGGAGGATCAGCACCATTGTTAAAAAGCATCATTTGTGTCTTTTCTGTAGAAAGACTTAAGCCATTATCTACCATATACCTATTAATCCTATCCAATTCAAGCTGATATAATTTTCTAACGTAGTTTAACTGTCTTTTTGGTGTTATCTTTTTCATTGTCACTCTGCTCCACATACAAACGTCATCAGCATACTGAACAAGAACAACATTGTCCGATACAGACTTCGAGAGGTCATAAAGTAAAATATTAAATAAATAGGGTGCAATCACTGAACCTTGTGGTATACCCATTTGTAAAATTCTACTTGAGGCATAGGAATTTCCAACTTTTGCCTGAATGCTTCTTCCAGTAAGAAAATTTTTCAGATAGTGATAAATAAAACCTGACAATCCAATACATTTTAGTTTATATAATAGTCTAGCATGCCAAACCTTGTCATACGCTTTGTTAATATCAAAGAAAGTGGCAAGTATTTTTTTTCTTCGAGCAAATTGATGTTTAATTTGAGTAGTCAGCTTTACTAAGTGGTCCATAGTTGATCTTCCTTTTCTAAATCCTGCTTCAATTCAATTCAATTCAAAATTTTATTTCAAGAAAAAAACCCAAGGGGTACATGATTTACTGGGAGGATTTTATTTTTATAACAGTAATATACCAGCCTGTTCAAAATAAGTTTTTCCATTAGTTTCCCAACATGTGATGTAAGTGCCACAGGTCTATAACTACTTGTATCACTTTTTGATTTACCTTGTTTAAGTATGGGAACAATGATAGACTGCTTCCAGATTAGAGGTAGTTTACCTTCTATCCAGCACTGTTGGAATAATCTATGTAGTAAAATAACCCAGTTTTCTGGTAAATGTTTCAACATTTGATTGGAAATTGCATCATGTTTGATGAGGTAAATGCTGCTATAATTACAAGGCTATACGTCATGAAGACAATAATGATGTATATTAGGTTTGTTACAGATAAAGTTGGGGGTAATGTTGCTTATTTCTCATCAGATGAAGTTGGGATAATGTTGCTTATTTCTCAGCAGATGAAGTTGAAATGTTGCTTATTTCTCAGCAGATAAAGTTCGGGTAATGTTGCACATTTCTCATCAGATAAAGTTGGAGGTATTGTTGCTTATCTCTGATCAGATAAAGTTGGAGGTATTGTTGCTTATCTCTGATCAGATAAAGTTGGAGGTATTGTTGCTTTTTTCTCATCAGATAAAGTTGGGGGTAATGTTGCTTATTTCTCATCAGATAAAGTTGGAGGTATTGTTGCTTATTTCTCATCTACTTCTGGTTCAGAGAAATCATGCAAGGTGAGGCAGAGAAACACATGCCAAGGAAGTTAGTGGCATGAAGTTAGTAACTAGAGTGAGTTCTTTTTCCAGGGGCAGAAGTGTCTAACAATATAATTAGATTTGTATAAGCTTCAAGCTTTTAGGAATGAAGGTGGCAGGATGGTTAAGACGTTCGCCTGCCAACAAGTAGACCGTGAGGTTCTGGGTTTGTACCCAGCCTCGCCCTTTCTTCCCAGTTTGACAAAAAAGATCGAACTGAATGTCAAAGTCATTCGGATGAGACTCTAAACCGAGGTCCCGTGTGCGAACGCACGCAAAACATCTTGCGCACACGTTAATAACCCGTTCCGCCTTTTGGAAGAGCAGGCCATCGTGTGACGGTAGGAGCCGATGACAAAATTTAAAAAAAACAGCTTGCACACAGGTGTCGTGTTTAGACACCATCCCTGAGGAACAATCGGGGAGTTGTAGTCCCCAGGGTGGCTCGGGGCTGTATATGGCAACTTTCTGATGGCTCCTGCGACGATACAGGATACAGGAACCGTTCGTATTGGCGATTGCCTTTTCAATGGATCATTCCAATGGCGTGGAGAGGGGGGGTCTCCTGCATGGGTAACAGTTTGCCCTCCATACTTACTTACCTAGACTTTGCGCTCTAAAGACTAGAGTGCAACTCCATAGTCTTCCAAGACTGATGGGTGCCTACTACTATAAACTTCAACGTAATGCGTAGTTATTTGTTTTTTATGTGTATACATGGTTCCAAGCGACAGGCTAGATAAGAGTGCTCTAAGTTCTCTCTAATTTTTCTTTCATTTAAAAAAAGATATGAGAGTGCCATTAAGGGTGCCGACACCGAGGGGAAAATAGTTGTCCATTGTGCCTATATAACCTTTACTTGGCAACAAGGACAACTGAGGCTAAGAAAAAATTCTGCCACATGTGTGTGCATTTCTATGAGACAGTGTATCAGAAGGAGAAAAGAAATAGTCCAGTGCCAGTCAGCTGGTTAGCATCAAGTTGGAAAACCTCAATGCCAAAAGGGAACGCTGCTTCCAAACCTTAGACGCAAAGCAAAGCACGACAAGATGATGTCCAAGATATCATCTCGCGTTTCCTTGGCCGTTAAGATTAAGGTCAGTAATCTGATTTCCATTCATTTGTTTGTCCCTATTCAAAATATGTGCGCATCCATCTATAAAAAAAATTATCCAGATTTTACCCCCTCCCCCTCCCTTTGTGAAAAGACTTTAAATGAAATGAACACACGCACACACACACTACACACACACACACACACACTACACACACACACACACTACACACACACACACACACACACACACACACTACACACACACACTACACACACACTCACACACACACACACACACACACACACACACACACACACACACACCACACACACACACACACACACACACACACACACACACACACACACACACACACACACACACACACTTACTGCATGTGCCATCAGTATCACATATATTGTTATAGACACAGACAGCTGTGCCACTAACGCTAGAACATCGTCCGTTCGTCTTTATTTCTGTAATGAAAACAAAACTTGTCAGGTAGTGGTGGTGGTCATGGTGGTGGAGTGTGTGTGTGTGTGTGTGTGTGTGTGTGTGTGTGTGTGTGTGTGTGTGTGTGTGTGTGTGTAGTGTAGTGTGCGTGTTGTGTGTGTGTGCATGCGTGTGCATGTGAGTGTGTGAGTGAGTGAGTGCGTGCGTGCGTGCGTGCGTGCGTGCGTGCGTGTGTGTGTGTGTGTGTGGATGAAACTGCTTAGCAGTTATAACAGTAGTCTGTATGACCCAAATGTTCGGTGTTCATATCATTGTTGAAAAGCAAGTTGCGGAAATGTTTATTTGGGAGTTCTACAAAATGTGTTGGTACTGTGTTCTAACGCAGTTGAGTGATGTGATGTGTGTGAAGATGCGTACCATGACTGTATGCCCACATCTTCACCTTCTGGACAACATGGGTTAATAACTTGGGACTGTCAATATTCTCAGGATTTCTGGAGAGAATTTACACATTTATTGGAAAGTAAATGCCAACATTGTACACAATTAACACTTAACCAGGAACTAGTTCTATTTGGAGAAGATCAGAAAACAAAAACTGATGAGATTCTAGATTTGTTATTGATACTAGGGAAATACTTTCTCTATAAATGTCGACTTAACAAAATAAAACCTGCCATCAATAGTTTCATGCAGGAACTGAAATACAGATACAAGTTAGAAAAATATATGCATTGTCTAGAAATGAGACCAACTGCATTCGAAGTAAAATGGTTTCCATACGCAAACCTTGTTGAAAATGGAAATACTGCTATTCATTGAAAAAAAAAAAGAGGATAATCTAGAAGTGTGACTCGGGGAGGAAAGGGGATGTTACATATAACATGCATTTGCTTTCCCACATAAAATATTAAAGTAGCTGTACACATTCACTCTATACTTGGTTTAATACATCTTTTTTGAGGCCTTGCTTCATTTTGTAACAAAACTCTTTTTATATACTTTTTTTTGTTAAACTTTATTTTTGTCGTTATTGCTATTCTGTTACCTCTGTTCTAGTATTAATGAAGATACTCAAGATAAATGTAACTCGACACCGTTTTTTCCACACAAAAAAATCCCTTGCAAGATAATTGAAATATTGATATGTGTAACACAATCATAATGTCAGAAGGCTACACACTGTATTGGCATTGAACATTTTGTTGTTTGTTTTCGCTTTAACATCTTCCACTTTAAATGATATTGGACGATAAATGAACGTTTTGTATTGATGAAGATGTATGTGCTTTATGAGTGAATATAACCTGCAATGCAAGGTAAAAAACAAACAAACAAACAAACAAAACATGGGTTAATAACCATGGAGCAATGAACAGCCCAACAGGTAAGACTATTGGTCTATATCATTAGTATAGATGTGTGAACATTGATATTAATTAATAGAACATTCCTGGGCTACCTTGAAAATGTCAACTATTCTGGCTCTATAAGAGAAAATAAGGGCTCCTGTCTAAAAAACATGGAGACTAGAATTTGTATAACCAAGGAAAAGACAATTTAGTTTAAAAAATTAGGAAAGACAGAGGCAGACGTAAGTAGTCTCAGATTAAGAATTCTCAAAACACTAATCGGACCCATATTACTAGATGTGTTAGAAACTTAGACACTATCAACATTGCAAAGAGTCAAAGCAAAGGCAGTCCAAATGGAGTTCTGCAGGCAACTGCTAAGGGTACAATGGTTAGACAGGAGAACAGAAAAACGAATGAAAGCAATCTTGATGAAGTTTCAGTACAAAGACAACTACTGGTGACATGAAACATTATTACTGGACACTGAGATGTGTCGGTCATGCAAAGAAAAACACACAGCACAAACAAATCTGATAACAACTCTTCTCCAAGGTAAGGTTGAGGGCAGAAGGAAAAGAGGCAGACCCCAGCATCCTACATTGCCAACATCGCTGATATCAGTGGTCTGGGAGGGTTACAGGAGATTGTAGAACTTGGCTGTTAAGGGCAGAGAAAGCTATTTTTGCTCATAATTATGACAGAAAACAATAGTTGCTGTCTGAATGTCACATGAAGAAGAGTTGTGCCTTTGACACAAACTCACCACAGGCACATCAGTGAATAGGGACATCAAAGCTAAATTTACTACAAACAGCTGCTATCACGGAAGCAGAGACAAATTACTGTTCTGTTATGATGATCTATGGTTATGAAGATGATGTAGTAATGCTGCTATAAAAGTACCTGTGCTTTGATAGGCCTACTACTTGACAAGGCTATATTCTATGTTTCCTACTTTGCAATTTTCGGACAACTTAATCCCCCAAGACATAGAGACAACTGAAGCATTGGTCGGTTACTTTGAGTTAGACTATAAAAAAGCGTAAGGTAAATAAAGGTTGACTGTGTTGTCTCAGTCTTTTCAATGAGCCCATAGGAACTCTTCACAGGCTTGTGCTGGTCAGGGTCTGAAACACTGAAGTGACTCTTAGAGTATTCAAGCCCACCCCCTACTAATCTGTAACTTAAGGCAATAACCACTTCACGTGGTGGTCAGCACAATAGACTTTATTACACATTATTCGTCAGTCCAGACTACTGGAAGCAATATACGCTCAGCCACAAGTTATCTCTAGCAATGTCTTGATGAAATATCAGAATGGTGTGACTGACAGACACCATTTTAAAATGCATTCTTCCCAAGATCACATCAATAGCTATAGCACTTGGCTCGTCTTCCCTTACCCCTTCGCTTAGAATTCAATAGAACAAGTTTGTACACGCTGCATTCTGGTATTATCATAGATGATAACCCCCCCACGCACACACACACACACACACATACATACACACCCACGTACATACACACAAGCACCCACCCACGCATACACACACACACACACACACACACACACACACACACACACACACACACCCCACACACACACACACACCCCACAACACACACAACCACACACAAGCACGAGCACGAGCACGAGCACGAGCACACGCGCTCACACACACACACACACACACACACACACACACACACACACACACACACACACACACACACATCCCTGATAAAACCCCACATTCATGTAGTACTTACTGCATCTATAGAGTGTACTATCGCACACCAGTCCTTCGCCACACTCTTGGCTTTTGCTAGTTTCACACTGGGCATTCACCCTGAGCTCTGCACATTTCCTTACAGGTGTTAGTAAAACAAGTCATGCAGAACAATACCCACTAAATTCTTACAGTCATTGTCTTCACTTCTCCATTGGAATCTCAGCAACGTCCCCATAATCCAGAATAGGGATCGCATTTCACATAAAGAATATTGAACAAATAATTATGGCGGTGGTTTCCTTTGTTTTGTGTTAAACTGCATACAGAACATAATGTGTCGACAGTCTTCATCCTGTCTTTCACGTCAATTGTTTGTGGGTATGAGAAGCATGGAAGTACCCAGCATGCACGTGAGGCCCAGCTAGCATGCTGGGCTACATGGTTAGTTGTCCATCTGGTGAGCAGGTGTGTTTGCAGGTGTGGAACAGCATGAGATAAGGAATGGTCCACACACAGTGACTCTTTCTTAGAAAAAAGAAACTAAATCCTGAATGTGTTGGTGCATTCTGATTTTGATAGGCAGCATGCTCTGTCATGGAATGGCATGTCACAACATGCCACAGCATAGCATAGCATTAAATCTGACCTAAAGACACACTTATTTCAAACCAAAATTTTTCTCCCTCTGTTTCCATCTCTTATCTGCCCTTGCCTCAAACATCTACCTGCCAAAGTGTATAACTTTTATATGTGCGTGCGTGCCGCGCGGCGCGCGCGTGCGTGCGTGCGTGTGTGTATATTCAAATTTCTAAAGCTATAAATGGTTATTGATTGATTGTGTGTTGTATAGGTCAAATGCAAGGCTTTGATTTGTTTTTACAAGATATAGCACTATATAAACTCCATGTATTATCATATTATTATTATTTATTATTATTATTATTATTATTATTATTATTATTATTATAGCATGGTAAGGTAAGGTGTTGTATCACTTTGTAAACTGTACTATTGCGTACTGTCACAGCATTTTCGTGCATGCTCCTCACAAGAACAATGCATCATACAGTATAATTTTACATTCATATGTAAAACCTACCATTTAACTGACTAAATAGGGGAGAAAATCAGGAAGTATGTTGTGCTTATTCAAACAGAAGTTATGTTCCCATCCATGTTCGTGAATTAGAAGTAAAGGTGAAAATATTTGTGGGTTTCTGATTGATAAGCATTTATTGGACTATACAAACGATATTTTGTATGTGTGCATTATGTCCCACCTGAAGGTTCTCCTTTCTACACGCATTTTGATTACAATCATGCAATTGAGCTACTTGAAGACTGCTCGTGCAATTTGTTGTTGTTCGGGATGATGTTATTTATTCCTTTGTGGTGATTTAAATAATCAAATTTCTGACATATCTCCATCTCAATAAGTACATGACACCCAACATCAGTCTGAGAGTTCTACATTAAATTTTAATCATTATTTTCAGGGTTTTTAAACTAAGTCTTATGGTAAATGTCTGTTAAATATGTGCACAGCTTCGAATTTGAGATTTTGAATGGTTTGTGTAACGGCGACCAGACAGGTTGCTGCACATACGTTAGTGACAGTGGATGCAGTGAAATGATTGTAATCATGTCAAATGAACTGTATAAGACTGTTGTGATCAGTGCGAACTGCATGTAGCAAATTTGTATTGAATCAGATTGTTTTCCTGTGGAATTAAGTATTGTATATCAACAGAGAAGGTTTTAAAATCTAGGATTTCAATGCTGTACAAATCATAGAGAAGTTTGTTTGGATTGAAGAGCACAGTCAGAATTTCTATGATGAGCTACACAAAGAAAGCATGCAAAATAGAGGAAAAGGGGAAATATGATTGTTAATATTAGTAGTAGTAGTAGTAGTAGTAGTAGTAGTAGTATAGTAGTAGTAGTAGTAGTAGTAGTAGTAGTGGTGTAGTAGTAGTAGTAGTAGTAGTAGTAGTAGTAGTAGTAGTAGTAGTAGTAGTAGTAGTAGTAGTAGGCCTCCGTCAGTTGGTGTCGACTATGGAATTCGCGCCAAAAGACAAGGTATTTGTTCAGCAACAACGCCAGCTGTGGCTGGTCAGTCCAATGGAAAGAGGGGCAGTCTCTGTTGCATCTGATGCAGATGTGGCTTGTTCAGGATGCTGGAGCACATGCCTTCTGCTTGGCTCTCTTTTCGTTTGCTGCGGTGTGGATCTTTTCTTCACCACACTTCAACTGTTTGTGGAGAACACTGCGCCATTTGTTGCGGTCAGCCGCTACTCCTCCCAGTTCTCTAGGTTGATGTCCAGGGCTTTCATGTCACGCTTGCAGACGTCTTTGTAGCGCAGTTGGGGGCGGCCAATGCTTCTCTTGCCGGAGGCAAGTTAACCATAGAGATCTTTAGGAATGTGTCCATCCTTTGCACGTGACCGAGCCATCTAAGTCTGCATTGTCTGAGGATGTGTACATAGTGGGAGGACCTGCACCTCGAGAACCTGAGCATTGGTAACTTTGTCACTCCAGCGGATGCCGAGGATGCGACGGACAGAGCGCAGGTGGAAGCTGTTCAGTTTGCGCTCCTGTTTGGAGTATGTTGTCCATGTTTCACTGCGCTTGTTAATCTAGGCATCGAGGGACAGGTTGTCAATTATGGTGGATCCCAGGTACGGGAACTGGTGTACGACATCAAGCTGGTAGTTGTCGATACTGATGGCTGGTGGAGTAACCACATCCTGACTCAGCACATTGTTTTTTTTCAGGCTGATTGTCAGTCCAAAGTCTTTGCAGGCCTGGGAAAACCTGTCCATGAGCATTGGAGTTCTTGCTAGTGTGTGCGAAGTGACAGCAGCAGCATCAGCAAATAATATATATTATAATATATATATCATAATAATATATATATATATCCCTCCTCTCTCTTAAAGTGTATAGGTCCCAATGCTAAACTTGCAAACTAACAAGTAAATACAAGGAGTGTAGAACAGTGAAGAGAACAGGGATGTTTTCCCTCTACATTTCCTCATGGTTCGTTTGAAGATAAGGAGAAATACTCACTGCAAACCCCTTGCTCACAGAAGCCTCGACTGATACATTGTGAGATGATGAACAGTTGCTGTTTGGCCGCACTTCTGCAACAGCAACATGAGTATTGGTGATGATATTATTTATGTCTATAACCTCTGTGACTTGATAGAAAGGAATGAAAGAGGAAGGAAGGACGGAAGTAAGGAAGGAACGAATGAACAAAAGAAGGACTATTTTTTGTGACTTTTTTTTCTCAATTCTGCTATTGCAAACAAACTCTTGCTTGTTTTCAAGTCTTTGGCCCTCCATATTTGATGATTGAGCACATTGGTCCTCTCCTGTGATCTCTCCACTGGCTGCCTGTGCCACAGAATGTACACTATACGATCAGTCCCTCTGTTACAAACACACACCCATCCCACCCACCCCCCCCCACACACCACCCCACCCACACACACACCACTTACTGCAATGGCTGTTATCGCAAATATTGTTCGTGTTACACACATATGTTTCGCTGGATGCAGGACACTGGTCTCCTGTCTGGAGTACTGCAACAAGCAACAAACAGAGTCAGGTTTCGCTAGGACATAGATCTGCATTACATGCAGCCTCAGCCAATTTCAATGCATGAGAACTAGGATTATGCCCTCTGAAACACATTTTGCAACATTGCAACATGACGTTTTTGGGGGTCCTCGTGCATACTGTTGTTTAGGTATAGAGGAATTATCCCATATGGTTTGCAAGAACGAACTCTTGCTAACTTGTGTTCTTTCTCTTATAGTGAACTGAATTGAAGGTGTACACAGGATTTGTTTTGTCATTTCATCTGATAGATTTGCTTCCAGACGACTGACCACTGATTTGAGATATTATGTCCTGTACACAGCTGTTTCAGTCAGATCCAATCTGAACTACATGACTTTGCAGCAGACACCAGTGCAGGACGGGAGAAGCCCAAGGCTAACCATGTCAGATGGGAGTTGAAGGGGGAAAGAAGTAAGAGGTGCAGCTGAGGCATCGAGCTGACCTGACTTTTCAACTGAACAAACACTGATTCTTACTTCATACCCTTCGACTTGTTGTTTCTTTTGTTAAGAGAGCAATAACACTGTGCCATGTCCAAACCGAATCCATGCCTACCTGCATATAAAAAGGTAATGATTAAAAGTGTCGCGTAACCTATGCGGTCGTAGGGAGAGAAGGTGTCCAAGACCTCACCTTCTCTAAAGGCCAAGATATTGAGAGAGGGGCCCATCTACTCTTGCTTGCTGCTTTACCTTCCCTGTCCTTGAAGAGGCAGGCACCCGTTTACAGCTGGGTGAACTGGGGGACTGCACTGAAGCCAAGGCGCCTAATCGGTCACCCATCCATTGTTGGTTGCTGTTGTTGTTGCTGTTGTTGTTTTTGTTAGGTGGTGGCCGTTTATTTATAGTTGCATGCGTTGACATTGGTCTCCTTGATAAGCACATTTAGATAAGTACTGCATTGCCCAGGGAACAGACCTGTACTTTTAAAAAATTTTTTTATTTTATACCACTTTATGTCACAGAACCTCTCTGCGTGGAATTCGGCTGCTCTCCCCGGGGAGAGCACGTCGCCACAATGGCAGCGCCTACCCACTATTTTTTCTTCTTTCAGGGATAGTGTCTTAACACACCTGTGTGCATGCTGGTTTTTTTTATTTTAAAAAATAATTTTGTCATCCGTTCCTATTTGCACAAGATGGCCTGCTCTTCCGAATGGCGGAGCGGGGTTTTAACGTGTGGCAAGATGTTCTGCGGGCGTTTGCACACGGGGCCTCGTTTTATAGTCTAATCCTAATGACTTTGATATTCATTTCGATTTTTTCGTCAAACTGGGAAGAAAGGGTGAGGTGGGTACGAACCCAGAAACTCACGGTTTACATATTGGCAGGAGAACGTGTTAACCATCCTGCCACCTTCCTTCCTATGGCTTGTCAGGGGAGTAATACAAAGTGGATTTCAATGTTACTCTGTCAGTCTATACCTAGATGCACTTTTTTCTTGTTGGTTTTAATATTAGTAAGTCAGTCTATGTCTACTTGCACTTTTTTCTTTTGTTGATTTTGATATTAATCTGTCCTTTATGTGTAGTTGCACTGTTTGCTTTTGTTGATTTCAATATTAATCTGTCAGTCTATGTCTAGATGCACTGTTTTCTTTTGTTGGTTTGAATATTAGTCTGTCAGTCTATGTCTACACACACTGTTTTCTGTTGTTGATTTTAATATGAGTCTACCAGTCTATGTCTAGATGACACTGTTTGTCTTTTTGTTGGTTTTGTCTAATATTAGTTCTGTCTAGTCTATTCTACACACACTGTTTTCTGTTGCTGATTTTAATAGAGTCTACCAGCGTCCACTGTTTTATGTCTACCACTGCACTATGTTTTCTGTTGTTGATTTTAATAGGAGTCTACCAGTCTATGTCTACACACACTGTTTTCTGTTGTGATTTAATGGTCCAGTCTTGTTAACACGTTTTTGTTGTGATTTTAGAGTCTACCAGTCTATGTCTACACACACTGTTTTCTGTTGTTGATTTTAATAGGAGTCTACCAGTCTATGTCTACACACACTGTTTTCTGTTGTTGATTTTAATAGGAGTCTACCAGTCTATGTCTACACACACTGTTTTTTTTAAGCAGCGTCTTGACAATGCACGAGTATTATCACAGCCATTGTGAGTAGTCGGGCTGTAAACCTAATTGAATGGATATTAAGATAGCTACATTCATTCCGAATGATGCCTAAACCAAGTGTGTGGGGGTTATTGGGTGTTTTTGTTTGGGGGTTGTTCCTGTTTTTTTTCATAGATTTAGTCATCAGTTTCTGTCGGGACACAGTATTCAACTATTTTGAAAGGTAAAACGGGTCTTTGTGCACAAGATGCTATCCGTGCATTTGCACTTGGGATTGTTTTCTCCTTAGATGACCTTGACTGGGGGCTATGTTGGCACTGGGGCCAACATAGGGAGAATGCGCTTGAAAGGCGCCTGCCTGCCTGCCTGAGTGGTGGCTCAAACCAAGGCTGCCGAATCGCCAACACAAGTTCTAACCAATTAACAATCATATTTCCCCTTTGTCCAACAGCGTTAACTTTAGAATACAACATTTGCCCACAGTTGCTACCACTGATCCTTACATTTAGCAACTACCACAACATTTGCACATTATCTGATATTGTTAGCAGATGAGGAATATTACTCTTTCTGCAAAAAAAATCTTAAATGTTAGAATTGAAACTTATGTAGGTAAATGTACATTGGCAAATGAAAAAATGCAATGGCTTAATCATGGCTTCAAATTTACTAAATCTCTATCTAAAAAAACAAACTCTTTCTATACTCTGTTGGTAGGGCTATAAACACTATGGTATGGTATGGTTATACTTTCTTGGTGTTGCTGTTACACTGATACAGTAGTAGAATACCTAGATGGTTTACAAGACTAGCAGTTGTTTTTTTTTTAACATGTGTAGCAGTTCAACAGATTGCAACATTTATTGTATTGGTATAGATCCCACCTTAGTATCGTGTAGTAATGTTATCAGCATTGTTTGGGTGTTTTGTAGTGATTATGGAGAATTCCCTTGACGGTACTAAGAGTCATCTCGATTATGGAATTTGTTCTGCTGAGGGCCATGAGCACACAGTGCAACATCAAACTTTTATTACCTAAACAACAACAAACAACAAACAAACAATCAACCAACAAACCAACAAGCACACACAATGAATGCAGTCAAATCATACTAGCAAATAGACAAGAAAGCAGCTACAGCCTAATCCTACAAAGCCCAGGAGATATTATCCTCACGAAATTTGTATCCAGCAAGACCTCCTAACCTACAAAGCCAGAGATAATTATCTCACGAATTTGTACCAGCGAAGACCTCCTAACCCTACAAAGCCCAGGCGAAATTTGTACCCAGCAAAGACCTCCTAACCCTACAAAGCCCAGGAGATAAGTATTATCCTTACGAAATTTGTACCCAGCAAAGACCATCTAACCCTACAAAGCCCAGGCAATAAGTATTATCCTCACGAAATTGTATCCAGTGAAGACATCCTAACCCTACAAAGCCCAGGCAATAAGTATTATCCTCACGAAATTTGTACCCAGCCAAGACCTCCTAACCCTACAAAGCCCAGGAGATAAGTATAGTCCTCACGAAATTTGTACCCAGCCAAGACCTCCTAACCCTACAAAGCCCAGGAGATAAGTATAGTCCTCACGAAATTTGTACCCAGCCAAGACCTCCTAACCCTACAAAGCCCAGGAGATAAGTATAGTCCTCACAAAATTTGTACCCAGCCAAGACCTCCTAACCCTACAAAGCCAGGCAATAAGTATTGTCCTCACAAAATATGTACCCAGCAAAGACCTCCTAACCCTACAAAGCCCAGGCGATAAGTATTATCCTCATAAAATTTGTACCCAGCAAAGACCTCCTAACCCTACAAAGCCCAGGAGATAAGTATAGTCCTCACGAAATTTGTACCCAGCCAAGACCTCCTAACCCTACAAAGCCCAGGAGATAAGTATTATCCTCACGAAATTTGAACCCAGCGAAGACCTCCTAACCCTACAAAGCCCAGGAGATAAGTATTATCCTCACGAAATTTGTATCGAGCGAAGACCTCCACCTCACACACGGTCAAAGGTGTGTTGCTTTTCTTGGTAATGGCCACGTGCCTGCCCCACCTGGGGCTAACACAGGTGACATTAGCCTGCCCCTTGTCAGGTACACTCATTGCATAGTAGCCACACAGCTCGTCTTCAGGGGGTGGGTGTTGAGCGTCATGTAGTACAGTCATCACTGACACATAGAAGCGCTGGAGCTCAGTTCTTGCTGCCAGACAAAGTTTGGGTTGTGGTTTTAGTCCTTTATTAAAATATAAAATATTGCATCAGCGTGCAAATGCATGTTCACACACACACACACACACACACACACACACACCATAAACACACACAAGCGCATGCCTGGATGCATGCACGCACACACGTGCGCATGCGTGCAGACACGCACACACATGCCACGCACGCATGCACGTGTGCACTCACACAATAATTTTGTTTCTAGTTGTTTCATTTGCATGGCTTATTATTGTTTAGTTGTTGTTTTTTAATTCCATATTTGCATATTGATATAGTATGGAAAAGAGAAAAGCTATACCATTAGGTAATTATATTGAACTGTGTGGTTTGATAACAGGGAACATCCAAATTTGGCCATTTCATTAGAAATGTTATGATAAAGTAGTCCCTAATCTTTTTGCAAGATGAAATTGGAAACTTCCGACATTTATACTATGAGTCACTTAGTGAGCCATGAAAGGCAGGTGGGGTCAAGATGGCAATTTTGGGATTTTGTTTGATTATTAAAGTACAACCATTATTGTACCTCATAATGAAATATCAAATCATAATTGTGTTTTCTTTTGCCTTAAAACGTGTTGTAAAAATACCCAGTCCCCTATTCTGGCCACCTATTACGATGCTAAACTTGTCAATTTCTCATTCTGTCATTTCCTGCAGTCTAGCATTTCAACTTGTAATAACTTTTCATAGAATTGTCCAATTTTCAATCTGTTTTTTATATTGTAAGCCATTTTATAGCAATTCGATAACATGTGAATAACTAAAAACTTACCTCTGGTGCAATGCAACTCATGTGGTGGAGCGTCACAACTATGTGTTCCTCTGGGTACTGGCCATTTGTATAGATTTTTTTTTAATTGCCAAAACGATAAATAACATAACACAATGACTTGAAATTTTGAGACACATTTATTTATAAATGGAATAAGCATGGTACTAAGTTTCATAGCCCTTACTTTTATGGCTCATTTTTTGTAGCTGTAGTGAAAAAACATGGGTTTTTTTACAACTACAAAATTTTGGCTACTTGCAAATGCATAAAAGGAACATTTACAGAACTGTTGAAAAAAACATTATTTCCTCATAAATCACATTGAAAAATCCTTTAGAATGTAAAATAGGCTATTTCAGTGTGTATGCATTGTACAACTTACATATATTAGTAAAATGCAATTGGCAAATTCATATTTTTTTCAGTTTTCACTGTTGTTCATTTGAACAGGAGGGAGGGACCTAGGCTAAGAAAAATCATTCAGCACAGCAAGTAAATGCTAACCAGTGACTCTATTGGTTTAAGGTTGAAGTCTACTAATCAGACTGTACCATGGAGGGCTCTGTCTGTGATGCTGGGTGAATATGCCACTTAAGGAATTTTTTTAACTTGGGAATGGCTATAGCCACTGTTAGTATACAAGGAGATGGAAATGGATGATGGCTATAGCCGTCATTAGTATGGAGTGAGTTAAACTAGACCTATGTTAGGAGGTTGAAGTTTAATTGAAATTATTAGGAGTCTATTGTGGAGGAAGGAGAAGTTAGTCCCTCCCAATCAGAACATGTGATAATAATCAATTATTCAGACCCTCCCTAATAACGCAAGTCTAGTGGCTATACAGCTCTGAACATTGCCTGCAATGCTTTGCGTGCCAATACTCAATGGAACTTCTCCTTCCTCCACAATAGACTCATAATACTTTCAATTAAACAGACAAGACTGCAGACTAATGCAATACAAAACATCTGCTCTTTTCGTAGTGTATACATGAGTTTATAAATACAAACACAAGGGAATATACACATGTAACAGTGATCGTGCACTTGCGAAAATACAGCTGACAAACAACTCCATGTCTGTAAAAAAAACAAAACTAATAATGATAGCTCCAAGTCTGTTGTCCCTTTCAAAGGCAGTGTTCACTTTGTCTTAAAAATTTTTACTGCTATTTTTAAGTGAGAAAAAAGCAAACAAACAAAAGCAGTGCCTAGCCCAAAAAACCATGATATAACAAGTTTTGATGAACTCCACCAATGTCTTTTCACTGATTCAGTAATCCAGTATATGGATACCACATCTTTTGAAATTCAAAGTAGTTCCTTTCTAATTGATATGTGTACTTTTCCATCTTGTATCTGTGATTTAGTTCAATCAAGAAAGCCTGAATAACTGGTTTTGTTTTGTTTGTTCTGTTTCTATTTTAAAAAAATGCTTTCCCAGTAGAATGATCAAGTCTGTCACTCTGTCTGTCTCGATATCCTCTGTTGTACCAAAAAGTATTAATTCACAATTAAAAGACAGTCTGTGACAATTATCACATTTTTTCTTTCAAAAATTTCTCAATTGAAACCAAAAAGATTGTGCCTACTGGCAGAAGTATAAGCAGTGTTCTATTGTGTCTTTTTCCTCTTTGCAAAAACTACATCTGTCAGCGTCTGTAATGCCCATCTTCATCAAAATACTATTTGTAACCAATATTCCATAGCATATTTTGATCTGAAACCACATCAATTTGATTTCTTTTATTCCCTTCATCTTTTTTAGGGCAGCATGCCAGTCAATCACAGTGCACAAAAGGTTTAATGTCAAGTATTTCTATTTCCTCTAACAAAATAGAATAATAAACCTTGGAACCCTTTGGGGCACTAGTTATGAGCTGTACAGCTCTTGTAGGCGAATCACTAAGATTGTTTTCAAGGACAATGTTTCTCAGTCTTTTGTAGCACTTGACTGATCGAACACAACCAAAGTATTCCAGAAAATTAATTTTGATTCCCGTTTTGTATACAAAAGACTGATGACTTAAGAACTCGCCTTCTTCATCTACTAAATGCTTTACTAGAAATACACCGATGTCTGCCCATTTCTTAAAAAAGACAGTTTTGTGGGCAATTTTGAATTTCTCATCGAAGAATAATGGTTCAGCTAACAATTCGCAGCTTTTATTTAGTTGTACCTGAGAACAAAATCTTGAGTATGCAGTAAAAACATCTTCCCAAAACTGATTGAATTTACATTTCTCAAAATACTTTGGGCCCAAGGAATACAGCAATTCTATTTCTGGGCATACAGATTGTAAAATTTTTACCCATTTTGGAGACTGAGCACACATTTTTCTAATCCAAGTAAGTTTTAGCACGTAGATATACATTTGAATATCAGGAATACTTTTATCTCCTTGTTCAATGTTATGTGATGAACACTTTCTTTTTATTTTATCAGGCTTTTTGTCCCAAATAAACTCATAGCACATTTTTTGAAGTTCTTTAACTTGGTTCTGTGATGGGTTTGGTAATAATATCCATAGATATATTAGTTTAGACAGGATTACTGATTTTAGCACTGCTACCCAACCTATGGGGTTATCGTTCTTTGCAACCAGATCTTAAATAACATTCTAATTTCTTGAAATTTGTCAGCTATATTTATTTCAGGTATCACTGAAAGGTCACTCACAAACCAGAGTCCCAGCATTTTAAACTTAGCAAGATTCTATTCCATCTTTAAATAATAATTTTATTTAGGTATTTAACGTTTGACTTTTTCTTGCTTCCTAGCCATACATTAAAAGTTTTATCATAGTTTACTTTTAGCCCTGAAACATGTTCAAATTGTTTTAATATTTCAAAGAGTTGTTCATATGATCGCTGATCTCCTTTCAGTGTAAAGGATGTATCATCAGCAAACTGGCTAATTTTAAATTCAGTATCTAATATTTCAATTCCCTTAATGTTGTTATTTTCTCTTATTTTGCATGCTAACACTTCTGCACATAATACAAACAAGTAAGGAGAAATGGGGTCTCCTTGTCTACAGCCCCTCTCTATTTTAATACTCCCAGATAGTTTTCCATTCACTAAGACAAATGCTTTTATATTCTGTAAAATGCAGATATCCATTTACACACTGTTTCTCCAAAACCCACAGTTCTTAGCACTTTGTGCATGTAAGACTAGCCCAGGGAATCAAATGTTTTCTCAAAATCTATCGATACAAGCAGACAAGGATGATTTTTTTTATCTTCTAAGTACTTCAATATATCGTAAATAATTCTTATCTTATCTCCTATGTATCTACCTTGTATAAACCCTGTTTGGTCTTCATTTATCAGTTTGGGTAGTACTGATTTTATTCTGTTTGCCACACATGCTGATCCTATTTTATAGACTGTATTCAAAAGCGTTATTGGTCTCCAGTTCTTGAGATACTCTCTTGGTTTACCTTGCTTTGGCAAGCAAAGTACGACACCTTCTTTCTGAGTTATTGACATTTCACCTTTAAGAAGGCCTTCATTTAAGGAACGAGTGACAAATGGGCCTATCTGTCTCCAAAAGAATTTTAGAAAGTTAACTACGATTCTATCCATGCCTGGTGCTTTATCATTTGTGACGCTCCACCACATAATGAGACGGAGTGCACCTGAGGTCAATTTTAAGTTATTGACATGTTATTACTGTGCAATAAAGTGGCTATCAAATACAAAAAACAGATTGAAAATCGGACAATTCTGTGCAACATTATTACAAATTGAAATGATAGACTGCAGGATGGGACAAAATGAGAAACGGGCAAGTTTATTTTAGTAACAGGTTGTCAGAATGAGTGCTTTGGTATTTTCAAAACACATTTAAAAGCAAAAGGAATAAAAATTATGCCTTGATATTTCATTATAAGGTAAATAAACAGAGCTAGTTTAATAATCAATCAAAATCTCAAAATTGACAACTTGACCCCCACCTGCCTTTAAAGGCTCCTAGTGCAAAATTGGGTAATGTGCTAAGCGACTCATTTCGTGGTGGAGCGTCACATTTTTCATATTTTTCAAAGCTATCGATGCTTCCTCTAATGTTATCTGTCCTTCTATATTATCTGATTCTTGCTGGGTTAGTCTACGTAGGCTATGCACATAGTGTTCTAAGTTTATCTCATCTGCCTCTCTTTTTGTATACGGTGCTTGATATAATTTTTTCATCTCTTGTAATATGTCATCTGTCTCGTATGGTACTTTACCATCATCAGCTATCAGTTGGCTCATTTGTTTGCTAACAAAGTGTCTTTTCTCTAGGGAACAGAAATATTTATTAATTTTTTCCCCTTGTGCAACCCACCTAGCATTGGATTGAAGAATGATTCCATCCATCTTCTTCTTTCTAATTTCACACAATTTCACTTTCTTATCTTTCAGAAGTTTAACATCCTCGTCATTTATGGGTGTGTTGTTTTCTAGATCCTTAATGTCTTTCTCTAATCCTTCTTCTTTTTCTCTCATTTTTTTCTTTTTATCTATTCCATATGATACTGTTTGTACTCTAATTTCCATCAGAAGGACATCCAAGAACAGCTAATCTGAAATTGTAAATTGTATTCCGTCATTTGGAATGCTATTGATAATCTCTCTATCATATGGCAATGCAGAATGCTGCTTTTTGATCTCTGTTATGGTCTTAAGAATTGTTTCAACATATGATTTATCTTTGAGATGGGAGGAATTAAATTTCTATAGACTTTTATATCTTTTAGTGGGTTTAAATTCTAAAGTAATACTTACTTGCGAATGGTCACTTCTGTAGCCATAATGGATACCTGTATCGTTAACGAAAGTAAGGATTGAATCTGACACCAGAAAAAAATCTAGTCTGCTTTGCTGGAGAGGACTTGATCTTCTCCAAGTATATCTTGCTACTTCTGGATTAAATTCCCGCCAAACATCTACCAGCTCAAGTTCTGTCATAATCTCTAGAACTTCTTCCCGTGCCTTTGGATTATTTTTATGTTTATAGTTAAGACAGTCTATGGTTGGGTTAAGAACTAGATTCCAGTCTCCTGCAATAATGATGTTTGGTGTTTTAAGGTCTTGTACTAGTTGTAGTATCTTTAGCATATCTGTGAAAAATGATGGATCATCTCTGTTAGGTCCGTAGATATTCACTACAATTATTCCTTTTCCCATTGTGTTTAATGTCAATACGATGTAATTTCCTTTAGGATCTTTTATTATCTTGTTGGTAGTAAATTCAAAATTGTTGTTCAAACGTATAACCACTCCTCTAGATCTTGAGTTATTAGAGGCACACACACATTCATAACCCCATTCACTCCTGATCTGTCCTTCCAATCTGTGTGTGAAATGGGTGTGTTGTAAAAAATATATAGTTTTTTTTCTGACGCAAAAATTGAAAAAACGTCTCTTCCTTTCTTGTAATTACCAAGACCCTGGCAATTAAGTGACAAAATTGTTATGCTATTCTTTCTGGTGCTTTTTACGTTAAATGCATAGTTAGTGTTTCCCTGTGTTTTATCTTTTCCATCAAACCAATCCACTACATTCAATAACCTGTTCAAAAAGGGATGCAAATGCTGAATGGCCACAAGTAAAGATAATTCAGGCAGCTTCCAAATTCACACATCCTTTCGATCTATGAAATGACAACAATAATAAGAAATAGAGAAAAAAAAATTAACACAGAAAACAACACCAAAACCACAGACAACCTAATGATCACACACAAAATAATGGTAACAAAAGAACACTGTATGTAGATGTCTCTTTCCTCCGACTGCTGTTTGCACAAAAAGTGGAGCAATGGTGTGGTAGGTACTCCAAACCATCAAAAAATATCCTAATAGCGGCTATGAAATCCTAGCGTTTTTCTATTTAAAATACACACAGAATTTTATCCATGAAACACTGGGGATCATTTCCCCCACCCTCTCTACCAGTCCATCAGTCCTGTTCCCCACAGAAAGAGAGAGAAGAGACAGACAGACAGACAGACAGACAGACAGACAGACAGACAGACAGAGGGGAGAGAGAGAGGGGGGGGAGAGAGAGGAAGAGAGAGGGGGAGAGAGGGATAGATATAGATAGATAGATAGATAGATAGATAGATAGATAGATAGATAGATAGATAGATAGTAGATAGATAGATAGAGAGAAGATAGAGAGACAGACAGACAGACAGACAGACAGACAGACAGACAGAGAGAACGTATTTTCAAAACTGGAGGGACCTTCTCAAAGACTAGGTCATCTCAGTTCACCTCAAACCTGCATCAGTAACCAGTTCAAGTTTAAAGCTGTCAATCCGCATATAAACACAGCCCGTGAAAAATTTTGAAGTATTACAAAAAAAATGAATAAATAATAAAAGAAATAAAATTTTAAAAGGTATCTTTTGGGGAATATGACATGTTCCCTTTTGACCCAGGAGGGGGGGGGGGGGGGGGGGGCAAAGATAAGGTAGAAGAGGAAAAAGGACCACATCTCAGCAACCTCTCCCCCCCCCTCCCCCCCACAGGCCAGTGCCGTAGTCCAAAGACACAACCCCCACCTCTATCCCCCCCAGTCAAACATTCCAGCCAACTGCTCATGTGCATTACAAACATCCCCATCAACAACTCTTCCTCCCAGAGCAACTTGTCTTGTGGCTGCTGATGCTCCACATCACTGTGACAGTATGCACTGCCTATAATTTTACTTCAAACACTGACAATAACCATGCATAGATTCAATGCTAGTCTACCCCAGGGGAAAATGTTAAACTTTTGTAACTAGAAGGGCTAGATCCTCTTTTAAGAACAGAGAGTAGGAAGTGAGAAGGACCGGAGGGACAGAAGCTGGGAGGGGGAGAAAGGGAAGGGGTCGGAGAGGTGGGGTTGAAAGGGGGGAGGGAGCGAAATTGCGCACTGACATACTTCCACTCAAACATGTGCACACAGTGTTTTTTTATTTTTGTTTTTTTCTCTTCGTTTTGTCCCCGTCCCTCCCCTCCACTGCGCCCCCCCCCCCCCCCCCCCAGGCTTGCGCACACCTGTGCCCCCCTCCATACATGCATGCCCACCTCCCCCTCCACCCATCCCACACACACACACAATTATGGGGGGAGGAGAGAGAGAGAGAGAGAGAGAGAGAGAAGAGAGAGAGAGAGAGAGGTGGTGTTTATGGGGACAGGGATGCAGAGAAAAGAAGAAATGGGTAGTAGCAGGGGCCGGGAGGGGAGGAGGAAGCAGGCAATGCATAGCAGTGTCACACAAACATACTGCAAAGAAAAAAAAACAGGAGAAAATAAGAAAGAAGATTATTCCAGCACTGCACAAATTAATGCCCAGTTTTAGGCCATGACTCTGGTCAGTACCTCATCCACATTCATCGTCATGTCGACTTTGAGCCTCTTTCCATTTTTTATTTTAACTAATGTAACACCCCTCACAAAAACGTATTTTTGTGTTTGGTGTTACTAAGCCTAAGTTTAGTAACTCCCTTGTAGAGTTCTCTTGTTTTTGTAAGTGATCTCCCCTTAAAGGTATGCCTATTGGGATCTTCCTGTCAACTCATTAAAAAAATTTCCTGCCTGGGGCCAGTGAGGGAAAGGAGTGTGACTTGGACTCTCTGAGTCTGGATGTTCCCCATTAAGGTTTGGTTTCATTTTGTTAACTTTGTTTTTGATCAAACTATCTGTTTAAGCCAATTTCAGCTTAATTCAGAATAGTTTTGGGAAGTTCAGAAAACCTATATGTTTAATTTCATTTGAGAGGTTTTAACCTGTGAACTAACAGTGAGACCTAAGTGGTTGTTTTGAACAAAGAAAGCATGTGGCAAATTTAAGCAGTCATGATCTTTGTTGTAAGTTTAATTTTTGGTAGAAGATTGTTCAGCTATTAAAATGCTGGAAATATTCTAGTGTGGCTTTACACTACAAATATATGGGTGTGAAGGCCTACTTAATTTTTGTAATGATTTTATCACTAAGAATTATGACCTGTTTGTGATAGATCATTAGTAATTTCAAACAGGTGCAATGACATTGGAATGTCATTGGGGATATTTACTTAAAATAAGTTAGTCCTGTTTATGGATATTTGCATAGTTTCATAGGATGGACCATTATCTGTCCTAAAGTAAATGAGACATGTTGTCAGGACAAGTTATTAAAATTATGTAGTAATGATTTTATCATTAAGAATTGTGATTTATTTGTGATAAATCATTTAGCAGTTCTAAAAACAGGTGCAAGGACATTGGAATGTCATTAGGGACATTGATCTAGAATAAGTTTCGAGTCCTTTTGATTAATGTTGGCACAGTTTCATGGGATGGACCACCATCTGTCCTAAAGTAAAGGAAACATGTGTAAGACTAACTACTAAAATTATGTAATAATTTTAGAGGTTATGTTAGATTGTTTTGAGAATGTTTTATTCTCATGAGAATTGCGAACTGAATAGGGTGAGAGTGCATTTTGGTAATTGAGCTTAGTGTTGTAAACTAGCTCAGTGATTGATGGTTGATGTGTGAGCATTTGAAATATGTAATAGGATTGTTTTACACTTGTAACCCCCCTCACAAAAACGTATTTTTGTGTTTGGTGTTACTAAGTGTTAAGTTCAGTAACTCCCTTGTAGAGTTGAGTGATCTTCCCTTAAAGACATGCCTATCAGGATATTTCTGTTTAAGTCTCACTTCCTGCCTAGGGCCAGTGAGGGAAAGACGTGTGACTTGGACTCTCTGAGTCTGGATGTTCCCCATTAAGGTTTTGTTTCATATTGTTAACTTTGTTTTTGATCAAACTATCTGTTTAAGCCAATTTCAGCTTAATTCAGAATAGTTTTGGAAGGTTCAGGAAATCTATATGTTTGATTTAATTTCACAGGCTTCCAACCTGTGAATTAACAGTGAACCGTAAGTGATTGCTTTGAATAAAGAAAGCGTGGGGTAAATTTTGGCATTGTCATGGTCTTTGTTGTAAGTTTAATTTTTGGTAGGATATTGTTCAGCTATTAAAATGCTGGAAATATTCTAGTGTGACTTTACACTACAAATATATGTGACGCTCCACCATGAAATGAGTCGCTTAGCACATTACCCAATTTTGTGCTAGGAGCTATTAAAGGAAGGTGGGGGTTAAATTGTTAATTTTGAGATTTTGATTGATTATTAAACTATAGAAGTTTATCTACCTTATTATGAAATATCATGGCATAATTTTTATTCCTTTTGCTTTTATATGTGTTTTGAAAATACCCAAGCCCTCATTCTGACAAGCTGTTACGAAAATAAACTTGTCCGTTTCTCATTTTGTCACATCCTGCAGTCTGTCATTTCAATTTGTAATAACTTTCCACAGAATTGTCCGATTTTAAATCTGTTTTTTGTATTTGATAGCTACTTTATTGCACATTAATAACATGTCAATAACTAACAAATGACCTCATGTGCACTCCGTCTCATTATGTGGTGGAGCGTCACATATGGGTGTGAAGGACTACTTAATTTTTATAATGATTTTATCATTAAAAATTGTGACCTGTTTGTGATAGATTATTTAGTAATTTCAAACAGGTGTAATGACATTGGAATGTCATTGGCATTTATTTGAAGTAAATTAGTCCTTCTTATTAATGTTGGCACAGTTTCATAGGAGGGACCATCATCTGTCCTAAAGTAAATGAGACATGTTGGGATGCTTGCACAGTTTCATAGGATGGACCGTCATCTGTCCTAAAGTAAATGAAACATGTGTAATACTAACTACTAAAATTATGTAATAATTTTAGAGGTGATGTTAGATTGTTTTGAGAATATTTTATTCTCATGAGAATTGCAAATTGGATAGGGTGGGAGTGCATTTTGGTAATTGAGCTTAGTATTGTAAACTAGCTCAGTGATTGATGGTTGATGTGCGAGTATTTGAAATATGCGGTAGGATTGGTTTTGTGGTGATGTTTTTTACATTGTATGTTCTTTTTATTACAGGAACATCGTTTCCCCTGTCACCTTCTCCTCACATCATCCCCTCCTCACTCCTTTCATTTAGTCCTAAATTAAGACTGATTTTAGATTATGTTGTATGAGGAATTGAACAGAATATTTTGTGTTTTTTAATTGTACTTGCAGTACAATTGGTGTTTTATGTTGAAGTGGTAGTGTTGTAGGTTGTGTTGTGGAATATATGTTGTAAACCCAACTTGCTCGGTCTGGAGTCGCATTGAATGAATGTTGTTGTTCGTCATGTTCAGTGTATTCAGTGTGGCTGCTGAGTGAGTTGAGGTAGATTAATTTCACTTTACCTACTTCCCTCCTCTTCTATATTTGTTTTCCTCTATTTTTCTACTATCCTCTTTTCTATACCCCCTTTATCACTCCCTGGCCCATAAGTAGCTGAGCCCTACTCTTCTTTAGGGTTACTAAAGAAACTAGGAATTAGTCTAGGACTCTAAGATTTCTGGTACCGAATTAGGCGGAACGGGAATTAGAGTGGTGACTTAGATAATTCCCGTGTTGTACCCTCTACACATTGTATGTTCTTTTTATTACAGGAACATTGTGGCATGGTTTGCCATGCCTTCTTGTCACATCTGCTTTTCCCCATCGTTTCATCTCCACCCCTATCATTTGTTGATTAATCTGTGCGATCTGATCTGAGATTGATTTTTGGTCAAATTTGTTTTGAAGACTAGACAGATTATTTTTGGTTTTTTCAATTGTACTTGCAGTACAATTGGTGATTTGTATTGTTTATGTTGTAGTGTACTAGGTTGTGTTGTGAAATATACGTGTAAACCCAACTTGCTCGGTCTGGAGAGTTACATTGAATAAATGGTGTTATTTGTCACATTTGTAATGTATTCAGTGTGGCTGTTGAGTGAGTTGAGGCAATTAATTTCACTTTACCTACTCCCTTCCTCTTATATAATCTCTTTTCCCTATTTTTCTACTATCCTCTTACTATCCCCTCTTTATCACTCCCCGGCCCATAAGTAGTTGAGCCCTACTCCTCTTTAGGGCTACTAAAGAAACTAGGAATTAGTCTAGGACTCTAAATTTCCAGTACCGAATTAGGCAGAACAGGAATTAGAGTGGCGATCTGGATAATTCCTATGTAGGACCCTCTACACTAAGATTTTCCTGTTTGACGACTAGGCTGCCAAGGTGGCCGAGTGCTCCGACGCTTTCTTCAGCAGCCTGTAGTTGGATTGGGTCAGGTCCTCACCGACTGACACCCCAGACTGCTTCAACTTGCTGTGGTCCGTGAGCACTCTGCCCCTCAGCCTGCTGGAGATCAGGCGTGCCAGGCTGGGGCGCGGACGGGCACCACCTGGCCTCCCAACACAGTGCACCATTTCAATGTCCTCACAGGACACCCGCACCCCAACCTTGTTGGTGAAGAGTTCCACACATTTCTTCACACAATCCTCTGCTGTTTCCGTTCCACCCTGCACCTCCCGCACCCCATACACACAAAGGTTGAACTGTCTGCCGTAGTGTTCTTGGTCGTTGAGCGCACACTTCAGGCTGTTCTCCTCTTTCTTACACTGTTTGACTTGACACTGCAGGTTTTCATTCCCCCCCTCAGTCTCCCCACCTCCCCAAGTAAATTATCTTTCTTATTATTTAGTTCATGAACCTCCCCCTCCAGTATCTCTATTCTGTTTTCTAGTCTTCTTACAACTTTGTTCATGTCCTCTTTTAGATCTTTAATATCCCCCTTCAGATTTGCCAGTTCAGTCAGTTTTTGTCTGATATCTTCTAGACTGTCCTGCAGGTTCACTGTCTCCTCCTCTTCACACACACTATCCTCTGCAAGACTATCCTGCCTCAACTTTTTCCCCTCCCTCCTGTCCCCCACCCTGCCTTTCACACTGACTGTTTCCGGACTGTCATTGGTGTCAGTAACGGAGGAGTTTGAGCGCTGTTTTCTTTTTAATGGGGTCTTACTACTCCAGTATTTTGACATAGCACTTGTCATTTTGCTTTTAATGCCACCATCCTACAACGTAACGGATCATCCCACATCACACACAGCAAAAACTCATGTTTTACACCTGTTGAACATCATAGTCCTTGATCTTTAGCCCATGATCTTGCATTGATTGAAGTCCCCACACACCACTGACTTGTTATTTGAAGTGTGTTTCATGACATGGCAAAGCACAAAGTTTTTGTTTTCTACTTTTTCTTCACTAGCTCCTAACTGCACGCCACCTCTCACCAGCCTCCTGGTGCTCGAAAAAAAAAAAACAAAAAAAAACACAAACACAAACAAAAACAAAATAAAGAGCTGGGCTGAGCTTCAAATAATTTTTTGCAACTATAAGAAAGTCGCCGTTAACGTTGAGCAAAAATTTCAGAGGTTTTCGATTCATTGGGAACTTATCTCTTAAGGATGTGGGGACAGCTCCTGCCATTATTTTAAACATCATTATGCCTTTGTTATATTTCAGTCTTTGTTGTAGGGGAAGAATACTTAATTAACTGAGTGTAATCCACTTCAAATAAGGTTGTTTTCTTTAGAATAATAAGTTTGAGAGCATGTTTATATAGCCTTAATAACAGTTTCATAGTGTTTGCATCGGCAAAATCCCAGAGGGTTGAAGCATAGTCTATTGAGGATTGTATATTGTATATAAGCTTGAAAAAATAATTTCTTTGAATGGTAGGCAAGGAAATGTTTAATTTTAGTCAATTGGTATACTCTTTGGGACAAGTATTTGCATAGATGAGATATGTGGTAGAACCAGCTGAGGTTTTCATCGATTGTTATTCCTAGAACTTTGTGATGAGGGGTTTGTTCGATTGCTTCCTTTCTTATATGGATTGGAAACTATCTATGAGGTAAATTTTGTCGCTTTTGTCTGGTGGTGATCAGCATGCGTTTTGTTTTTTGGGGGTGAATAGACATGTGGTTCATTTCTGTCCATTTGACAAGATCATTACAGCTTTGTTGTAAGGTGGTTGCAAGAGAGTCAATGTCGTTATGCCTTGTATGTATGGTTGTGTCATCAGCAAATAGTTCACATTTGGATTTGATATGTAGAGGAAGGTCATTTACGTATAATGAAAAGAAAGTCAGTCCTAGTATAGATCCCTGTGGTACTCCATAATGAATGGATTTTAGATTGGATGTGGATGTAGTTGTTGAGACATACTGTTGTCTGTTTTTAAGATAAGAAGCAAGCAGTTCTAGACTATTTGATGATAGATTATACAGGTCTAGCTTTCTGATGAGAGGTGTGTGGTCAATTGTATCAATGCTTTTTTGAAATCTACAAATAATACTCCACAAAATTTATTTTCATTAATGTTTGATAGCCAATTGTCTATGAGACTAGTCAGTGCAGTATGACACGAGTGATTTTGTCTGAATCCTGATTGATTAGGGTGAAGTGTTAGTGTCTATATCATGGACTAAGTGATTATTTCTATTTTTTCCAGGGGTTTTGAAAGGAGGGATATAATAGAGATTGCCCTACAGTTTGAAGGATCTGAAGTGTCACCAGATTTGTAGATGGGGATCACTTTAGCAGTTTTGAAGGCATTGGGGAAATAGTTCTTTTCAAGACATTGGTTATATATATGTTAGAGTCTCAGTGATAACTGGAGATGACAGTTTTAGAATTCTGCTGTCTATTCCATCAAGGCCTCGTGTCCTTGATTGTTTGAGGTGAATCAGATAACTATAGACCTCAAAAATAGAAATAAATGGTAGGCTATGTGGAGTTTTGAAGGAATATGCTTTTTTGGCAGTATTGTTTTAAAGTGTTTAGGTTATTGGATTTTGAATCATCATTGCCAACAACATTAGTAGAAACGTTTATGAAGTGATTGTTGAGTTGTTCAGCAGTAACATCTTTGATTACATTTGATTTGGAAGATGATTGTTTGTTCGTTATTTGATTTATGGCCTTCCAAATAATTTTTTTGTTTTCTTTTGAAGATAGTAAATCTTGGAAATATTTCTTTTTTTCTCAACATTTCTGTGAGTTTATGGCATTTTGTAATCTTTTTGACTTTTCATGATATATATATATATATATATATATTTTTTTTTTTAAAGAAATCTCTAAGATAGCATGCTTCTTCTACTTCTTTTGTAAGCCAAGGCAGTTTGGAGACATGTTTGACCCTTCTGGTTTTTAGTGGAGCATGTTTATTGTAAACTTCAGTGAAAGTTTTTATCCAAAAAATCGATAGCCAAGTCTGGATCAGTAATGTTGAATGTTTCTGAGAGCATAGAGTTACTTAGCTCAAGAAGGAAAAGCTGTTCATTGAATTTTGCTAAAAGGTTTTATGGCCATGTTTGGGATTTTTTGTTCCTTTTTTTGACCATGTAGTACAGACAGGGTAGTGATCGCTGCAGTTATCGACAGGGACACATGTTTCCATGATGTTATTAGGATTTGATACGTAGATCTGGTCAATTATTGTGCTTGAATTTGGCATGACTCTCCTTGGTAAACTAACTAGTTGGTGAGGGTTGAATGAATTAGTAATTTGCGTCCATGCATTATTTACTTTTGTTACATCGATATTAAAATCACCTGGTAGTATTACTTCCCTGGATTCTAATAGGACTACGTTCATCATTGCGTCAAACTTGTCTATCCAATTCTTTCGTTCTTCTAGATCCCTATAGCAGAATCCCATTGCAATATGTGGTGAACCTTTCATGGATACTTCAAGCCAGACAGGTTCTACATCATAATGTTCTAGGTGGATGAGGCGCTTGAACGTTGTAGATTCACTAATGTATATGATGATTCCTGTTTCTTTTTGCTTTTGTGGATCCTTTCATATGATTTTATATCCTGGGATATATAAATCACTCTACTTTGTGTTTCAAAAGTCTTGATTCAGATAGCCCTAGTATGTGAAATGGTTTGCCATGGTTTGTAATAAGTGTTGATATGTCTTACATTTTATTAACTGCGTGATTTATATTTAATTGGCGAATTTGTAGGCCTTCCTTCAAGGGCTACGTGTTGTGTCTTGAATGCATCTATTATTTTGTGTTGAATTTTGTTGAAAATGTGATTATGTGTCTAAAAACTGGAAAAGGTGAAAATTAATTAGGGATAAATAGGAATAAGGGGGTGTGGGCATTCAATAGGGGGAAGGGTGAAATGTAAGAGAGAGAAAAAAGCTGATTTCTAAGTTACTCAAAGGATACACATACAGTGTATATAACTGTATAACCCAATGGAACTAACAATGATGTGCAGAGAAAGAAAAGGTGAGAATCAATTTTATATAGGGTGAATAATGGGATGGGAGTAGGGCACTCGGGTGAATGATGAAATGAGAGAGAGAGAGAGAGAGAGAAGAGAGAGAGAGAGAGAGAGAGAGAGAGAGAGAGAGAGAGAGAGAGAAGAGAGAGAGAGAGAGAGAGAATGATGAATAAATGAGTAATATTTATTTTTCTAGGATAACAGATTAAGTATTCACATTACTTTTTACATCTGGCCTTTGCTCTGATTAAGTTATAGCAAAACAACAACAAAAAAGAACAATGAAAACAAAACAAAAAAGAAAAAACCACCATCACCAACAATAAAAGTTTAACCCACGATTTCAAAAAAGAGGATAGGTATACATATTCAACAAAGACATAACCCCCAACTGAATACATTGATAATCACTTAAACAAAAGATATCGATATGACATCGACAAAAACAATCCCAGACTGACCCAAACATTAATGTCAAGACAGATATACTGAATATAACGAAGTTAATTAAATGGACTAAAATAGAGGAGACCGCGGAAAAGAGAGCAATCTAAACAAATATATATATCAGAGAAAGATATATATCTGATATATATATATCAGAGAAAGGGCGGAAGAGATAGTGCGCATGTGTGTGTCTGTGTGAGCGTAAACACTCATCTAGTCACACACACACACACACACACACAACTACTCACTCACTCACTCAATCACTACACTTCATTCATTCCTAATACTTACAGCAACAATCCACACGACCTGAGACTATAACGTAATAAACCAGATGGTAGATGGCTAGCGTTACGTATATCCGGTGCACTACAGTATTAGGCCCATACCACGCTGTTGAAAGGCAATCTCGCACGGATTTAGGCCTGGCGGTGTCCACTATAGCCTCGAAGGAACCCACTTTGATAGGTTCGGATCTGACAGGCTGCTTCACTGCTGCATTGTGCAGAACTGAAACATGGGATTAATGGAGGGGGATCTATCAATGTCCTTTAAAAGCTGTGGATAATGCAGAAAGACCCAGTGTGCGAGTCTTATCAGATCCTTTTTTTAACACACACACACACACACACACACACACACACACACACACACACACACACACATATATATATATATATATATATATATATATATATATATATATATATATATATATATATTATGTGTGTGTGTGTGTGTGTGTGTGCGTGTGTGTGTGTGTGTGTGTGGTTAGAGTTATGTGCATTGTGCTTGTGCTCTGCTGACCGAGGTTCGAATCCTATTCAAAAGGATTTTCCCTCTGGATTCAATATCTGTGCCGACTCCACTCCTCTGAAAAGTTCTTCAAATGAAACTACAAACCGATGTCCTGTGCGTGAATGCAAGCAAGACATCTTGTGCACATGTTAAAACCTCTTCTGCTTTTTGGAAGAGTAGCCTGTTGTGTGCCATTGGGAACAGATGACAACATTTACAAAATTGTATATACATGGTGACTGGGTGTAAAAAAGCTAGTTAGTGCTTATTCCATTAGCCTTGAAGTAATAGAATTTTTTTAAATAGCATTCATAGACACACACACACTTCCGTGTGTATACACCCATACTTTACTCATGCAAGTATTCAGGAAATACATTCTTTTAAGTGCATTTTGGGGTTGATTTAGATAATAGGCCTCCGTCAGTCGGTGTTGACTATGGAATTCGCGCCAAAAGACAGGTCATTTGCTCAGCGACAACGCCGGCTTTGGCTGGTCAGTCCGATGCGGGAGCGGCAGTCTCTGTTGCATCTGATGCAGATGTGGCTTGTTGAGGTGGCTGGAGCACATGCCTTCCACTTGGATCTCTTTTCGTTTGCTGCGGTGTGGATCTTTACTTCACCACACTTCAGCTGTTTGTGGAGAACACTGCGCCATTTGCTGCGGTCAGCCGCTACCTCCTCCCAGTTCTCTAAGTTGATGTCCAGAGCTTTCATGTCACGCTTGCAGACGTCTTTGTAGCAAAGTTGGGGGCGGCCAATGCTTCTCTTGCCGGAGGCAAGTTCACCATAGAGGAGATCTTTAGGAATGCGTCCATCCTCCATCCTTCGCACATGACCAAGCCATCTGAGTCTGCATTGTCTGAGGAGTGTGTACATGGTGGGAAGACCTGCAACCTCGAGGACCTGAGCGTTGGTAACTTTGTCACTCCAGTGAATGCCGAGGATGCGACAGAGAGAGCACAGGTGGAAGCTGTTCAGTTTGTGCTCCTGTTTGGAGTATGTTGTCCATGTTTCACTTTCCAGTCTTTCCAGGCCTGGGAAAACCTATCCATGAGGCATTGGAGTTCTTGCTCAGTGTGAGAAGTGACAGCAGCATCAGCAGCAAAAAGCATGTCCCTAATTGTTTTCTCCATCACTTTTGTTTTTGCTTTCAACCAAGCCAGGTTGAATAGTCGACCGCTGGATCTGGTGCGTAGGTATACACCCTCTGTTGCAGTTCCAAAAGCGTGCTTTAGGAGCAGGGCAAAGAAGATGCCAAAGAGGGTGGGAGCAAGGACACAGCCTTGCTTGACTCCACTCTTGATGTCAAATGGGTTGGACATGCTGCCCTCATACTGGATTGTTGCCTTCATATCATCATGAAAGGATCTGATGAGACTGTGGAGTTTTGGGGGGCAACCAATTTTTGGAAGGATGTTGAATAGCCCTTCCCTGCTGACTAGGTCAAAGGCCTTGGTCAGGTCTATGAAGGCTATGTAGAGGGGTTTGTGTTGTTCTCTGCATTTCTCCTGAAGCTGGCGTAGGGAGAATATCATGTCCACCATGGAGCGTTAAGCTCGGAAGCCGCATTGTGACTCAGGGTAGACACGCTCAGCAAGTTTCTGGAGGCGCACAAGCATGACACGAGCGAAGAGTTTTCCTACGATGCTCAGGAGAGATATGCCTCTGTAGTTGTTACAATCACTTCTGTTGCCTTTATTCTTGTAGAGAGTGATGATCTTGGCATCTCTCATGTCTTGCGGCACGGCTCCCTCCCTCCAACACTGGCATAGGACGTTGTGAAGGGGCTGTAGTAAGGCGTCTTTACAGCTTTTGATGAGGTCAGGTGGAATGCCATCAGTGCCAGGTGCTTTGCTGCTAGCTAAGCTGTCAATTGCTTTGCGGAGATCAGCAAGGGTTGGTTCAGTATCTAATTCCTCCATGATGGGCAGAGGCTGAATGGCATCGAGGGCTGAGTTGGAGACTGTGTTCTCTCTAGAATAGAGCTCAGAGTAATGCTCCACCCACCTGTCCATCTGTCTGCTCTTGTCGGTGATCACCTCTCCATTGGAGGTCTTGAGTGGGGCAGTTTTGCTCTGTGTTGGCCCTAGAGCTGTCTTGATGCCTTTGTACATTCCTCTGGTGTTGCCTGAGGAAGCTGCAGACTGGATGGAGGCACTGAGCTGTTGCCAGTATTCGTTGGCACAACGTCTTGCAGTCTGTTGTACTTTGTTTCTGGCTGCTCTGAGTGCTTGCATGGATTTCTCACTAGGGGAGCGCTTGTATTCGGCAAGGGCAGCACGCTTTGCGTCAATGACAGGGGACTGCTCGCTAGACTTGGCATCAAACCAGTCATTGTTCTTGGAGATCTTTTTCCCAAAGGTTGCAAAGGCTGTTTTCTGAATGACTTCCCAGAGGTGGTTCCATTTCTTAGAGGCTGAGCAGTACTGGTGTTCATCAGACAGAGCTTCTTTGAGAGACTTGGCAAATTCTTCGACTTTCTCTGGAAGATGCATGCTGGTGGTATTGATGCGAGGTTTGCCTTTCTGTTTGAAGCTCTTGAGTGTCTTTGGATGAAGCCTGATCTTGCAGCAGATGAGAGAGTGGTCAGTGTCACAGTCTGCACTGTGGTATGTGCGGGTGATGAGCACAGACTTGATGTTGGTACATCGGATCAGGATCATATCCAGCTGATGCCAATGCTTTGAGTGGGGATGGCGCCATGACACCTTGTGTTGTGGCTTGGTCTGGAAGTAGGAGTTGGTCATGCAGAGGCCGTTGTAGGAGCAGAACTCCAGCAGGCGCTGCCCATTTTTGTTAATCTTGCCAACTCCAAAGTGTCCAAGGCATGAAGGCCATGCGTCATGATTGGCACCCACTCAAGCATTAAAGTCTCCCAGGATGATGACATGTTCCTTAGGGGGTATTTTCTTGATGAGCTTGCTGATGTTGGCATAGAACTCATCCTTTGCTTCTGCAGTGGATGTAAGGGTGGGAGCATAGGCACTGACAAGAGTGACAAAGCCCTCGGAGGTATGGAGACGGACTGTCATCAGGCGTTCGGATCCCTTGTCTCCTGGTTCAACCATCTTCAGTAGGGTGTTCCTGACAGCAAATCCCACTCCATGCTCTCTTTGGTCCTCCGCGCTCTTCCGGTGCCAGAAGAAAGTGAAGTCTTTCTCCTTGAGGGTTCCAGTGTCTGCAAGGCGGGTCTCTTGCAGAGCAGCTATGTCCACCCTCAGTCTCAGCAGCTCGTTGTTGATGACGGCTGACTTTCTTGCATCACTGATGCCTTGGAGGTCTTGGGACAGTCCAGATGACAATGTTCGGATGTTCCAGCTTCCCAGTTTTAGGACTGGGCACCTGTTCCTCATGGTTCTTGTATTTTTGCCTGGTGCGAGTCTTACAGTCTGCTTGTCGGTTTGATCCTAATCCCCAAGCACCCATTGAGGAAGGCAGACTGTGGCAGGACAACACCTTATTGGCTGGGCACACCAACTCATTCTAACACTTTTAGTTCGGCAGTGGGAGAGAAAAGAAGGCAGAGGCCGAAAAACTTAACAAACCAGCATCACTTCTCACCTCCTCTCATCCCCCAGTGTCAGAGTCAAAAGCCACGTTACACCAATGTCAACATTTGCAACACGAGAATAGCTAAAAGTCTCTCTTAGTCCCAGTCAAACAGCGCTATTTTTGCACCAAGGTCAATAGTTCCTTACACAGTTAAGTAGCCTACCAGACTTACAGGCCTAAAGGCACGTAGCCCCACGCCTGATTTCAGGGGGATGTGATATAACACAGATGTCTACCATATGTGGCCGTCTACTAAATAGCCTATCTGTAGGTCTAAAGGTCTATGCATTCTACTTATTTTGTTGCTGTTATGTTACTGAGTGTCAGTGCACAAAGTATGTGTAAATCTCTTTATGTACGTCTCTTTTAAAGATATAACTAACTTTACTTTTCAACACAAAGATTTAAGGCAGTAATTATTCAACAAAACCAAAAAGAACGCTCAACATTTTAGGGGTGTGTGTGTGTGCGCGCGCATGCGCGCACGCACACACACGCACGCACGCACACGCACGCACCACACACACACACCACAGAGAGAGAGAGAGAGAGATAGAGAGAGAGAGAGAGAGAGAGAGAGAGAGAGAGAGAGAGAGAGAGAGAGAGAGAGAATGAATGCTGTCATTGAAATTTAATTTTAGACACAAGGACATACCTATAGCAATGTGCTTTTCCTAAGATTTTTTTCTTTCTTTTCTTTCTTTCATTTTGTTTGTTTGTTAATTTGTTCTTCATTATATGAATAGAAAAGTGACCGGCCAGATGATGGAAGATAATCACAAAAAATCTCTAAACCACTCTTACATTGAACGTGGTATGCGCACACACACACACACACGCACACACGTACGCACGCACGCACGCACGCACACACACACGCACACACTCACTCACACACACACACCACACACACACACACACACACACACACACACTTACACTAACACAACACATACTAACACAGATATATATATATCTTTATGTATATATACATAAAAATAGAGAGAGAGAGAGAGAGAGAGAGAGAGAGAGAGAGAGAGAGAGAGAGAGAGAGAGAGAGAGAGAGAGAGAGAGAGAGAGAAGCAGAAGCAGACAACCAACACTGAATAACACAAATGAAGAACTTCAAAATGTTGCATTTATTACTTACAGATCGTTTTACAGCACCATTCTTTCACAGATTAATCCATGCATATTGAGCAACTCGCAGCACTTTATCACATTCACATAGCAACTCTAGTTTACGTTTTATGAAAACTTTTGTCACATTAATCGGAAAGCGTGGGTTTCTCAACTACAGAGAAATAGTAGGGAGCCTGAGCTAGCCTGCCTGCTGTGCTCTGGAATTTCGCTTACGGTGTAGCCGAAAGGATAGGGTCCGCCACAGAATAACAGAGCCAGCGTTGCGCTAACTAAAGGGTCAGATTTTGGGAAGGGTAAACTGCCGTGTGGGGGCTGCCCAGCTTGAGGCGGGCGGTTGCTGTCCAGTGAAATCCTAGGATTTCTCCCACCGTCGGAAGCAACCCCTGGCGCCACGCTCTACGCCAGTTGAGCATTGCAGCTTATAACCGGTAACTGCTGCTTCCCGTGTTGTGTCCACGCTGTGAGGCGAGGCTGGAGTGACCTCTCCAGGACGCGAGCCTGGGCAGGATAGTATGGAGGATGAGCTGTTGCCCAGATAGCAGGTCCCCCCTCTCCACACTGATGATGGATCCAAAGGAACAGCAGAAGCTGATACAGTTTGGCATCAACAACATAACAGCTGTTGCCTGTATCAATCCTAATTATGTGGACAAATGACCCTGATGCATGCAACTTGATGACACAGACCATTTGGGGATGGTGTATTGATAACAATGTGTGGCTGAGCACTGACTACTTCCCAGGTAAAGAAAATTTGACAGCAGACAATGAGTCAAGGAAAATTAATGTGGATGCAGAGTAGAAACTGAACTCAGAAAAGCTGCACAATGGTTGAAGCAGTTAAAGGCAGAGCCTAATATTGACCTCTTTGCCTCCAGGTTAAACACCCAAATGCACTGCTACGTGTTTTTCAGGCCTGACCCCAGTGCATTTGCTGTTGATGCAGTTTCTCTGCCTTTTATTGGTATGATCTTAAATTCTATGCCTTCCTTCCTTTCTGTATTTTGATGGCTGTACTGGGGAAAGTGAAGAGGGAGAGAGCAGCAGGAGTGGTGGTGGTACCACACTGGCCTACACAACCATGGTGGCCACTTCTAACCCAGCTGCTAGAGAGAGAACCAGTTCCCCTACCAATGAAAGTCAATCTTCTCTTCCTCCCCTCCCAACCCCAAAAGACCCAACCCCTCCTCCCCAGTCTTCAACTGATGGTATGCAGACTATCTGCCAAGCTACCAGCAGGGAGGTTGCTCCAACCAGGCAGCAGCACTCATAGTGGACTCGTGGTGGCCTAACACACGTGCTGTGCACAATACATACATTGCAAAATGGAAACAGTACTCTGCTTAGAATGTTTCCCCTGATGTGCCAGATGTAGCACAAATGGCTAACTTTCTTGCTGACTTGTATAGTAATGGTGCAAGCTACAGTGCTATAAACGCTGCTCATAGTGCTTTGTCTGCATAGTTACCATTGGTAAATGGACACACAGTAGGCAGTCACCCACTTATTTTTAAACTAGTAAAAGGGGTTTTAATTTTGAAACTAGACCACTTTTACCCAAATATACAAACACTTGGGATGTACATACAGTGCTTGAGTACCTTGAAAGTTTGTACCCATCAGGAAGACTCACTTTGAAAGAATTAACTTTGAAAACGTTCATGCTCCTAGCTTTACTTACAGGACAAAGATTGGGCCGCGCTTTGTATTCATTTAAAATAAGTGATGTGAGGATGCATGCTAGTAAATGTGTTTGCTTTTTCATCGTTATTGAAAACAAGTAGGCCAGGTATACACAATGAACCTACGGAGACAAAAGTATTTGTTAAGAATAAA
>CM060349.1:7093397-7143397 GCA_030674155.1 Stramonita haemastoma
ACTGAATCTTTAAATTATTTTGGAGGGGAATGGCAAGTATCCAACTATTTGGATTAGAGCTATTGTTGTACCAATACATCAAAAAGGATCAGTAGTGATAGCTGATGAATATAGGGGAGTGTCACTGCTTAGTGTTATGGGTAAATGCTATACTGCTTTTCTAAACAAGAGGCTTACAATTGGCTAAAAGACCAAACCAAAGTTCCAGAAAACCAGGCTGGCTTTAGGAGGGATTACTCAACTACAGTCCATATATTTATTTTGAATTAAACTATCCAGAAAAGCGTTTCTAAAGAGACGATAAATCTGTAATTTTTGTTTGTAGATTTGTCCGAGGCCTTAAATGCACTTCAATAAAGCATAATGCATTATGCTAAAGGCTTTGAGCAAAACTGGCACGTCGTCTGTATTTCTAAATTCAATTAAAGCAATTTACAGAGAAGTGATGTCATGGGTCAGAGTAAACAACACTATAGCAACTTGTTTAAATGCCCATGGAGTCTGCGCCCCCGAGGCTGTGTTTTAAGTCCCACACTGTTTACTGTTGTAATGTCAATTAGTAACATGTCTAGAAGATCAAGGGAAACATGGAATACAACTTCTATCAGATTTAGCTGAACTGTTCATTTTGCTTTTTGCAGACAATCTCGTGCTATTGTCTTGCACACCAAATGGACTACAAAACCAGCTTGACCTTATGCTTAAAGTGTGTACTGCTCTGGGACTAGAAATTAGCAAAGAAAAGACAAAAGTTATGGCTTTCTAAAGAGGGAAATTTCTAGGTAGGAATGAGAAATAGTTTGTTGACAGTGTTTCTCTAGAAGTGGTGAACAAATAATTATGTGTATCTAGGCTTTACCTTCAACCCACCATAAGTTGAATGAAATTGCTAAAGAATTTGCAAGAAAGGGAAAAAGAGCACTATTTGATATATGAAAATATAATCAATATAAAAGTATGTCCAAAAATGTTTTTTTCAAAATACTGACACAAAAATCAACCTTTTTTTCTATTCATCCAAAGTTTGGGTCATTTTGTCTGAAAACTATCTAGTTGAGTGAGTACATCTATTTACTTGCAAGAGATTTGTAAATGTTTCCAGCCGAATTCCGATTAAAATGGTATATGGGTACCTCGGGAGGTATCCTTTAAAAAATCAACTGCCGTATGCGTGCAGTTCAACATTGGCTCTATATACTTAAAATAGATTACCAAAACAAGATTATGAAATGGTGATTAACTTGGATGAGTCTGCTAAATAAACTGGGTTTCTAAACTCAAATACATGTTACAAAGTTTGGGATTTCAGTAATTTTGGATAAATGAAGAAGTTGATATCAGGGGGAGGGGGGGGAGCATTTTCTTCCTATCATTGAAATTAATTTAAGCAGAAACTCCTGGACGTGTACTTGCAAGAACAGATGGCAAGTGTTTGTAACAATGACAGGTTTAATCTTTACGCGTGTTTCAAGCTTTCCCTTAACCCAGAAACTTATTTACATTATGTGCAACACAACCGTTTCATACACCTCTTTATTTGAGAATGTTTTCGAATCAGTGACCTCCAAATTCATAAAAATTGTTATATGGGTGTAAAAGGTTCAAAGAATGAATGTCCATTTGTCCAGCATCAGAAGAAAATGAACTCATGCATGTTTTCAGTGTGATTTGATATACTCTGCATTGAAACCAGACATGCTGAAGGAGATTCTCACTCATTTTCAGAAAGCAAAGTACGTGAGCCTTACGGCCACCCAGAACATTTCAATAATCATACAGCTAGCATATTTTCTGTACAAGGCATTTACACTGAAAGACAGTGAACTCAGTCTTCTGTCTACCTAGAATGGTGCAGCTCTTGATGTGAATCATTTATGGTTTTACGTTTTTTTTGTCCTTTTTAATCTTTTCACTCTTTCATGATAATATATTTTTTTGCATTTGTATGTTTATAGACATCAATATACCCCACGAAAAAAAATGCCTAAATTCATTCCACTATTGAGGAAAAGTAGTGAGAAGACAAGTGCAGGTACCAACTTCTCAATCATTTTGAAATGACTTATCAGAGATTCAAATTGAATAAAAAAAAAGAAATGAAAATAAATTCTAGGGAATAATGTCTTTCAATGGCAGCATTGTAGGCATTTTTGTGTAAGAACCATGCCTTTGGCCTGACCTGACTCGAGTTTCGGCTCCTGGATGAGCCCTCATCAGAGGTCCCGGCGGTAATTGAAACTCCACCTGCTGTAGTACTTTACAGCAAGACACATTTCAAAATTTAAAAGTGTCAATTGCATTCAAAGGAATATTTGATATTCCTGTGGCCTTCTCAAAAGACGATGATAAAAAGAGAAAGAAAATATGCTTATAATATATGTTGGAAAAAAATGAATAAGACAAAATAAGCACCTAGTGAATCTTTGAGCCTTAAGTTTGGGGATCCTATTCAAGGATGCAAGGGAGGTCATTAAAGTTTGCTTCCAGCCAAGTGGTCAGTCTTAGCTGGATAATAATCCAAGCATTGCAATACACTTTAAGTGCATGCACAGGCAAGAGAAGTTGGGAAAAAAATAAATGGCCTACACTTGGATCTACTAGAGATGCAATTCCCACTTGACCACAAAGTATTATTGAGGAAAAAGTAGTGAGGAAAGACAAGTGCAGGTACCAACTTCTCAATCATTTTGAAAATGACTTATCAGAGATTCAAATTTTAAAAAAAAATGAAATGAAAATAAATTCTAGGGATAATGTCTTTCAGTGGCAGCATTGTAGGCATTTCTGTGTAAGAACCATGCCTTTGGCCTGACCTGACTCGAGTTTTGGCTCCTGGATGAGCCCTCATCAGAGGTCCCGGCGGTGATTCATTCGACGTGTCATTCCCTTTTAATCCACTGCTACTCTTGAATGAACAGACCCATCAATATTCATTTTTGTTTTACCACACAGGAAAAATTGTGACACCTCAGCACTTTGTTGCAACCAAATAATGTAAAATCTTGTTTTCCACAAAACTTCCCTTATCTTTCACATGATGCAATGTTCATCCTTTCTGTCTAACCGCATACAGTTAGCTTTACAACAGTGGTATTAGTGTTTGATCCATTTGCACTGGTTTGAATCAATACTGTGTTGTCCTTGTAACATAGTTGTTAGAAGTTTAATATCTCCCTCAATCACCATATACCAGATTATTCGGTGTTCTTACTGGTATTCCTGTAATCTGTTGAATACCATCAAAAGAGTTTTCTCAATATGTCCTAGTCAGCATGTGTTCATTATTTCTGATGAATGCAATTGATCTTACTTTGAAAGAGAGAGAAAAAGAGAGAGAGAGAGAGGAGAGAGAGAGAGAGAGAGAGAGAGGAGAGAGAGAGGAGAGAGAGAGAGAAGAGAGACAGACAGACGACAGAGACAGACAGACAGACAGACAGTCAGACAACAGACAGACAAGACTGACAGCAGACAGAAGAGAAGATACACAGACACACAGACAGACAGAGACTTACCCCACAATTCCAGTTCACAAAAAGAAAGATATTTGGAGAATGCTTGTATGTCTTCGGGTCGTTTTTCGAAGCGCAGGATCCTACCAGTCAGGGGCTTCTCACATTTTATCGTTGTCACTGTAATAAAACACAATCTCCCAGTTTCTGAGATGATCAACTCTTCCTGGATTTACTTGTTTTTCTCTGTGGTTGTTTTTTTTTTTATATTTCAGTTTATAAACAGCTGTGGATGTAGGCAAACTGTTTCTCAAATTATAAATCATATAACTTGGGGAATGGCAGAGCATTTAAAAAAGCAGTAAAGGAAAAAAAAGAAAGCAGAAGCAAACTCAGTCTAAGTAATTGCTTTGTTTAATTAACTCAAGAACTGATAAAGCTTTGAAATCCTGGACAGACGGATTCCTTCATCTAGGTTTGCCTCTTTCCCAGATCAATTTTAAGGCCAACAGAGCACAGGTATGTTATCATCTGTCTCAACTCCAGGCAACTTCTCAGCTATAACAATACTGTTAGACAATCAGGAGCGTTTAAAACAAAAGAAGAAAACAGGCTAAATATGAATTATTCTACATTTAACGTGTAGACAAAATTGTATACAACAACGGGTTTAACCACCACCCAACTAAATACAGTGTCGCATAATTCGCAAATGTGTCCTGATTTAGAAACATAAGGCTGGGACAGGGCTCAGACAGATCATGTGACAGATTTCGACATACACACACACACACGCCCGTACGCACGCACGCACGCACGCGCGCACGCACGCGCGCGCGCACACACACACACACACACACACACACACACACACACCACACACACAGGGACGAAAACACAATTGCCTAAAACCTAAATTGTTCTCAAGGCATGGATTCCATATCATGATGCTGATAGATACACGAAACACAGATGGTGTAAATTATGATTATTGTTGGGTTTTTTGTTCTTTTGTGATTTTTTAGGGGGAGGGGGGTCAGGCATAAATCCCACATCATTATGTTAACTGATGCCTGAAACAGATGTTGTAGACCATGAGTAGTGGATGTTTCTTTTTCACTAGCAGAGAAACAGCAAGGAAGAAAATTCACTGTTGTATACGCTTAACAAGCCATTGATCAGAGGGTCACACAAGTCGTTGATTCTTGGGTTTTTGGTTTGGTTTTGTTTTGTTTTATTTCTAAATTTGCATTATGTACAAAACCAACAGTTGTGTAAAATCCCATGGAAACACATCAGCACAACTCCTCACAGAGACCTTGAAAAGAAAAAGTTTAGTAAAGATGCTTTAAAATAAAAGAAGTGTCAATTTGTCAATATCTAATTAAACCGAGGATAATCTTTTTTTTAAACCCATACAACTAGATGTAGAAAAGAAAAAAACATATTGACAGGCATGTTTTTTAAGTTATTGCACCAGAAGACAATGTGAGCATAATTCTATACTGCAGAAGATAAAAGAACTAGCCAGGGCTTTTTACTGATCCAGTCACTGAGCATACAGTATACACAAGACCAGTTTGCAATTTCCTTGAATAAAGTCAAAGTTTCAACAAATCTCATCTGTTTTTTGTCTTTGGATTTCACTGTCTTGTCTAATCCCATTCAGGTCTGTCTAAAACTCTGCAATCTTCATTTACCATCTTGTCTATTAGCCACTGGCATCCTAGCTTACCACCCCCCCCCCCCCCCCCCCCCCCCCCCCCCCCCCCCCCTTATTCATGGGTTTGTCCCACCCATGTTTGTATGGCATCTGCCAATGGGCAGACTTAAGACTACGTTTAGAATGTGGCCACAACTGTTCCATTTTGCTAGGTTGTATCAAAGACAGAGAGTGAGGAGTTTAAGTCATCACCAGACAGAAATTCAGTAACCTTGATACCACCAGGAGCCAGTGCATTTTTGTTTTTGTTTTTTTCATGATTTTTCACTTTCTATGTTTCACCCCTCCCGTCTATAGAGAGAGTTCTCATAATCAGGGACACTTTATCTGTAATGTCCTTTAAAAATCCTTCTTTACTAATGTTAATTTTATCAGAAAACCACTGCACACGTTTGTTAGAGCATACATAGCTCTGAGCAAATTCTGCATTCTCTGTTCTTTTAGCTGCATGATTCATGAACTTGCAGATTAATTTGCTGTGCTGACTTCAGGCACATAAACTGCCTAGTTTTCTGGTCTCTTGTTTTTCTCCATGTTTTTCTTTCCAGTTTTTAGTAATATTCAACGTTGCACACTCCTCAATAAAACTTGACCATTTTTCACAGATAGAGAGCCTTGTCTCATCTTTTAAGTCGTATTCCTCTTTAGTTTCTGTTTAAGTCTTGTCGAATCAGTCGTTATTTTGATTTGTTTGGGCGATAAACACTTTGCCATGCCTTAAACTGATGTCTGGTCTTCCATATCTTCTTTAATTTCTGTTTCTTTGAAATGGCAGTTTGTACTCCTCAACCAAAGAACAACCTTTATGTCCAAAACTCTGAGGGTGTGACAAGTCCTCACTTTCTGCCTTACATTCACTATACTTGTTTTATTTTTCTATTCTTGGCAAAAGTCTTGTCTCTGCGCTAATCTTTCCGAATCAGTGCCTCCAAACTACACAAATTATGTTCTTTTATTATCATCTTCCCTATCTTTTACTAGATTTATTATATAGAGTGTCCAGCAGTACCAGCGTTTGACACCTTTCGTTGTTCTAGTCGGAGAGGTTTTTCCATGATCATTTTGGCCATAAGCTCGTATTTGTAATTAGAGTTCTCAGTCTGGCACACAAAATATTTTCAATTATTTAAGCTGTAAAGTCTGAGATTAGCTAACGATCCAAGTACACTTGTTCTGAAAATACAACTGACTGGCTAATCCAAATGATGAGGATAGTAACACATTATTATTTTTTTTATTTCATCAGAACTTGGAATGACTTGCATATTGCTATCAGCAGCACACATGATATCGCAGTCCCGACACATCATACTGATCATGCAGTTTCGGTAAACTGCAATGGAATGGAATCATGCAATAGACACTTGCGCTTCTGAAAACAGTCATTGTGGCAGCCGAGTTCCCTACACTGACTTGCTCAGCCAATGCTCTGATGCTGAATCTCGCATGATTTATTTGTTCAAGAACTCGATGCTAAATAATTTGGCCTAAGTATGTTCAAGTGCCTGAGTACTTGCCTGAGTACTTGCCAGAGGCCGTCATGCCATACCCTGTCAAAGGCCTTTTTGAAGTCTATAAAATTGTGGTACAAGTCTTTTTGGTGTTGGAGATGCTTCTCTATCAGAATTCTCAGATTGAAAATTTGTTCCATTGTGCTGTGTTTTGGTCTAAAGCCCGCTTGTTCTTCTGCCAGGAGTTTTTCCGCTTGGCTTTTCAGTCTGTTGAGGACTACCTGCAGCATGATCTTGCTAGGATGGCTTATGAGACTGATGGTTCTGTAGTTCTGGCATTGCTTGAGGTTTCCTTTCTTTGGAAGGGATATTACAAGAGACTGTGTCCATTCTTTTGGCCATTCTTTGGTGTCGTGGATCTTCTGACAAAGTTCTGTGAATCGTTTCATTCCCTCCATTTTTTATGAGTTCAGCTGGGATGTTATCAATTCCAGGGGACTTCCCCTTCTTCAATTGTTTAATAGCTGTGTCTACTTCACACCTTAGTATTGGTGGGGTTTTATCTTGGTGTTCAGGGGGTTTGTGGGAAACTATGTTGGTATCTGGGCGTAGTGGGTAGCTATACAATCCCTCACAATATTCTGTCCAGCGTTGGAGGATGGCATTGTTTTCCGTTAAAAGATTTCCTTCTTTGTCTTCAATAACAGAGGCTTTAGGCTGTGTTGTTTTAGTTAGTGCTTTCAAAGTGTCGTAAGCTGTTTTGCTGTTTTGACAGGGTATGGCATGATGGCCTCTGGCAAGTACTCAGGAACTTCAACATTGACAACTGCCTAATTGAAGTCATCAAGGCTCTGTACGAGAACGCAAGAAGTGCAGTTTTCATGAACAATCATGTGGGCGAGTTCTTCAAGACCACGGTTGGGGCCCGCCAGGGCTGCCTTCTCTCACCTGTACTCTTCAACCACTTCCTCGAAAACATCATGACAGAGACACTGCAAAACCACCACACTTCCATCTCCATTGGTGGAAGACCCCTTTGCAACCTCAGATTTGCAGATGACATTGACCTCATGGGCAGCAGCAAACAAGAACTGCAAATCCTCACAGACAGTCTAACAGATCGAGCGAGCGCATACGGCATGGAGGTCAGTAATAATAATAATAATAATAATAATACATGGAATTTGTATAGCGCTATCTCTTGTAAAGACAAATCAAAGCGCTTGCATTTGACCTACAGAGCCACAGATCATGCTGCCACCAGGCGCAAAGATCCCCAACTCCAAATCCCCGATTTTTCTTCAGGGATGGTGTCTAAACACGACACCTGTGTGCATGCTGGTTTGTTATAATTTTGTCATCCGCTCCTACCGGCACTCGATGGCCTACTCTTCCGAAAGGTGGAACGGGGTTTTAACGTGTGCGCAAGATGTTCTGCGTGCATTCGCACACGGGGCCTCGGTTTCGAGTCTCATCCGAATGACTTTGACATTCAGTTCGATTTTTTCGTCAAACTGGGAAGAAAGGGCGAGGCTGGGTTTGAACCCAGAAACTCACGATTTACAGAGAAATCGAAGATCATGGTCAACAGCGCAAATAATGACAGCACAGAAATAAAGATGAATGGAGAATTATTGGAAGAGGTGAGCCAATTTTAATACTTAGGCTCCATCCTAACAAAAGATGGCACATCAAACAATGAAGTGAAAGCTTGCATTGCAACAGCAACATCTGCTCTAGTCAGACTCGAGAGGATCATCAGAAGCAACATCAGCTTCTGCACCAAATACCACCTCTACAAATCCCTCGTGACATCTATCCTCCTATATGGCTGTGAATCATGGACTGACAGCAGAGTTAGAGAGGAGAATCCAAGCATTTGAGAACAAGTGCCACAGAAGACTCCTCAAAATATCATACAAAGAACACAAGACCAATAACTATGTGAAAGAAGAAATCAAAAAGCGTGTGGGCCCCCAAGAGCCTTTGCTCTCCACCATAAAGAGGAGAAAGCTGATGTGGTTTGGTCACACCACAAGACACAACACCCTAGCAAAAACCATCTTGCAAGGAACAGTCAAGGGCAAGAGAAGAAGAGGCCGCCAAAAGAAATCATGGGTTGACAACATCAAAGACTGGACCGCCCAACCCCTGCAACACCTCCTACTAGCCACACAGGATCGTGAAGCATGGAAAAAGATCTCCGTTGCGTCTTCTCTCATGTCCCCCCGTACGTCCTTTGGGACATGGGACTGAGTGAGTGAGTGTGATGTTCAAGTATCTACATCTATATACTAGGCGAGAACTAGGGGACTTAAGTCAATGTAGGTCAGCATCCATTAAAAAAACAAATGTGTTATCAAAATAATGATCATCAGCACTCTCTCTCTCTCTCTCTCTCTCTCTCTCTCTCTCTCTCTCTTCTCTCTCTCTCTCTCTCTCTCTGTGAGTATGTGCATGTATGGGCGTAGTATATCGTGTACCTGATGGTGAGCAAACATTCAAGCCTCTCCCTTACCACTGGTGGACAGAGTCGCTTTCAGTTTCCTGTTGGCTTCGGCAGCGCTTAGGTTCTTGTAGAAATCAAAGCAGAGTTGACCGTCCACGAGAACGTCTACTGCTCCCATGACTTTAGGTATAACCCTCCCTACCATAAGAAGCAGGACATGAGGTCAACCTGTCATCAGTCCCAGTAAGAAAAAAGTAGAACACAAATGCTATTTGACTGAGATAAATACAAAAATGAGTAGACCTACTTCCAGATCAAAAAGGTACAAAAATAATCAATTGCAGGGGTTTAAATACAACTTCTTGTTTCCCCTGCTTATTGTATCAATGATGTAAGACCAGACCACACTTGCAGTGACCAATCTAAAAGTCCTCTGGAACAACAAGAACATCGCTTTCACCTTCAAGATCAGTCCAGTGCTTTCTTGTAATGTCCATATTTTTAAAATAATAATAATGATAATAATAACAATAACAATAATAATAATAACAATAATAATAATAACAATAATACATCGAATTTATATAGCGCTAAATCTTGTAAATCAGTCACACACATGCAACCATTCACAGATGAATTAACGGATTATATATGTACACAAACGCAAACACACACACACACACACACACACACACACACACACACACACACACACCTACACACACACACATACACACCCACACAAGATAACGCACAGTGATGGAGATGGAGGAGACTGAATGAAAATAGGGACATAATTATGTGAGGTGTGATGATGGATGAAGATCCTAGGTAGGAGATAAATGTGTCTTTCGACTGGACTTGAAAGTGTCAAACAAAAGGATCTGGCAAAGGGACAGAGGGAGGTCATTCCAGAGAGATGGACCAGAAATACTGAAAGATCGACGGCCAACACTGGACTGTTTGAACCTTGGTATTTTTAAGCACATAGTATCTGCAGCAGAACGGAGGGATCGAGAAGGAGTGTACAGTTGGAGACAGTAAGAAGGTGCAGTCTTGTGTAGACATTTGTAGCAGAGGGTATTGATCTTGTATTTCACTCTTTGTGTAACAGGTAGCCAGTGAAGAGATTGCAAGAGAGAAGTTATATGTTCAGATTTCTTCTTTCTTAGGACAAGCCGAGCTGCAGAGTTTTGAATACGTTGAAGGGAGTGGACAGATGATGCTGGCAGACCAGCCAACAGTGAATTACAGTAGTCCAGTCGAGAAAGAATTAGAGATATTACAAGCTTGGATGTTGCGTCAGTAGACAGATACTTGCGAACTGCACTAATGCGCCATAACTGATAGTTGCAGGACTGACAGGTCTGGGTGATGAATTTTTGCATTGAAAGTGTGTTATCAATAACAACGCCTAGATATTTCCCAGAGGAGGACAGAGAAACTAAAGTACTGCCAAAATCTATTGAAGTTGTTGTGATTGAGGAGAGTTTATGTTTGGTCACTACAAGCATGGCTTAAGTTTTATCAGCACTCAGCTGTAACTTGTTTTGAATCATCCAGTTTTGAATATCTTGAAGACAGTTGGACAGATTTGTTAAGAGGGAAGGCAGATTTTCAGGAGTATCACTACTTTGAATTTGAGTATCATCAACATAAAAGTGATGATTAATCTGATGACAGTTGATTATATATGAAAGTGTAGCAGTGTATAAAGTAAAGAGAACAGGACCTAGAACTGAACCCTGTGGGACTCCACACTCAAGTTTGACAGGTTTTGGTCGAAGTTTGTTTACAGTAACTGGTTGGAATCGGCCTGTTAAGTATGACCGAAACTACATGAGGGCTGCACCATCAATACCAAACGTTTTTTGAAGTCGGGAGAGAAGAATTGAGTGGTCAATACGACAATAGTGTCAAAGGCTGCAGATAAGTCGAGAAGGGTGAGAAGAGAGATTTTTCCTGCATCAGGAGCAAGCAGAAGCGTATCTAAGGTGTGGACTAGCGTGGTTTCTGTGCTGTGATTAGTACAATAGGCAGACTGAAAAGGAAGACTATTGGAAAGAAGGTGGTTGTTGAGCTGTTTCAGAACAACTTTCTCAAGTGCTTTTGAGACAAAAGGTAAGTTGAAAACAGGTCTATCATTCTTTAGAATGTTGGGATCGATGTCATCCTTTTTGAGAAGAGGTCTAACTATTGTAGTTTTCAGAGTTGATGGAAAATTTCCTAGAAGAAGAGATGAGTTCACTATTTTTGTGATAGCAGGTACAAGCTGTGGAAGGCATGGCAAAAGAAGAGTAGCAGGTATGGGATCAAGATCACATGACTTTATTGTCATTTCTTTTAAACTTGTCATAATTTCTTTCTCACTTGCGGGATGGAAGGAGAGTAGAGGGGTGCCTGTGAACTGGGGATCAGGAGGTGCAGGCTGAAAAGGCGTCTGATCCAGTCTGGAGCGTATGTCACAGACTTTTTCAGAAAAGAAGGAAGAAAAGATAGAGGGCAGTTCAGAGGGGCTTTCATTGGAAGGCAGAGGGCTTGCTTTTACAGATCCAAGAGGGTCTGAGGTGAGGAAAAAAAGAGATTTCATGGACGTAGCATTGAGAACTTCAGAAGAAAAGTACTTTGAATTTGTGGAAGGAATTAAGTTTTTGACTTTGTTTACTTGTTTCCGAAGCATCTGTTTGTTAATTTCTGTTTTTGTGTTGTACACACATAGAACATGGACCATACCAGAGGGATACAGGCAATAGCAGTGGGACGTTTTCACAAACTTCCAAGTATCTCATACAAAGCATTACTGATGAGAAAGTGAACACCAGAGCTGAAAATGCCATCAGGCCATAAAAAGAGCTCCCAACTTTAGTGAAAGAAAAGGCAAACTGAAGTGGTACGGTCACGTCACATGAACATCAGGATTGGCCAAGACTGTCCTACAGGGAACAGTACAAGGAAGGAGACAAAAATGCAGACAGAGGAAACGATGGGAAGACAACATCAGAGAATGGACTGGCCTTGAGTGGAGCGATTTACTATGGAAAGCTGAGGACTGCGGGAAGTGTAGGAAGCTGACAGCAAAATCTTCAGTTGTGTCTCAACGGTCTACACATGTACAAGATAGGTGAAGGCAAAGGTGGCAAGTCTAGTTAGCGGTCCAAAATCAGTTAGCGACACAACTACACATGCATTGCTTTGTTGTCTGCTTCCACTGCAGACGAAAATATTGAATAGTTTCAAAAACCATAATGTAGTCAAAATAACCCCCATGGAAGGCATGTTTGATACGCTATGAATCTAAGATTTAAGCAAGTCTCAGCAGTACTACTACACAAGCAGCAATGACAACAAACACACCAAACCCTGCAGAAATGGCTACATCAGCAGGGAGTGACAAACTGCTCACGTCTTGCATCAAGAGAGAAAAGAACAGACCTGCTGCAGCTGAACTATGGAAAGATGGACTGGGTTTGAACAGCAGCTTCGCTAATGCTAATGCCAACACGTAGCCAGACAGTCAGCAGCTTTGCTAATGCTAATGCCAACACGTAGCCAGACAGTCAGCAGCTTTGCTAATGCTAATGCCAACACGTAGCCAGACAGTCAGCAGCTTTGCTAATGCTAATGCCAACACGTAGCCAGACAGTCAGCAGCTTTGCTAATGCCAACACGTAGCTAGACAGTCAGCAGCTTTGCTGATGCTAATGCCAACACATAGATAGTCAGTCAGCAGCTTTGCTAATGCTAATGCCAACACGTAGCTAGACAGTCAGCAGCTTTGCTAATGCTAACACGTAGCTAGACAGTCAGCAGCTTTGCTAATGCTAATGCCAACATGTAGCTAGACAGTCAGCAGCTTTGCTAATGTTAATGCCAACATATAGCTAGACAGTCAGCAGCTTTGCTAATGCCAACACATAGCTAGACAGTCAGCAGCTTTGCTAATGCCAACACGTAGCTAGACAGTCAACAGCTTTGCTAATGCTAATGCCAACACGTAGCTAGACAGTCAGCAGCTTTGCTAATGCTAATGCCAACACGTAGCTAGACAGTCAGCAGCTTTGCTAATGCTAATGCCAACACGTAGCTAGACAGTCAGCAGCTTTGCTAATGCTAATGCCAACACATAGCTAGACAGTCAGCAGCTTTGCTAATGCTAATGCCAACACGTAGCTAGACAGACAGCAAGTTTGCTAATGCTAATGCTAACACATAGCTAGACAGTCAGCAGCTTTGCTAATGCTAATGCCAACACGTAGCTAGACAGTCAGCAGCTTTGCTAATGCCAACACGTAGCTAGACAGTCAGCAGCTTTGCTAATGCTAATGCCAACACATTGCTAGACAGTCAGCAGCTTTGCTAATGCTAATGCTAACACATAGCTAGACAGTCAGCAGCTTTGCTAATGCCAACACGTAGCTAGACAGTCAGCAGCTTTGCTAATGCTAATGCCAACACGTAGCTAGACAGTCAGCAGCTTTGCTAATGCCAACACGTAGCTAGACAGTCAGCAGCTTTGCTAATGCCAACACATTGCTAGACAGTCAGCAGCTTTGCTAATGCCAACACGTAGCTAGACAGTCAGCAGCTTTGCTAATGCCAACACGTAGCTAGACAGTCAGCAGCTTTGCTAATGCTAATGCCAACACGTAGCTAGACAGTCAGCAGCTTTGCTAATGCTAATGCCAACACGTAGCTAGACAGTCAGCAGCTTTGCTAATGCTAATGCCAGCACGTAGCTAGACAGTCAGCAGCTTTGCTAATGCTAATGCCAACACGTAGCTAGACAGACAGCAGCTTTGCTAATGCTAATGCCAACACGTAGCTAGACAGTCAGCAGCTTTGCTAATGCTAATGCCAGCACGTAGCTAGACAGTCAGCAGCTTTGCTAATGCTAATGCCAACACGTAGCTAGACAGACAGCAGCTTTGCTAATGCTAATGCCAACACGTAGCTAGACAGTCAGCAGCTTTGCTAATGCTAACACATAGCTAGACAGTCAGCAGCTTTGCTAATGCTAATGCCAACATATAGCTAGACAGACAATAATTTCGCTAATGCTACTGCCAACACATAGCTAGACAGACAGCAGTGAAACAAGACACCTAGAATCCCTGACAGTTACATTATCTCTTTCTACATCTCAATAAGAAACTTAGATAAGAAGAAAGTGATTGTAATGTCATAATTCTTTGGTGTTCCACAGCGATAGTTCATTTTTAACTACCCACATGAATAAAAAGTTAAACCAGATTTCTTAATATTGAAAGATTAAAAGCCTTTAAAAAAAAAAAACAGGAAAAATTTTCTATTTTAAAATCTTTAGTGTTTGAGAAAATTGATAAACAAACAAGTAGTTTTAAGCTATATCTATACCTAGCTGTATGGAAGGCAAGAAACTGGTCATTATAAGTATCAGTGCTATTTGTATGAGCTTGTTCCTACAGCATCTGGTTGATAATGCAGAGAATGCTGTTGAGGCATGTGGATAAAAACATATACCTCCCCACTAAAAAAATTACATATGTCACACACACACATACACGCGCGCATGCAGGCATGCACGCACACAAACACACACACACTTATTTCACATAAAAACTAGGACATAAATACTTGAATCAATTGCAGACCAACTATCAACAGTAACTGTTACCTAGATAGGGGTACAGTTCAAAAGATGAAACAGTATACACATATTCCAGGTCAACGGACCACCAAGCATGTTTATCATGGACGGCAGTGTTGAAACAGTTGGGATTCTGTATACATGGCTGCCTTTCCCTGCCTAGGCCGTCGTAGTCGCGTATACCATTCACAGCAGTACATGCAGGTAGTGTCAATCCGCCCCCAGAAATAGCTAATCTGGAGCTCATCTTCGCTGGTTTGTTATAAGCAGCGTTCTCTGCAACAACAGCAGCAACAACATATGTCATCGCCAAAAACCAGTAACAGTGGATGTAATGCAGACATTGGTAATGAGAGTAGCACCTCAATACACAGAAGACAATGAATAACGCAGTATTGTTAGTAACGTTTTTCATTTCTGTAGATCAAGTGTGCTCAATTTATGACATCACAAGAAATTGTGATCACGTGACTTCTGCATGAGCTTGTGAGATAAAGCTGCCAAATAAAACTACTGACTCATTTGTGACGCTCCACCACATAAAAGTCGCATTGCACCAGAGGTCAATTTTTAGTTACTGGTAAGTTGTTAATTTACAATAAAAATGCTATTTAATACAAAAAACAGATTGAAAATCGGACAATTCTGTGCAAAGTTAGTACATATTGAAATGATAGATTGCAGTATGTGACAGAATGAAAAACATCCAAATTTATTTTCGTAACAGGTTGTCAGAATGAGGGCTTGGGTACTTTCAAAACATTTAAAAGCAAAACAAATAAAAAAAAATATTTAAAACATGCCTTGATATTTCATTACAAGGTAGAATAACAGATATAGTTTAATAATCAATCAAAATCTCAAAATTGACAACTTGACCCCCACCAACCTTTAATGGCTCCTAGCCCAAAATTGGGTAATGTGCTAAGCAACTCATTTCCTAGTGGAGCATCACATATTCATTCTGGAGTCCGAGACTTTGATCTTGAATGGAAGTGCATTCTACATGGAGTCAGAAGGAACACAAATCCCTAGATTACTTTTGCCAAGGTTTGTAGTCAGGCAGGTTGGTGTTAGACTTGATTTCGGGCAATATATTGAATCGACAGGCAGTTGCTCAATTCAATTTCTGTGTACTCCAATACTGACCTGCTGCATGGGGCCTGAGTAGGTGTGAGCACATCAAGTGACAGGTTCTAATACATGGTTCAGTGGTATGGATTTTGCTGAGGGACCAACATGGAAGCTTTGCCCAAACCAGAGCCTTTGTCTTTTGAAGGAAATGTTGCCACTTTATGTCACAGCAGATTTCTCTGCATGAAATTCGGGCTGCTCTCCCCGGGGAGAGTGTGTCGCCACAAGTGCAGCGCCTACCCTTTTTTTTCTTCTCAGGATGGTGTCTAAATACAACACCTGTGTGCATGCTGGGTTTTTAAAAATAATTTTGTCATCCGGTACTGGCACATGATGGCCTGCTCTTCCGAAAGGCGGAATGGGGTTTAACATGTGGGCAAGATTTTCTGCGTGCCTTCGCACACGGGGCCTTGGTTTATAGTCTCATCCGAATTACTTTGACATTCAGTTTGATTTTTCGTCAAACTGGAAAGAAAGGGTGAGGCTGGGTACAAACCCAGAACCTCACGGTTTACTTATTGGCAGGCAAACGTCTTAACCATCCTGCCACCTTCCTTCCTTGAAGCTGAATTTGACATCTTCATGCAGGCTGCATATGGTGACAAGGATGAGCGCACAAAGGCTTACATCATACTCAACTTAACAGGTAGAGAACCCATTGAGAAAGAAAAGACCTTTACCTATCCTGCCAAAGTCCAAAATGATGCTGGTGCTGTTACCCAGCCTGCATAGAGTTGTGAGAGCTCAGCTGTGCTAAAAGTCAAATTCTCAAATCTCTGTAATCCATTGGCAAATGTCATTATTGAATGGCACAAATTCAATAATAGGGTTCAGTTACCATCAGAGCCTGTACAGAGCTGTAGTACATCACTCAAGATTCTGTCCAATAGTTGTGAGTGTGGACCTCTGAGACTCACTCATTCGTGACCAAATTGTATGTGGAGTGTTGTAAGACACTTTGAGAAGGCAGATGCTGAAAGAAAGAGACCTAACCCTCCACAAAACTATCCAAATGTGCCAAATTCATGAAACTGCTGACGCACACATCACACAGGTGACACAACAGGCCCACAACACACAGGTGGTAGAACAAGCAGAAGTCAGTGCAGTTCGGAACTCACCACTCCAAACAGACAAATCCTGCATATACTGTGAACACACACACCCAAGAAGGAAAGAACTTTGCACAGCATTTGGAAAGATATGTTCTGCATGCTCTAAACCAAACTATTTTTTCCAAGGTCTGCAAAACGACAGGCAGAATGACATCAGGAAGAATCAATCTTGTTGATATCGAGAACCCCCGAGTCAGTTTTCAAAACTGAGGCCCTCACACAGAGCTCCCAGCACCATGAAATACACTGTACAGCACAGACCAACACACATGATGTTAAGTTGAAGACTGACACTGGTGCCAAGTGCAATGTGATGCCTGCTAAGATCTACAACAGAGTGAAGGCAAATGAGCATATCAACATTCACAATAAAGTAAATCTGGTAGCCTATGGCGGTGACTGATTTGGGTCTCTCTTTTTATACCCTGTGCTAGACTATGCTTGTGTGGCGTTTTAGGTGAAATCATGAACTAAGATACTGTGCTACCTATGCATTTAACATGCGTACACGAACTCAAAATAACAAAGCTGCTGTCTAAAAAAAATGTTGTAACAAAAAAGTTACTTGTAGAATGTGCTTCCATTCAAGATCAAAGTCTGGGACTCCTTAATGAATATGAGCTAGTAGTTTAATTTGGCAGCTTCATCTCCAAGCGCATGCAGAAGTCACGTGATCACACTTTCTTGTGACGTCATAGGTTGAACATACTTATTCTACATCTCCCTTCCCAAGGAAACAAATCAAGTTAGAAAATAAAGCTATAAAACTAAAATGCACATTTTCAATGCATCTTCCGTGCATCACAGGTATAAACTAAACTGCAATTGTTCAATGCATGTTCCGTTGCACCACAGTTCAACTTGCACACCATTTGTGGGAGTCTGCCATAAAGTTAAAACAAAATGTCAGAACTTTTTTTAAATAAACAAGGACATCAAAATTTATGAGTGTTTTCTTCTTGCCTTTTCCTGAAATGAAAAAAAAACAAACAAACCAAAACAACAACAAAACATGGGAATTAATGCAAATAATCAAGTGTCAAAGTATCTGGGGTTGGGCTTAGAAACTCTCCCAGAGCATGTCACCACAGGTTGGCACTGATCTTGGCCTGGTTTCCAAGCTGGCATGGACACTGGGTAGGACACTGTAGGAGGAGGAGAGCTGGGAGCAGAGACTGAGGATGAAGTCAGCAAGGGCTGGGAGGAAGAGTGGTCAGGGTGCCCACTGGCTGAGGGGCTGGGTCTCTGGATAATGTTTGTGGGTGGGGAAACTGCAACAGGGGCATGCAAAGCAGTCTGAGGGACCTGGTGTGTAGGTGGCTGGGGTGAGGAATTGGCCATTGAAGCTGGCACCAGATTCTGTGGGCTGTAATCTGGTGCATTCTACTGAGGTCTTGGCTCATTCACTGGAAACAGGTGCTGCTGGTTGTGGATATAGTCAGCTCCCTCAGTCATTACTATGTATGACCTTGGAGTATCACGCTGTGATTTTACAATAGCTAGTTTCTGGAAACCCTTTTCAGTTCGCAAGCGTACAACTTCACTGGGTCTCAGTGGTCTTTGATCTCAAGCGGTCTTGTTGTAACACCTTTTCTGCTGCTGTTGTGCCCTTTTGAGGTTCTTTTGGGTGCAGGTAGTGCTTAAGGGCTTAGGCCTCAACAACTTTGTTGATATGGGGAGGGTGGTGCGGTTTTGTCTGGACATGAGACATTGCGCTGGCGACACCATCGAGTCTCTTGGTGTGTTCCTCATGTTGAACAAACCCAGCATAACATTTGAGCCATCTTTCTTTGATTTCTCCAGATTTTGCTTGGCCTTGGCCTGCTTGGCCATGTGTGGCAAACAGATGTTGTAACTTTCCAACTACTGTGCAGAATGACATATCAGATAGAAAGTCCACCTCAAACCATCCTGAATAGGAGTCGACAGTGACGAGGTACTAGCGGCCTTCCCAGTCAAAAATGTCAGCTGCAACAGTGGACCAGGGAAGGTCGGGGACAGGGTGGCTGATGAGGGGTTGTTTCTGGAAGTGTGCTTTGCAGCTGTTGCAAGCTGAACACTGTGCAACTTTACTTTCTATCTGTTGGCGCATCTTGGGCCAAAATACTATCTCGCAAGCAAGCTGTTTGGTGCGCTCAACCCCCATGTGGCCTTTGTGCAGAATATCTATGTACACCGGTCTCAGGGCTGCAGGTACAACCACTCTCTGTCCTTTCATCATCACTTCATTTTCCACTTCAAGTTCATCTCAAAATGAAAAGTATGGTTTTAGATCAGGAGATACACTTTGTTCATGTTCAGGCCATCCTTCCTTGATGTATTTCACCAGTTTCTGCATAGAGGTGTCAGCCAGTGTCTCTTGCTGGAGTTCTGTCAATCTTGCGGGTGAAATTGATAACACAGTCATCACATCATGCCTAAACTCTGCTTCTTCTGGTGCTTCTTCTGTGTATGCTCTGGAAAGTGCAAGATGCAGCTCCTTCCCTTTCTTGTAGACAAGTTTCAGGTTGTACGTCTGAAGCTGCAGAAGCCTTCTCTGAAAGTGTGCTGGAGCTGCATTTAGAGGCTTCTGCACAATGCTGATCAGTGGCTTGTGGTCAGTCTCTATGGTCACCTGATGACCACAGATAAAGTCATGAAATTTGCTGCATGCAAAAACAACAGCCTTCTCAGTTCCTTCTCCATTTGTGCATATCTTGTATCTGCATCAGACAATGCTTGTGAAGCAAAAGCCACTGGTGCCTCTTCTTGGAGGCATGCTGCTCCCAGTCCACTCTTGGATGCATCCACTGACAGAACCACAGACTTTGACACACTTATTCTACTCCACTGATTTTAGAGATTTAGTTAACTAAAAAAAAAAAAAAAAAAAAAAAAAGGATAACGTAATAGAGTCCCAGAACCTATGTGGTTATTGGGGAGCGAGGCATCAGAGGCCTTAGCTTCTCTAGGCGCCAGCGTATTGTGGCCAGCGCCCATTTCCTTTCCCTCCCAGCTTTACCTAGACATATGCTGGTCTGTGCGTCATTGATCGTGTGCGTTTGCGTGCGTGCGTGCGTGCTTGCGCGTGCGTGCGTGCGTGCGTGTGTGCGTGCGTGTGTGTGTGTGTGTGTGTGTTTCTTACCGAAATTCTCGTTCCTAGTGAGCACCACTGTCCTCAGAAGCACAGCATTTGCATTTGCATCTGGACAAACTTACTGTACACACACACACACACCCATACACACGCGCGCGCACGCACACACACACACACACACAAACGCGCGCGCGCGCGCGCACTCACACACACACACACAGGTAGGGTTTAGAAGCAAAATAATTTCTGGTGAACCATTTTCTATGGCTTTATCAAACAAGAGACAAATTGTACACAGCTTGCATACTGCTCGCTTTGTTTCACTGTGTGTCAAAATGTCTAAGCAACCAACAGATAATGGAAACATCTGAGTCAACAGATTCAGCTTGTCTGTATCTATTTTGTTTTCAAGTGTGAGTAATCTGGAGTTACTTCAAAAGTGGTTTAGAAGACGAGTTATAGAATATAGACATGTTGTGTATAAGGCAGATGGAGGATGATAAGGGGGGGGGGGGGGGGGTATTCTTATTTTATTTTATTCTTTTATATCGAGGATAATGGGATAAGCACTTGTGTGCTTTTTTTTCAACCAGTCAACTTGTGTATGCAGTTGTGTAAATATTGTCATCTGTTCCCTCCGGCACACAATGGCATACTCTTACGAAAGGCGGAACAGGATTTAACGTGTGCGCAAAATGTTCTGCATGCGTTCGCACACGGGGCCTCGGTTTAAAGTCTCATCCGAAAGACTTTTGGGGAGTGTAGAGTCAGCACCGATGTTAACTCCAGGGGAAAAATCCCCTCCAACGGGAATCGAACTCGGGTCGTCAAATTGCCAGCGCAATGTTCTGACCACTAGGCTCTCCCGTCCCCGTAGTCAAGTGGTAAACCACCCATGTCGATGTTAAAGGTTCCAGCCTTCTATCTCATGAGTAGGTACACTTCACTCTTCAGTGAAGGGCTATCTGAGGGCTACTTTTTTCAAATGAGTTGATAAACTGAAGTATATTGTGCATGGCAACAAGAGGATTGTTGGGGGAATTTTTATTTGCTACATTCTCTACACATAGCAACTTCCATAGGGACACACACACACACACACACAACACACACCACACACACACACACACACACACACACACACACACACACACGCGCGCGCACACACACACACACACACATATATATATATATATAGGCCTAAAGTGTATATATGAAGACTTTGGAAACGCAAAAGAATATAAATACAGAAATACAAAATGCCAAATCAAGACAACATTTATTATTTGTAGATATTTTCCTAATCCCAAAGGCATACATACAAACCAAAGTGTGTGCGCACACACACACGCACGCACGCACGCACGCGCGCGCGCACACACACACACACACACACACACACACACACACACACACACACCATCTCTCTCAGAGGGCATCTACCTTTACAAATGTACAGCAAGACTGATTTTTACCAATTATAATATTTACCCTTACTTTAAAGCTATGACAGAAGCCTACTTACCCGCTCTTCGAAAAACAACTGTACTATTTTGATCTGAAACAAACAACAAAAAACAACAGCCAAAAGAGGGCTACTGTACCGTGAAGAGAGATTTGATTTGATTTGTTCTTTTATATTGAGGATAATGGAATAAGATCTCTTGTGCTTTTTTACATCCAGTCCCCGTGTGTATGCAGTTTTGTAAATGTCATCTGCACACGATGGACTACTGTTACGAAAAGCGGAACAGGATTTAACGTGTGCGCAATATGTTCTGCGTGCATTTGCACACGGCCTCGGTTTAAAGTCTCATCCGAAGGACTTTAGGGGAGAGTGGAGTCAGCACTGGTGTTAACTGCAGGAGAAAAATTTCCTCAACGGACTCGAACCCGGGTCGTCAAATTGCCAGCTCAATGTTCTGACCACTAGGCTATCTGTCCCCAATGTGATAGAGATAGATAGATAGATAGAGATAGAGAGAGAGAGAGAGAGAGAGAGAGAGAGAGAGAGAGAGAGAGAGAGAGAGAGAGAGAGAGAGAGAGAGAGAGAGAGAGAACAATGAACAATTTTATTGCTATTTAGCAATGAAGCCACAAAGCGCTGCAGCGCGGTTACAGATGACATCGATGCCGATGCTGATTACAGTGACATGGAAACCATGGCAGTAGTGTGGTATGTACATCTAGATTGTATAATTGTTGTCGTATGTCAAGTTTCAAAACAGTCTTTCCCAGTTTGCAGCCTGCAATGTCAGCCCATATAACACTGGATCACATCCCGGAGAAGATGTAGTTCCCAATCAGCTCATGCATTTCATTCCAGAATGACAGCAACAATATTTGGAACACATGGTTAGTCTGCACATTGCTGAAATAATCTTTTGGACGCAACAACTTCTTCCTTCTATTGATGGAGTGAAAAATATATTTGGATAGATAATGAGTGTGTTTTTTTTGATGCTTTGATTAAATCTGGTAGTGACATATTACTACTCAGTAAAAACTTTTCGCTTAAATCAGAGTACATAGAGCATCAAGCAAAAAATGGCTTCATTTTCAAGTTTTGCTTTACAAAACGGACACAGCTTTTTGTGTTCAAGTATACTATATTTTCATAGCATTGTTCTTAAGAGGCATAGCATTTAACCTAATGTGTGTAATAGTAACTTGAAACAGTAAATGTCATATATGAGGTTAATGTGTGTACTTCCTTTTCAAAGATACTTTTGAATGATCTATAGTTTTATATCTCTCCTTATCTGTTATGGTTTCATGCCACTCTTGGTGAACTAATTTTGCATAAATACGTGCAAAAAGGCTTTTACATCACCAACTCATTGTTGCTGTCATACAATATTGAATCCATTGTAGCACAGAATTTCTATTATCTTTGATACCCAACATTCACATTAGTTATGCCGTGTATGGTTTAGAGCAAATAATGGAATGTCCAACTGCATTATATTAATAACACTAGCACCCTCATTGATCACATTTACACTACTTCAAATACCAACATATTAGAAACATCCTTAGAGCAGACAGGTTGTAGCAATCACATGTCCACACTTCCATTTGTTTTACATGGTGGAAAAAAGGAATAAAGATACCCAAATCAGGCCCCAAGGAAGTATACTACTGCTCTTTTCGAACATTTTGATAAAGATACCTTCATTAATGATATTCTTATTTTAAACTTAGACAATGTTTATCAGATTACAAATCCAGATGATGCTATTAACTATTGGATAGAGACATTTACAGCTATTTTTTTATAAACACACTTCATTTATTAAGAAAAAAATAAAACATTTTATGAAACATCCGTGGTTAACAAAAAAATTAAAACGAAATAAATCTAAGACTTTATTAAAATTAAAGCAAAAAGATGAATAAAAAAGCAAGGAAACAAAAGTCAATGAATGAAGCGCAAAGCCAAAACAAAATACTTTCAAAACTTTGCTGTCTTCAGCCTGGAATCCAAAAGCTATTTGGAAAGCCATTGATATCATAACTAATAAATCAAGACATAGTACCCAAAAAGTGATAAAAGAAATAATTATCAGCATAAAACCAGAATTTTCACTTTGTAAACATTGCTGACTACAACCTATCATATCAGTTGGATAAAAACCGACAAAAACAACACAATGGCTGATAGAATTACAAAACAAATACTGATTCATAAAAGACGCATTCTATATCTCTGCATTTATCAGATACCCACTAAATTAAATCTGGTAACATGAACGTGCTTAATAGCCTACTCAAATTTAAACAGTCAGGATCAAAAGACCTTGACAAAATTGATGGCAAAATTTTAAATATCAGTGTGTATGCTATAACTGATACGCTATAACTGAACCCTAAGTACATATTTAACTTATGTATTGACAAGAATTATTTCCCATTGAAGTTTAAACAACAAAAGTAATACCTTTACACAAATCAGGAACTTAACCAATGTGTCGGACTATAGACCAGTATCCATACTGTCAGTCCTATCTAAACCATTGAAAAACATATGCAGTTCCACTTATATTTTTATTTAAAATATATGATCAGTTAATGAAAAGCAGTCAGACCTTCATGAAAACCATTCTTACCATACAGCCTTAATACAACTAAATAATACTGTCTTTTGAATATCAGTTATAATGAAATTACAGGATTCTTTCTTCTAGACTATGCTAAAGCCTTTGATTAACGTTATTAGCCACTCTCTTATCATCAAAAATTAAAATGCTATAAAATATCCAGCCAAGCATTGTCATTTTTACACTCATTTTTTCAGTAATCGTCATCAACTTGTTGAAATTGGGCCTAGGAGATCAACCTTATTACCCCTGAAATATGAATACCACAGGGACCAATACTAGGACCACTTCTTTTCTCTATTTAAAGTCAAATGTTTGCTGATGATACATCAATTCAATGAAACGACGATGATCCAAACCAGCTTGAGAATATATGCCGGCAGATATCAATAAACTTATCGAATGGACAGAACTCAATCATATGTCTCATAACAAATAAAACAGAAAGTATGGTTATACCTCTGCAAACAGACAGAAATTGCGTTCTTCATTCACACCAATATATTTATATATCCATGGACAACAAATTTGAAGAAGTAATCTCACACAACGTATCAGGTGTAGTAATCGACAATGATTTGTCTTGGTCAGAACGCGTAGCCACCTTTGGAAAACAAATCTCAGTAAGATTAAATCAACTTAGAAAATCAAAAACTTTCTAAATATACAGTCACGAAAACTTTGTTTCAAGCACAATGTCTATCTCTTATAAACTATGCTTCTACTTTAATGGGATAGTGCAAGTGAAACAAACTTAAAGCATATAAACCGCCTACATAAAAGAGGTGTAAACTAATCCAATCGAATCCTAATACACTGACCACCAACAACCACAAAGAACTAGATATTCTTCCTCTGAAAGACAGACTGCAGTTCAACAATATCTATGTATGTACAATAATTACATTAAACGGAAAAGCCCCAAAGAAAATTGTGGAAAAATTTGCTGTCCATAAAAACAGGCCTACCCAAAGACTGTTTCTTCCCAGGCCCATAATAATCTCTATAAATCAAACCTTGCTTATATTGTGGAATAATCTACCTCCTTTTCTAAAAATTAATCAGTTCCTTCAAAAAAATGTTTAAGAAACTTTTAAAGAAACATCTGATAGAGAAATTGTCAGTTCACCTTTATTTTCGATGCTACCTTACATTTGGCTGCTTTCTTATTATTTATGCCCATGTTAATTTGTATTTCCATTGTTTGTCCTGTATGACTTGAGCTGATGCTGTACTGTTTTGGTTTGCTTTATCTTGCAAGAACGTTTGTAAAAAAAATCCTCATTTATTTTATTTTTTCAACAAAGCTTGATATTTGCCTTTGAATGCTTTAGAAGTTAATCTCTTGATTTTTTTGTGAGGGCAGGATAAAAAAAAAAAGTGTAAACCTAATCTTTTCAACCACAATAGAGAAAATTTGACTTGACATTCTTTTCTAATCTTATCTAGTTAAACTAACATTAAGTAGACATAATAAAGTAACCTTATTTTAAACTCAGTTGTAATAGCTTCAGCTCAGGATCAACTGGTGCATTTCCTGATCATGTCCATGTATTTGTACGCATGTGAAACATGGACCATAACAGCAGACATTGAAAGAGGGATACAGGCAATGGAGATGAGATGCCATAACACAGAGGTGGTAGAAAGAGCGATTAGAAAGAGAGAGAGAGAGAGAGAGAGAGAGAGAGAGAGAGAGAGAGAGAGAGAGAGAGAGAGAGAGAGAGAGAGAGAGAGAGAGAGAGAGAAGAGAGAAGAGGGTAATAGGTGTGTTTTGGTGTGTAGTGTGTGTGCTTCTTATGTTATGTGCAGTGCCTTGTAGTGTGTGCGCGTAGTGTGTAATTTGATGCCTGCGTGCGTGCAAGTAACTTGTGAGTTGTGTCATTGTGAGATTAGTGTTGTGGTGTATGTGGTGTATATGTAGTGTGTGTTTGGCCCTTTCTGCACATGTGAATATAGGTCAGCTAAATGTAAGCTCATGTGTTTGCGTGTGTGTGTGTGTTGTGTATGTGTGGATGGGGAAGGGGGGTTTGGATAGGTTGGTGCCGCCGAAGTGTTCTAAACAAATGCACAAGTGCATAAGCACGGGTTACATGAGTGGTATGGATATTTGCGCGTATATTTGTGCATATGCTTTGTATAAGAATTATGTCAATACCTACAACAGTATCATGACACAAGTAGTATTCTTACTTTGCCTCCGTATTCGTTTGAGTCGAAATTCATCTCACTGGATTCTCTGTTTTGAAAAAGTCCCGCCAAGTTTCCATGCAGAAACTTGTTTTGACTTTTCCAGCTACGCTGCTTATACACTGGCGCAGATTCATGGTCAGGATGTACTCTTTGTCATCATGGCTTGAATTGTCAGCTGCAGTCTCTGTGTAAACAGGACTGCAAGACGATCAGCTGGCTCCTGTTGTAGGGTCTTCCCAGTGTTCCATTCTAAAAGCGTTTGTCTGGTGGAAGTCTGATTTCTCTCATTGGGAGACATGCTTGTGAGGCCATAGTCAGGAGACTGCATTTTGTGATGGGAATGCTGATGGCTATGGGCAAGGCGAGCTTCAGGTTCTGCATGTCTGTCATGGTTCTGGAGTTCAGTGTTGGTTCTGTTGGACTGTTCAGTATCCAAGATTCTTCCAGTGTGATTGTTGGCAGTAACTGAAGACAGATATTACAAAGATGAGAATATCATCTTTTGAAGTTTTCCAAATTAATTTCCAGCACCCCCCTCCCCTTTCCATCTCTGTCCTTGTACTTAACTCTCACATGCACACATTGCTGGTTTGATTTTTTTGTTTTTGCTTTTTCTTTGAGACCCTATGCATCCTTAAGAAATAGGTACTTTTTGCATCTGAAAAAAGATAATGACATAAAACTACCTTCCCATGCCTAATAAAAGAACTGTTTTTGTGCTTATAACTATTTGAAATAGTAATAATGGTGATACTACTACTACTACTACTACTACTACTACTACTACTACTACTACTACTACTACTACTACTACTGCTGCTGCTGCTGCTGCCATCGTCGCCACAACCACCACCACCACTACTACTACTACTACTACTACTACTACTACTACTACTACTACTACTACTACTACTACTACTTACATCAACACTACTACTACTACTACTACCAATACTACTACTACTACTACTACTAAAAAAAAAAAAAAAGTTTCAACTTGTCCTGCCAGTACTAGTTGATCAAGTGTGGGCACACTGGTTATGGCTGCTCAATCAAAATAAAGAAAAGATGGAAAATCACATCATGGCCACGTCGGATTGTGACGTAGTCAGCAGGGTCTTTCTTTGTTTGGCTTTTTTACGCCCCCCCCCCCCCCTCCCTCCAACAACGTTGATTTACACTCCATTGCCTTAACATTGTTTGGTTTCTTTACGCCCACCCACTCCCTCCCCCCCCCCCCCCCCCCCCCCCCCCAGGTCGATTTCCACTTCCCTGCCTTAACATTGTTTGGTTTTTCTACGCCCCCCAAAAAAAGGTCGATTTCCACTTCCCTGCCTTAACATTGTTTGGTTTTTCTACGCCCCCCCCCCCTCCCCCCCGAAAAAAGGTCGATTTCCACTTCCCTGCCTTAACATTGTTTGGTTTTTCTACGCCCCCCCCCCCTCCCCCCCGAAAAAAGGTCGTTTACCACTTCCCTGCCTTAACATTGTTTGGTTTTTCTACGGCCCCCCCAAAAAAGGTCGATTCCCACTTCCCTGCCTTAACATTGTTTGGTTTTTCTACCGCCCCCCCCAAAAAAAAGTTGATTCCCACTTCCCTGCCTTAACATTGTTTGGTTTTTCTACGCCCCTGAAAAAAGGTCGATTCCCACTTCCCTGCCTTAACATTGTTTTGTTTTTTTCCCCCGTCCCCCCCCTCCAAAAAAAAAAAAAAGGTGGATTGCCACTGCATTGCCTTAACATTGACAACAAGTGCCCCAGCATTAGATTTATTTATTTATTTATTCTTTTATATCGAGGATAACAGAATAAGCAACATGTGCTTTTTTTCATCCGGTCCCCGTGTGTATGCAGTTTTTGTAAATATTGTCATCTGTTCCCACCGGCACACGATGGCCTACTCTTACGAAAAGCGGAACAGGATTTAACGTGTGCTCAAGATGTTCTGCGTGCGTTCGCACACGGGGCCTCGGTTTAAAGTCTCTTCCGAAGGACTTTTGGGGAGAGTGGAGTCAGCACTGATGTTAACTGCAGGAAGAAAATCTCCTCGACCGGATTCGAACCCGGGTCTTCAAATTGCCAGCGCAATGTTCTGACCACTAGGCTATCCGTCCCCCAAGACAGAAGGGGAGAGAGGTGGAGACGGGAAGTAGGAGGCTATGATTGATCCTTCTTTGTTTTATGGTGAGGGGGGGGGGTAATTTTTATTGGGTTGGCCCGTTTGTTTTTGTTTTGGGGTTTGGTTGGTTTTTTTCCCCCTGGTTTAAGAGGTGTTACCAGAAACATTTCCCCACTTCAGAAAAGAAAAGTTACATGATAATTAACTGCGTTTTCAGTTGCTCTTTTGGAGCAATACAAGCATGCAATGACAGTGGATGTACAGTTCACTCTGGTTAAAAAGGTAAGAGAGAGAGAGAGAGAGAGAGAGAGAGAGAGAGAGAGAGAGAGAGAGAGAGAGAGAGAGAGAGAGAGAGAGAGAGAGAGAGAGAGAGAGAGAGAGAGTTTCTGTAATGAAGTAGTTTGTTATTGTTGTGCGTTCCCCAGCTTAACACTCTGGGGGTCACTCAGAATGTGCACTCTGACTCACTCACCCCACCAACGAAGGTACCTCGCCATATAGACAGCCACACACTGACTTCAGAGGATTTTTTTCCCTTTGAAATAGTGTGCAAGTTATGTTAAAAGCTTGTCATGAGTGAAGGCAATATCAACACAGTATTTACAACATAACAACAGTCTAGTGTATGCCATGCCAATTAGCTGACGTCAGTAGCAGATACAACTTTTGTCCTGGGCCAAAGTGAAGTAAGTAACTGTACACAATTATCATCGAGAGCTTGGGGGCTGACAACGCTATGCTTACAGTTACACGGGGCCTTTTTTATCATTCTTTTATTTCGAGGATAACTGAATAAGCACTCGCATGGTTGTTTTTTTTATCCTGTCCCCGTGTGCATGCAGTTTCATCAATCTGTCATCCGTTCCCACCGGCATACAATGGCCTACTCTTCCGAAAAGCAGAATAAGTTTTAACGTGTGCGCAAGACGTTCTGTGTGCGTTTGCACATGGGACCTTGGCTTATAGCCTCATCTTTCGGCAACCAGTTAAAGTAATAAGTGACATAAAATGAAAATACGTGAAACATGTTTCTGGAAAATAATAATAAAAAAATAGCAGTCATATGTAGCATACAAAAGGGAAACACTGCATACCAGCCTCAAATATAATTTTAAAAAATACTTCCCACCCCCCAAAAAAGAAGTTTAAAGGAAAAGCAGGCCCTATGTCTTGCTTGAAGTCTTGCTTCACAAGGACAAGCAAAAATTGTGTGCACATTTCTTCCTGTTCTTGTTCTTCTTTTTCTTCTTCTTCTTCATTGAACACCCAGACAGCAACTCTTGTTGTCTGTTATATAAGCGAGAGTAATATTATATATAACAAAAAAAAAATCACATTAAAATTTTGGTGGACCAGGGGTCTAGGAGGTAACCCACCTTTTCTAGAATGCACACACACACACACACACACACACAGATCACAGATGCTAAACAATATGTACAAGTCGTCAAAAAACATCAGTATATTGAGACATGCAGAGCACACAGACTAAAGAAGCACACCACCCTTTGATCCCTTTTGTGGTATGGCTACGGCCATAGTAAACCTGTCCATCCGGAGTTTTGACGGCGGCTATAGTCAACCAGGCTTTCTGGAGTTTGACAGCTCTCTTTCTGACAATGTGGTCACCCGAGACTGCGAGTGACAAAACGAGGTTTCTGCAGCATCTGATACTCCGCAGCAGCACCACCCCCACCCCCAAAATTGACAGAAAATAGTTCCACATAAAAAAGTGTTTCAACGTAAAATTCCCCCTCAAAACTTTTATCAAAACCACTGGAATGTAATCGGGAAGGGTCAATTTACTAGTTTGTGTAGTCAGAATTTTTGAAGCACCATAAAAAAGTTTTTCTCGATTATTTTCCTTTCCGTCAACCCGGCAAACAGACCTGTCACTCGAATGTCAAAACCATGGGTTAAAAATACCGGGCGGGCCAGCTGTACTATGGCCACGCACAGCTGTTATCAGTGACCACAGAGTAATTCAGCTGGGCAGCAATTTTCACCTGGCCACCTGGCCCGGTAAAATTGATGGCGTCAAAATGCCAGGTTTACTATGGCCGCAGCCTAAGCCTGGACATACAAATTTGAAATACAGATTTGATACATCCACTCAAAGCTAGATATATTTTTAGAGAAAAAAAAATATAGCTCACCGTGCTTTTTCACGTCCCAGCAGGTTACTGCACATATACCCAGTAGAAACTGTTTGAGATTTATACCTACCATTAGGATTTTCTAATGATCTTGCCTGCAGAGGTCGTTTTTGTTAACCCTGACGTAAAAGTAAACTTGTGACGTAAAGATGCAAGGAACTATTGTGACGTAAAGTTGCAAGTAACTATTTGCTCTCAATCAAAGAACTGTGAAAATACTCAAGTTTGTTTGCTTGTTTTTCATTTAAAGTCTGTTCACTCTAGGTGATATTAGACTTTAAAAAACTATTAAAGTATCTAAAACAAGTCCAACAATTAAATTCAATAGAAAAAAGCATTAGTTTGGTTTTCTCTACTGAGAAAGCAAGCCCATTTTCTTTCATATACTCATTTAATGCACTTATGCAAAAATGTTTAAGATGTAATCATGAATCCAATCAACCATATTTAGATTAGATTAAAGATAATTGTACTCTCTGCTCACCCTAAAAATCTTTCACATGTGGTCTATGGTGACTGAAAAATCTACGATTGCTATATGTATGTGGAAGGGGGGAAAGGAGGAGAAAGGTTTTTTGTTGTTGTGTTCTTTTTTTGTTTGTTTGCTATTTTATATATATATATATATATATATATATATATATATATATATATATATATATATATATATATATATATATATATATATAAATTTATCTATGAACATTTACAGGAAAGGTATATGTGATGTATGTAAACACGTGTACCTTCTGCAAATTCAAAAGGAGAAAACCAAACCACTGATCTGATGACTAGATTGGAGACATTTTTTTCATGCAGTTTTCTTACCCAGTTCAATAGTTTCAGTATAAACAGTTTTTGAATTTATTTTATTGTTTTATTAAAGGGACTATTAGCACTATAAAATTTAGATTACTTTGGTTAGTGGATAAGGCCCTTTTTCTTTTTTTTTAAAAATATTTTATTTGCGGGTTTGTTTGTTTGTTTGTTTGTGTGTTTTTTTTGTGTGTTTTTTTTTGGGGGGGTGTTTTTGTTTTTTTGTTTGTTTGTGGGGTTTTTTGTTCGTATGTGTAGGTTTTTTTTTTTAATTTCTTAATATGCTCATAAATCATTACTATAATTTTTCCATTTGCTGTTTGTGTTCTACCCCTTCCTCCTTGCTACCCCATCCCCATCCTTCCCCCTACCCCCCTCCCCTTTACTGCTTTTGTTTATTTTGTCTGTTTGGTTTTTTTTGTTGTTTTTGTTTATTTGTTTGTTTTTTATTTGTTTGTATATTCGTTAGTGTTTATGTTTCCTCTCAGTGGTGATGGGTATTATCATATGGTATTGTTTAGTTTGATTTTTTTCTTTTCTTCCTTCTAATATATAAAGTATGAGCTGAAGCAGCAGATATTGTAACCTGACATAAATTGCTTATTGACTTTTCATTGATTCTTTTCTTTAAGTCTTAAATAATGGTATTTTTGACTTTGTAACTGATATAAGCTGTTTGTGTAACACTAAACGATTTTTTTAAAACTTTAAATGCGTGCATGCACGTATGTGCATACGTGCTGTGTGGCGGAGCGCACAAACTCTGTGTGTGTGTGTGTGTGTGTGTGTGTGTGTGGTGTGTGTGTGTGTGTGTGTGTGTGTGTGTGTGTGTGTGTGTGTGTGTGTGTGAGAGAGAGAGAGAGAGAGAGAGAGAGAGAGAGAGAGAGAGAGAGAGAGAGAGGGAGAGAGAGAGAGAGAGAGAGAGAGAGACTTTTGAGTGAGTTTTTGTGTATGTGTGTGTGTGTGCGTGCGTGCGTGTGCGTGTGTGTGTGTGTTTGTGTGTTGTGTGTGTGTGTGTGTGTGTGTGTGTGTGTGTGTGTGTGGTGTGTGTGTGTGTGTGGTGTGTGTGTGTGTGTGTGTGTGTGTGTGTGTGTGTGTGTGTGTGTGTGTGTGTGTGTGTGAGAGGAAGAGAAAGAGAAAGAGAAAGGGAGAGAGAAGGTGTGACTTTTGAATGGGTTTTTGTGTGTGTATGTGTGGTGTGTGTGTGTGTGTGTGTGTGTGTGTGTGTGTGTGTGTGTGTGTGTGTGTGTGTGTGGTGTGTGTGTGTGTGTGGTGTGTGGTGTGTGTGTGTGTGTGTGTGTGTGTGTGTGTGTGTGTGTGTGTGTGTGTGTGTGTGTGTGTGTTTGTGTGTGTTTTTCCTGGTTTTGTTGTTAGTGGTGCTGCTTGTATTTTTATAGGCATATTGTATTTTTCAGGCTGTTGAAATCATGTTGGTTAATTAATGTTGGTCAAATGTTTTTCTCTGCTTTTTAAAAAAAAAATTATCAATTTTTTTTTTTTTAGATAGATGGCTTGATGAAAAAAAGCAAATCGATGCTTACCCAATGTACCATCTGAAAATAAAATTTTGACATGACTTGACTTGACTAACACATAAGTCAGACCCTTAACACACGAAGGTAGACCCCTAACACATAAGTCAGACCCCTAACACATAAGTCAGACCCTAACACATAAGTCAGACCCCTAACACATAAGTTAGACCCCTAACACATAAGAAGTCAGACCCCTAACACATAAGAAGTCAGACCCCTAACACATAAGTCAGACCCCTAACACATAAGTTAGACCCCTAACACATAAGTCAGACCCCTAATACATAAGAAGTCAGACCCCTAACACATAAGAAGTTAGATCCTCAACACATAAGAAGTTAGACCCTAACACATAAGAAGTTAGACCCCTAACACATAAGAAGTTAGACCCCTAACACATAAGAAGTTAGACCCCTAACACATAAGAAGTTAGACCTCTAACATATAAAACGTTAGACCCCTAACGCATAAGAAGTCAGACCCCTAAGACATAAGTTAGACACCTAACACATAAGAAGTTAGACCTCTAACATATAAGAAGTTAGAACCCCTAACACATAAGAAGTTAGACCCTCTAACACATAAGAAGTTAGACCCTCTAATACATAAGTAGTTAGACCCCTAACACATAAGGAGTTACACATAAATGAGTCCACTTAACACATAAGAAGATAGAACCCTAACACACAATTTAGGCTTCTTATCACATACGTGAGGCCTCCTATCACATAAGTGAGGCCTCCTATCACATAAGTGAGGCCTCCTATCACATAAGTGAGGCCTCCTATCACATAAGTGAGGCCTCCTAACACATAAGTGAGGCCTCCTAACACATAAGTGAGGCCTCCTATCACATAAGTGAGGCCTCCTATCACATAAGTGAGGCCTCCTAACACATAAGTGAGGCCTCCTAACACATAAGTGAGGCCTCCTATCACATAAGTGAGGCCTCCTATCACATAAGTGAGGCCTCCTATCACATAAGTGAGGCCTCCTATCACATAAGTGAGGCCTCCTATCACATAAGTGAGGCCTCCTATCACATGAGGCCTCCTATCACATGAGTGAGGCCTCCTATCACATGAGGCCTCCTATCACATGAGGCCTCCTATCACATGAGGCCTCCTAACACATAAGTGAGGCCTCCTATCACATAAGTGAGGCCTCCTATCACATAAGTGAGGCCTCCTATCACATAAGTGAGGCCTCCTATCACATGAGGCCTCCTATCACATGAGTGAGGCCTCCTATCACATGAGGCCTCCTATCACATGAGGCCTCCTATCACATGAGGCCTCCTATCACATAAGTGAGGCCTCCTATCACATAAGTGAGGCTTCCTATCACATAAGTGAGGCCTCCTATCACATAAGTGAGGCCTCCTATCACATAAATGAGGCCTCCTATCACATAAATGAGGCCTCCTATCACATAAGATCACATAAGATAAACCCCCTAACACATAAAACGTTAAACCCCTAACACATAATTTAGGCCTCCTACCACATAACGGAGGCCTCCCAACAAGAAGTCCTAATACATAAGACGTTAGACCCCTAATATACCAGAGGTCAGACTGCTATCACGTAAATGAGTCCTCCTAACACATAAATTAGGCCCCTCACACATCTGAAGTTATGGTCAACTTTTTTGTCAAAAGGAGGCTTCTTGTTTAAAGATCTTTTGTTGCATGGCTCTCTGACAAATGTTTTTTTTTAATTGTATATCAAGTAAAATTTCCAGCGATAAAGTTTTTAATTTATTTTTTATTCAATCACATTCTTTGATTACAAGGATATTAAACAAGCATTCACGTGCTTTATAAAAATGATATCCAGTTCTCGTATGTATGCGATTTTGTAAACCTTGTCATCCAACACACAGTGGACCGATGATTATTTCGTGGGTTCTTTTACGTGCGCTAAAATAATGCGCGTTCCACACGGGACCTCGATTTATTGTCTCATCCGAAAGACTAGCATCCAGACCAGCACTCACGGATGGGGGGAAAAGTTTTGGGTATATACTGGGGATCGAACCACCACACACTTCGAACCCGGGCTTTTCCACTTTGTAGGCAGGTGCGTTACCTCTGGACCACCTCTCAACCCACAAACTCTCACCATTGGTGAACCCCGGAGCTATAGCTGAAGAAGGATGGAAAAAAAATCCTTCCATGATGATACAAAATTTCTTCTAATTTGCTTACAGTATGCCTACTCTGTTGGATTGAATGAAAACATTTTTTTTGTCAATCCTTCCATGTATCAGAGGTGGTCTGTTGTACGAAAAGGATTGGGTCTTAATGTGTGTGCAAGATGTTCTGCGTGCGTTCGCATACGAGACCTCAGTTCATAGTCTTGTTCAGAATTGTTAGAGAATGAAGTAGCAGCTGATATTAACTCCAGGGGTGGGAGGCGGGTACGGGGGGTGCACGTGTTTAGACTTGAATCCCCACTCTCAATATTAATTAGGAGTCAGAGCTCAAAATCACAATCTTTAATCATGGCCCTTAAGTGTGGAGGACTTTCCCTTCAATATTCCCATTAATGTTCTTGTCGATTTTATCATCAACTTTATCCACAAAAAAATTGGTTATACTACTTTCTATAATGGTTTTAATCATGAATAATAAAAGGGAGAGACAAGTAGGTAGATAGGGAGGGGGGAGGTAGATGTGTGTGTGTGTGTGTGTGTGTGTGTGTGTGTGTGTGTGTGTGGTGTGTGTGTGTGTACGTGCATGCGTGTGTGAATGAATGTGTGAATGTGCATGAATGTGACTGTGTGGTCCCAGTCTTCCCTATGAGCTCATAGCCAACTCACTCTGGCTAGGGGGACGGATAGCCTAGTGGTCAGAACATTGCACTGGCAATTTGACGAGCCGGGTTCGAGTCCGGTCGAGGAGATTTTCCTCCTGGAGTTAACATCAGTGCCGACTCCAATCTCCCCAAAAAGTCCTTTGGATGAGACTTTAAATCCTGTTCCGCTTTTCGTAAGAGTAGGCCATCGTGTGCCGGTGGGAACAGATGACAATATTTACGAAACTGCATACACACGGGACCTGATAAAAAACCCCACATGATTGCTTATTCTGTTATCCTCGATATAAAAGAATAAATATATAAATATAAATATATATAGGAGCCAGCTGCATTAAATAGATTGAAATAGAATCAATTTCAGAAAGGTGTCAGTATTCACCAGCTAATCCACAAGAAAAAATCAATCACATTCACTTCGCACACAGCAATCTCAGGAATCACGTTGAAGTAAAATTTATCAATACTGCCTCTTTCAGTGTGTACCTCTTCTGTGTTGACATTTTCGTAAAGAAAAATTGTTGACTCTTAGTGATGTATTAAAAAAAAAAGAAAAAAGTACGAACCTAGACATGCACAAAGCAATTAGCAGTTAAAGGGAAGGAAGTCATTTTAATGGAGACTGATTTGGCACTGTAGTCTCCCTTAGACTGAATGTTGTTTAATGTTAAAAGAGAAGTCCTGTGTGTGTGTGTGTGTGTGTGTGTGTGTGTGTGTGTGTGTGTGTGTGTGTGTGTGTGTGTGTGTGTGTGTTTACATCATGGGTAATTTTCTTTCCCTTTTAATCAAATTCTATATTTGCGATTTTTGGATTTTAAAAGGAATGCTAGATCCAAGACCTTGAGTCTTTCTTTTTAATTTGGAAAATGAGCAAGGCAACGACCTGTGATGAATTTCTCCTTGAAAATCCTTGAAAGTCAAGGCTTGTCAATCCAAATTATTCTCATTAAGAAGGATGATGAAGTGAATTTATATTTCTGTTCTAAAATATGACTATAGGTTCAAATACGTGTGTGTGTGCGGATATTATGAACAAGAACTTCTTCTCCTTCTATCCCATAGTCTTTAGACCGTAGGGGCGCCACAGAAGACCTCGCAACCAGCTCTCTCCATTTCCCTCTGTCCTCGACCTTTCTCAGGGTGTCACTCAGCCTGAGGCCCGTCCACTCTCGGATGTTGTCCTCCCATCTCTTTCTCTGCCTGCCTCTCCTTCTCCCGCCTTGCACAGTTCCTTGCAGAATCGTCTTGGCAAGCCCTGTTGATCTTGCGACGTGCCCATACCACTTTAGTTTGCGTTTTTTGACTGTGGTCAGGAGATCTTCAAAGGGCCTGATGACTTGACCGATTTTGATTCTCACTTCCTCTTTAGTAATGTGATCTTTGTAAGAGATGCCAAGGAGTCTGCAAAAGCATCTCATCTCTGTGGCCTGTATTCTCCTCTCCAGATCTGCTGTGAGGGTAAACAAGGACTAGCAGACAACAAAGTATACAAGGGAGGTAAAGATGAATTTGGAGCAAGAGTTTGAAGCTGAAGCCAGTTTCCAAGAGCAAATTTGACTCTTTGTTTGGACTGGGGGCTACCACGAAACAGATAAATGGTTTTACTGTATTTTTGTGTCTATATAGGGATATTTTGTTTCAAACACGACATTCTTTTACTGACTAACATCAACCGGTAGATGTGGTGTCAAACTTTATTGATAGATAATGAACTTTGCAGGTTAGAAATTTTTTTGTTAAGTTGATAATGTTGAAATTATACACAATTACATATAAAGAAGAAGGATAAGGAAAAAGAAGCAGAAGAATTTGAAGAAGAAGAAGAAGAAGAAGAAGACTTTGAAGAAAAAGAAAAATTTGAAGAAGAGGAAGAATTGCAAAGAAGAAATACAATGAAAAAAAGAAGAAGAAAAAGAAAAAGAAGATGAAGAATTTGAAAAAGAAGAAGAGGAGGAAGAGGAAGAGGAAGAGGAAGAAGAAGAATAAGAAGAAGAAGAAGAAGAAGAAGAAGAAGAAGAAGAAGAAGAAGAAGAAGAAGAAGAAAGAGAAGAAGAACAACAACAACAACAACAACAACAACAACAACAACAACAACAACAACAAGAAAAAAAGAACAAGAACAAGAATTGTCAAGAAATATTGGGAAGAAGTGAGAGAGACAGAGATAGAAAGAAAGAGAGTGACGGAAAGAGATTTGATCTCTTGTATGGTAACGTTATGTCGCTGCTGATCCGTGAAGCACGTGCACAATAACAGTGTTCACTCACGGAGAGGAATGCTGGGAACTGAGTTGCCCTGTAGCCTAAGCCCTCTCGTGTTTATGAACATTCGACAAACTGAAGGCCACCAACGCACAAGATTGTGTGTGTGCATTGTCGCTGCTCCGCCATTTCGACCAGAGCTTACAGGTCAGTTTGTTTATTTTTTACTTTTTATGGTGCTGTTTTGATTTTCAAGTTATTATTTGGAGTAAAGCATTAAAAAATTTTTTGAAGAGCAAGTAGAATAGCAAACTATTGTATGGTGAGTACCAGCTATAAAGTGACACAGATAATGGTCATGATGGGGCAGTTTTTTTCCTAGTTCTTCATCCAAAAGCTCAGACAGCAAGTAGTTTGTCATATGAGCGAAAATGCTGCATTGCGCTGCCCTCAAGCAGCTGACAAGTCAGGCCCAGTGCATTCAACTTCAGCGTGGGAGAGAGAGAGATGTCATGTCATTCTGGATAAAATGTCTGAAGAATGGACCAAGAAGGCAGAAAAAAAACAAGCAGGAGGTAAGGGGAAGAAAAAGGAACAAGGCAAAAACGTAGAGAGGGATAGAAAAGGAAATCCTAGCACAGAATTTCCAGATGGGTGTGATGCTATTTATACTGACAGACCCCATCCACAGGGGAAGTGTTTCCATTGGTTCCATCATATATATATATATATATAATTTATTTAATTCTTTTATGTCGAGGATACTGGAATCAGTCATGTGCTTTTTTTTTTTAAAATCCAGTCCCGTGTGTATGCAGTTTTGTAAATATCAGTTTCCACCAGCACACAATGGCCTTCTCTTACAACAGGCAGAACAGGATTTAACGTGAACGCAAGAAGTTCTACGTGCGCTCACACACGGGGCCTTGGTTTAAAGCATCAAAACGACTTTTGGGGAGAGGGGAATCAAAACTTATAACTCTAGGGGGAAAATCCCCTCGAACGGGAATAGTGATTATTAGTTTATAATTACAGGAGGCGAAGCTACATGACCACTTTTGTTCTGTTTGTTAATCGGCTATTGCTCCGAGGTTTACCAATGGTGAGAGTTTTGTATGTGACCCTCTTTTGCCCACCATGAAAGTAGCCGCATTCTGACTGTCGGGATGTTTAATCACACCACTGTGCATATGTTTGCTTTGGGTTGTTTTTTTGTTTGTTTGTTGGTTTTTTTGGAGGGGGGGTCGTCTTTGTGGCTGTTTTTGTTCTTTTCTCAAGAATTTGATGCTAGGTTTTTGTTTTGTCTATGTCTTTTGTCTTTAGTTATTCTTTTTCTTTATTCTGTTTTTATTTTATATTTCGTTTTTTCCCTTTTCCTTGCTTTCTTTTTACTTTTACTTTCTTCCTTTGTGTGTTTGACTTCGTTTCTCTTTCTCTTGTCTTGTCTTGTCTTGTCTTGTCTTGTCTTGTCTTGTCTTGTCTTGTCTTGTCTTGTCTTGTCTTGTCTTGTCTTGTCTTGTCTTGTCTTGTCTTGTCTTGTCTTCTCTTTTCTCCTTTTCTTCTCTTCTCTCTCTCTCTCTCTCTCTCTCTCTCTCTCTCTCTCTCTCTCTCTCTCTCTCTCTCTCTCTCTCTCTCTCTCTCTCTCTCGTTCTCCCTCTCCTTCAATTAGACACTGTAGACTACTTAACACACACGTTTGTATTCTGTATTTTCAGAAACTTTGCAGCAATCTTCGACCTACAAACACCTCGGTGCTAGACTCACAATGATTTTGCCTTGTTAAACCCTTGTTTGGTAGGACTGGGTAGGGAATGGATAGGAAAAAGAAAATGTCAACAAAATCTTACATCCGAGTTTTGCTTTCTTGGGGTCAGTCCTTCATCTTCAGAATAGGAATATTGTGTTATCCCCAATCCTTCAGGGTTTTTCTTTCTATGTGGACTCAAAAAGTTTGCAGCAGTTTAGCTAGGCGCTCCATCATTGAGGTTATCAGGAATGCAAAGCTTGTCAGTTGTTAGTCAGGCAGTTAGCTGCTTCTTTGCTCAGCTGATTTGCAGATTGTGCTTGTATGTTATTGTTTTCCCTTTGCGCTGGTCAGATTTTGCCCCTGGAAAGTTCTGTGTTCTGGCTTTGGGTTCAGTCTTTGTGTCCAGGCTTCAGTCTTTGTGTCTAGTTTCCAGTCTTTGTGTGCCCAGCTTTGTCTGTGTGTCCAGGTTTCAGTCTTCGTGACCTGAATTCAAGTCTTTGTGTCTGGTTTTGACTTCTTTGTGTCTGGCTGTGGTTTGTCTTTGTGCCTGGTTTTGCTTTGTCTTTGTGTCTTGGTGTAGCATGTCTTTGTGTTCAGTCTCCAGTCGTTGTGTCCAGTTCCCAGTCTTTGTGTCCATGTTTCAGTCGTTGTGTCCGTATTTCAGTCTTTGTGTCCAGCTTTGGTTTTTGTCTGTGTTAGGGCTTCCCTGTCCACTTTCTTCAAATGATCACTGAGCGCCATCCGATTGCTATCAGTATTTTTTGCTCAAATAAAATTAATATCAACTAAATTAGTTTTTTTTTTAAATAAAGCGAGATGAAATGAAACCATAAACCTAAAATAAAATCCCAACAAAAATAAAATGAGAGATAAAAATTCAGAGATAAAACATTAGTAGGGTTTAGTCTAAACTAAAAATAAAATGAAATAAAACAAAGGTAAATAAAATAAAATAATCACAAAATAAAATTAAAATAAATAAAATAAAATAAAAATAAAATAAAAATGAAATAAAATAAAATGACATAAAATAAAAACCAAAAAATAAAAACCAAAAAATAACCCCCCAAAATAAATTGAAATAAATACGGAGGAGAAAAACATTGTGCAAGAAATCTGAGAGCAATCTGGGTGACAGTGATCTATCTTCTCATCTAAAAACACCCCCACCTCCTACAATGGCTTGGAGACTAGGGTCATAAGGCATTGCGACTTTGTCGTTTCTTTTCCACTTCTGAAAGGTTTCCTAAGGTCTGAAAATGTCACAGGCTATGTGGCTTTCATGTGGTTTTCATGAGGCATTGATTCTGTATCCCCCTCCATTTCTGAAAGGTTTCCTGAGGTCTGAAAATGTCACAGGCTATGTGGCTTTCATGTGGTTTTCATGAGGCATTGTTGCTAGGTATCCCCCTCCATTTCTAAAAGGTTTCCTAAGGTCTGAAAATGTCACAGGCTATATCGGCTGTCATGTGGTTTTCATGAGGCATTGATTCTGTTTCCCCCTCCATTTCTGAAAGGTTTCCTGAGGTCTGAAAATGTCACAGGCTATATCAGCTGTCATGTGGTTTTCATGAGGCATTGATTCTGTTTCCCCCTCCATTTCTGAAAGGTTTCCTGAGGTCTGAAAATGTCACAGGCTATGTCGGCTTTCATGTGGTTTTCATGAGGCATTGATTCTGTATCCCCCTCCATTTCTGAAAGGTTTCCTGAGGTCTGAAAATGTCACAGGCTATATCGGTTTTCATGTGGTTTTCATGAGGCATTGATTCTGTATCCCCCTCCATTTCTGAAAGGTTTCCTAAGGTCTGAAAATGTCACAGGCTATGTGGCTTTCATGTGGTTTTCATGAGGCATTGTTGCTGGCTATCCCCCTCCAGTTCTGACGGGTTTCCTTGTAATTATCTGAAAATACCAGCGGCTTGGAGACAGTTTTCATGAGGTATTGCGACTTGGTTATCCCTGACCATTTCTGATAGGTTTCCTTATTATTATCTTGAAATTCCAGCGGCTTGGAGACGGTTTTCAGGAGGTATTGCGACTTGGTTATCCCTTTCTATTTCTGACCGTTTTCCTTGTATTTGAAAATACCAGCGGCTTTGAGACGGTTTTCATGAGGTATTTCGAATTGATCATCCCTGTCCATTTCTGATAGGGTTTCTTAGGTTTGAAAATGTCACCACCTACAACAGTCTTGAGACAGCTTTCATGAGGTATTGTGACTCGGTCAGTCCCTTCCATTTCTGATAGGTTTTCCTTGTGTCTGAAAATACCAGCACCACCAACAGTTTTCATGAGGTATTGTGAACGGGTCATTCCTTCCATTTCTAAGGCGTTTCCTTGTCCTTCCCCTCCTTTATTCAACATGGGTCCTAACCTGGTGGTCAGTCATTATGTGGATCATCCTGAAGACTCAACAGTGGGGCCAGGTTCTGCTGATCATCACCTGGGAGTCATCTGCTGCATGAGATCCTTGAATCTCTCTGTAAGTACTTTGTCGCTGTAGTTGAGATATTTTGTTGATATTACACATGATTCAAGTATCGTCTTTTTCTGATTAAAAAAAATGTAGTTCTTTTTTTCTTATTTTATTTTCTGTATTATTTTTACAAGTACTACTTTTTGTTCGATGTCTTTTGTTTAGGAGACAAAGTTCACAGTCTTTTAGAATAGGAGTTATTAAGATTTTTAGTTATCAAGATCCTGTGGTGTTTGGTTGCTGTAGACATGGCAGCTTCTAACTCTGGACTGGAGAGTATCATGATTGTGTGGACAGTAAAGCCTCCTTGTTTGAAAATTAGTTGAAAAACAAATATTGGTATAGAGTATTTAATTAGAATAGCTTGTCCGATTTAAGTTTATGAATATTTAGATCCATAAACTAGCTGGACTTAAATTTGACTATGAATTGGCGAAGAAGCATGGTGAAATGTGTCAGATGAAATCAAATCGTTATGATATCGGAGCCAATTAAACTAGAATTTTCAGTCTTTCAGGGGCTCTGGGTCTGGAATCAAGTGCCAGTGACTGAGGTGTGTGAGGGCAGCCATCATGAACTGCCTTTTCTGAAAACTAGAAAAGGTATTTATATTTACCTCTATATTTTTCTGAACTTTCTGATCTGACACCTTTATCTGTCAAATGTATTGCTGTTGCTATCTTCTGCTGTTTTTGCCTATGTATTTTATGTTTCCTGCCTATGTTTTTTATGTTTCCTGCCTATGTTTTTTTTCCTGCCTATGTTTTTTGTGTTTCCTGCCTATGTTTTTTTATGTTTCCTGCCTATGTTTTTTATGTTTCCTGCCTATGTTCTTTTTACATTCATCAGCTACAGCTGTGAGGTTCTCTAATGGTAAACTTTTTTGTATATGCCACCAATCTTTTGCATTCTTTTTAAGTGTTGGTGCAGTTTTGGTATAGTTTTAATATTTATCAGTGTTGCATTTTCAAAGTGGTTCATACTTTAGTTTGTGGTCCCAGTCTTCCCATTAAGCCTGTAGGTTTTTCTCTAGGTAGGAGCAGGATGGAGTTTAAAACGATTAAAAACCTGCTTTTCATGAGATTTGAACTCGGTAAACTAATCATTAAAAAAACCCTGCTTTTCGTGAGATTTGAACTCGGTAAACTAATCATTAAAAAAACCCTGCTTTTCGTGAGATTTGAACTCGGTAAACTAATCATTAAAAAAAAACCCTGCTTTTCGTGAGATTTGAACTCGGTAAACTAATCATTAAAAAAAACCCTGCTTTTCGTGAGATTTGAACTCGGTAAACTAATCATTAAAAAAACCCTGCTTTTCGTGAGATTTAAACTCGTAAACTACCAAGTTCAGTGTGTTAACCACTGCACCATTGCAGCTGGTTAACATTTTTTTTCTTTATTAACAAGCAAACCATGTACTCTTAATGTTAGGTTTTTCTCTTATTTCAAAATATATTTTTTATTTATTCACAAGGTACCATATGAGCCACAACAGTTCCAATGCAATCCAAAGTAGAAGGGACTGCTAAACCAGGCCATCAACTCGCCATCCAATGTTGTCTGCTACAACTGCACCAGAGGCTGCCATGCACGGGTATGTCATATCCTTGTGAGTTTGTTTTGGTTACAAAATGGCATCAAGTCATTTTAATAATTCAGCTCATAAGGCAGAGGGTAAAAATGAGGTGATGTCTGTTAAAGAATAATTCCGAACTATATTGTGTGATAATGTCTTCTAAAGAATAATTCCGAGCTATATTGTGTGATAATGTCTTTAAAGAATAATTCCGAAATGTTTTGTTTTCACGTAACATATGTTCTTTTCACATACAATTAGAATCACTTTAATCATCTGAACTATTAAAAAGTTTTGATGCCTTTAAAGAATAACAGGGATTTCATTCTGATCAAAAGGCCTGTGTTTAAAGCAAATCTTTATATTTGATGTAAGAAAGGAAGAATTGAAATGAGTCGATGTCTGTGAAGAACAATTGTGAATTTATTCCGTTTCAAAGTGGTCAGATAAAATCATGTAACATATGAGCTAACATTCCACATGTTCCCCGTCACTGATGACTTCTTAACTGCTGACAGGAACAACTGGACAGGAACCAAGTGGCGAAGAACAGACACGCCATCCAGCGCCACTTGTCGGTTACCAGCACATGATCAGGTAACAGCTTTGTGTCCGAAACTTTCTCCCCATCCACTAGACCCCGAGTGGTGATCTGGGTGCTAGTATTTTGAACGAGGCGATAAACTAAGGTCACGTGTGCAACACGCATCATAAAAGAACCCATGACAACAAGAGTTGTCCCCGGAAAAAATGTGTAGAAAAAAGCCACTTTGAGGGAAACATACACAATGCAGACAGAAGGAAAAAATGGTGGCGCTGCTCTTGTGGCGACGCGCTGACCCCAGTTAAAGCAGCCCGAATTTCACGTATAGTAATACGCTGTGAGTTAAAGTGGTCAAGAAATACAAATACAAAACAATGGCTATTCCCTCTGTCTGATTATGTCTCGTTTGTATTGTTCTAACCTTATAGAAGATTGCAGCTGTACCCAACACTATTTCTTAAAAGATATTTTCATACATTTTTTCTAGAATAAAAAAAACTGAGTAGTTAACCAGACCACAGTTGCTAATTAAATTGAGCTCTTTAATATCGCTGCAAAAAAGACATATCCCAGAGTATCTATGTAAATTTTATAGAGTTTAGATTCCCACTCAATATTATGCATAGCACCAGATTTTCGTACAATGTATCCAGAGAAAAAGCACTGTTTATATCCTCATTCACAGCAAAAACACTGTTTATTTCCCCATTCATTCCTCAAGCATGACACTGCATCCATGACAAAATGAGAATAAATGGCCGAATAATTCTCTACATTACTCATCACCTAAGTATGACATTGACTGTTCGCCTTCATCTATCCCATAGTCTGGTTGACCATTGGGGCAACACTGAAGATATTGCAACCAGCTTCCTCCATTCCTTGTGGTTGTCAGCTTTCATCAGTATGTCATTCCACTCCAGGCCAGTCCACTCTCTGATGTTGTCTTCCCAATGTTTTCTCTGCCTCGAATTTGTTAGGTCAAAAATATTTTAACCATCCCTTGAAGGGCACCTACAAACACATACCTGACAGTAATCATTCTTGAAAAAGTTACATTTCAAGCTTGTTAAAACATTTCAAGATGATTTATTAAAAATATTCCCCCCCCCCCTGCCTCCCCCCCCCCCCATATAGGCACACAATGTAGTAAGGACTAGAAAAGACATAATCTTACACACGCACACACACACACACACACGCACACACACACACTCACGCACACACGCACACTCACGCACACACGCACACACACATACACACACACACACGCACACACAGCACATAGGCACACACACATATCTAAGATCTCCATTGCCTTGCCAGAATTAAAAAGTTCCTTATTTCTATCACTCCTTTCTTTAAAAAAAAAAAAAAAAGAAACCTTAAACTCTCCACTCTCCCTTTTTTCTGATTAACTTTCTACCTTCCCAGTCCTTTCTTTTTCCTCAAGCAGGTGTGATAACTTTTTTTTTGTTCTTTTTTCAGATCTGAGGACATTTTGAGGACATCTATCATCAAGGACATCACTACAGTCAAGGAAAAGGACTGTCCAGTAAGGAAAGAAAATTTAAAAAAAACTGTCATGGACTGGTTATGCTAAGTGCCTCTCCAAGGAACATCATGTTATGACTGTCCTGGGTTGACCCTTATGGTTGACCAGGGTGTTGATACAAGGAACGTCAGTAGGGTGGATTTTTCACCCTAGTTCTAATGTGTGTACAGTTACGAAGTTTTTGAGATGTAATAATTTGATAATGATAGCCCCCCCCCCCCCCCCCCCTATCAATATGGTCTCTGTGGTCGGGGGAGTTATAAACAAGATTGGATTGGATTGGATTTTTATGATTTGCTGTTTTTGCGATCATTACAATCAGTTACCCCTACCCACCCACCCCGCTGTTTTTGCGATCATTACAATCAGTTACCCCTACCCACCCACCCCGCTGTTTTTGCGTTCATTACAATCAGTTACCCCTACCCACCCACCCCGCTGTTTTTGCGTTCATTACAATCAGTTACCCCTGCCCACCCACCCCGCTGTTTTTGTGTTCATTACAATCAGTTACCCCTGCCCACCCACCCCGCTGTTTTTGTGTTCATTACAATCAGTTACCCCTACCCACCCACCCCGCTGTTTTTGTGTTCATTACAATCAGTTACCCCTGCCCACCCACCCCGCTGTTTTTGTGTTCATTACAATCAGTTACCCCTACCCACCCACCCCGCTGTTTTTGTGTTCATTACAATCAGTTACCCCTGCCCACCCACCCCGCTGTTTTTGTGTTCATTACAATCAGTTACCCCTGCCCACCCACCCCGCTGTTTTTGTGTTCATTACAATCAGTTACCCCTACCCACCCACCCGCTGTTTTTGTGTTCATTACAATCAGTTACCCCTGCCCACCCACCCCGCTGTTTTTGTGTTCATTACAATCAGTTACCCCTGCCCACCCACCCCGCTGTTTTTGTGTTCATTACAATCAGTTACCCCTGCCCACCCACCCCGCTGTTTTTGTGTTCATTACAATCAGTTACCCCTGCCCACCCACCCCGCTGTTTTTGTGTTCATTACAATCAGTTACCCCTACCCACCCACCCCGCTGTTTTTGTGTTCATTACAATCAGTTACCCCTGCCCACCCACCCCGCTGTTTTTGTGTTCATTACAATCAGTTACCCCTGCCCACCCACCCCGCTGTTTTTGTGTTCATTACAATCAGTTACCCCTGCCCACCCACCCCGCTGTTTTTGTGTTCATTACAATCAGTTACCCCTGCCCACCCACCCCGCTGTTTTTGTGTTCATTACAATCAGTTACCCCTGCCCACCCACCCCGCTGTTTTTGTGTTCATTACAATCAGTTACCCCTGCCCACCCACCCCGCTGTTTTTGTGTTCATTACAATCAGTTACCCCTGCCCACCCACCCCGCTGTTTTTGTGTTCATTACAATCAGTTACCCCTGCCCACCCACCCCGCTGTTTTTGTGTTCATTACAATCAGTTACCCCTGCCCACCCACCCCGCTGTTTTTGTGTTCATTACAATCAGTTACCCCTGCCCACCCACCCCGCTGTTTTTGTGTTCATTACAATCAGTTACCCCTGCCCACCCACCCCGCTGTTTTTGTGTTCATTACAATCAGTTACCCCTGCCCACCCACCCCGCTGTTTTTGTGTTCATTACAATCAGTTACCCCTGCCCACCCACCCCGCTGTTTTTGTGTTCATTACAATCAGTTACCCCTGCCCACCCACCCCGCTGTTTTTGTGTTCATTACAATCAGTTACCCCTGCCCCCCACCCCGCTGTTTTTGTGTTCATTACAATCAGTTACCCCTGCCCACCCACCCCGCTGTTTTTGTGTTCATTACAATCAGTTACCCCTGCCCACCCACCCCGCTGTTTTTGTGTTCATTACAATCAGTTACCCCTGCCCACCCACCCCGCTGTTTTTGTGTTCATTACAATCAGTTACCCCTGCCCACCCACCCCGCTGTTTTTGTGTTCATTACAATCAGTTACCCCTGCCCACCCACCCCGCTGTTTTTGTGTTCATTACAATCAGTTACCCCTGCCCACCCACCCCGCTGTTTTTGTGTTCATTACAATCAGTTACCCCTGCCCACCCACCCCGCTGTTTTTGTGTTCATTACAATCAGTTACCCTGCCCACCCACCCCGCTGTTTTTGTGTTCATTACAATCAGTTACCCCTGCCCACCCACCCCGCTGTTTTTGTGTTCATTACAATCAGTTACCCCTGCCCACCCACCCCGCTGTTTTTGTGTTCATTACAATCAGTTACCCCTGCCCACCCACCCGCTGTTTTTGTGTTCATTACAATCAGTTACCCCTGCCCACCCACCCCGCTGTTTTTGTGTTCATTACAATCAGTTACCCCTGCCACCACCCCGTTGTTTACACTACCCCGCCCACCCGCTGTTTTTGTGTTCATTACAATCAGTTACCCCTGCCCCCCACCCCGCTGTTTTTGTGTTCATTACAATCAGTTACCCCTGCCCCCCACCCCGCTGTTTTTGCGATCATTACAATCAGTTACCCCTACCCCCCACCCCGCTGTTTTTCGTCATTACAATCAGTTACCCTACCCCCCACCCGCTGTTTTTGCGATCATTACAATCAGTTACCCCTACCCCCCCACCCCGCTGTTTTTGCGATCATTACAATCAGTTACCCCTACCCCCCACCCCGCTGTTTTTGCGATCATTACAATCAGTTACCCCTACCCCCCACCCGCTGTTTTTGCGATCATTACAATCAGTTACCCCTACCCCCCACCCCGCTGTTTTTGCGATCATTACAATCAGTTACCCCTACCCCCCCCCCCTGTTTTGCGATCATTACAATCAGTTACCCCTACCACCCACCCCGCTGTTTTTGCGTTCATTACAATCAGTTACCCTACCCACCCACCCCGCTGTTTTTGGTTCATTACAATCAGTTACCCCTACCCACCCACCCCGCTGTTTTTGCGATCATTACAATCAGTTACCCCTACCCACCCACCCCGCTGTTTTTGTGTCATTACAATCAGTTACCCCTACCCCCCCACCCGCTGTTTTTGGTTCATTACAATCAGTTACCCCTACCCCCACCCCGCTGTTTTTGGTCATTACAATCAGTTACCCCTACCCCCCACCCCGCTGTTTTTGCGATCATTACAATCAGTTACCCCTACCCCCCACCCCGCTGTTTTTGCGATCATTACAATCAGTTACCCCTACCCACCCACCCGCTGTTTTTGCGATCATTACAATCAGTTACCCCTACCCACCCACCCCGCTGTTTTTTGCGATTCATTACAATCAGTTACCCCCTACCCACCCACCCCGCTGTTTTTGTGTTCATTACAATCAGTTACCCCTACCACCACACCCCGCTGTTTTTGGTTCATTACAATCAGTTACCCCTACCCACCCACCCCGCTGTTTTTGTGTTCATTACAATCAGTTACCCTACCCACCCACCCCGCTGTTTTTGTCGATCATTACAAGTCAGTTACACCCTTACCCCCACCCACCCCGCTGTTTTTGCGATCATTACAATCAGTTACCCCTCCCCCCACCCCGCTGTTTTTGCGTTCATTACAATCAGTTACCCCTACCCACCCACCCCGCTGTTTTTGGTCATTACAATCAGTTACCCCTGCCCACCCACCCCGCTGTTTTTGCGATCATTACAATCAGTTACCCCTACCCACCCACCCGCTGTTTTTGGTGTTCATTACAATCAGTTACCCCTACCCACCCACCCCGCTGTTTTTGCGATCATTACAATCAGTTACCCCTGCCCACCCACCCCGCTGTTTTTGCGTCATTACAATCAGTTACCCCTACCCCCCCACCCCGCTGTTTTTGCGATCATTACAATCAGTTACCCCTCGCCACCCCACCCCGCTGTTTTTTGTTCATTACAATCAGTTACCCCTACCTACCACCCACCCCGCTGTTTTTGGTCATTACAATCAGTTACCCCTACCCACCCACCCCGCTGTTTTTGTGTTCATTACAATCAGTTACCCCTACCCACCCACCCCCGCTGTTTTTGCGATCATTACAATCAGTTACCCTACCCCCCACCCCGCTGTTTTTGTGTTCATTACAATCAGTTACCCTACCCACCCACCCCGCTGTTTTTGCGATCATTACAATCAGTTACCCCTACCCACCCACC
>CM060349.1:7145897-7150897 GCA_030674155.1 Stramonita haemastoma
AAAGGAAAGGGAGGGGAAGGGGGTGTTTAGCAGGGCTATGGATGCATATTTAGAACTGTTTTTTTTAGAAAAAGAGGGCTGACTAATAGAATTTTTCTTGTTGTTTTTTAGTTCCTAGGCTAGAGCTCCGAGATTAACCAACAGTGGTGCATATGCAACTGGTCTGGCCCACAGTTAAGGTAGCTGCATTCCGACTTCGAGGATCTTTACACGTTTAATTTTGGGGCTTTTTTATGTGGATGCAACTTGTTCAAAGTATGTCAAACCTTAAATCGTCTTTTAATGATAACAGAACCTGAATTTTCGCGACACCGAAGTCCAATGAATAGCCTCATGTTTTTGATAGAACAAGTGACTGGTTTAAAGCTAGCTCCATGCCATTGCAAAAGACGTATAGCCGTTGTGGTCGGTAGGAATAATAAACGTGAAATAAACACCATTGTGTCTATAGCTACATGCCATATTTTGTCTGTGTGCTATTGTGTCCACATGGTTCTAACATTCAGACCGACCATCTGACAGACAACCCTTCCCTGTTGTTAACTAACACTAATTCTAACACTAACCTCAACTCTTAACCCTGGCCCCACATGTGGACACAAAAGGCAGGTAGACAACATGGTGTATGCTGACACACTGACTCAACACTTTTCTTCATTTTGGGTTGAAAGGAATTGATTTGAATCGTTTATGCCTATTAAGAGAAAATGGATAAGCACAGAACAGCTTTGCAGCATGCTTTCAAAAAACAAAACAAAAAATATAGGCGAACAGTGATGATCAAAGTTTTAAAGGCTCCAACAGTTTTATTTTTGTTAAATGATCATAACTAAATACCAATATATTTTTTTAATGGTTCCTTAGTAAGAACTGTAGGGTTCCTCAATGGTCAGATGTTTTCCTATGCAGCCGTTTTTGCCCGCCATGAAGGTAGCCGTATCCCGACTGAATGGATAGAGAAATATATCATAGAGACTACTGCTAGGGTTGGTAGGGGCAGGGGTGCTAGACTTTTTAGGGGAAAGAATGCTAAGAAGGGGTGGAGGGATTGGAGGGGGTGTTGAATCTTCAGGTATATAACCTAGAGATGGGGAAAGAGGTGTAATGGCTGAGGATGGGGATGAGTTTTTCGTGTGATTGAGATGATAATGATTTTTGAGATATTAAAATTCAGTTTTCTAAAGTGTTCATAGTCGGTTGTTTGGGGTTTTATTACTTTAATTTTTTTTTTTTTTTAGCAAACTAACAGTATTTACGGTCGTATTTTATTGTATGGGATAGGGGAAAGCAGTCAATTTGTCATTTAAGTTCAGTGGAGGGTGGAAAGCATTTTGGAAAATAACTGGAACACAAAAAGTAGAGGTAGCTGGGTTTATAAAATATGCTTGGATAATCTCAATGGGAGAGCATTAATTTTAGATAAAAAAAAAGTTTGTTCAAAACTAGAAAATAGGGGTGCCAGTTTTAGAATGAAGCTTGTGTGTGTGTGTGTGTGTGTGTGTGTGTGTGTGTGTGTGTGTGTGTGTGTGTGTGTGTGTGTGTGTGTGCGCGCGCGAGCGCGCATGTTTATGCATGTGTGTATACATGTGTGTGTGTGCGTGCGCGTGTATGTGTGTTTATCTGTGTGTGGTGTGTGTTTTTATCTGTGTGTGTGTGTTTTTATCTGTGTAGGTTTTGTGTGGTGTGTGTGTGTGTGTGTGTGTGTGTGTGTGTGTGTGTTTTGTGTGTGTGTGTGTCTGTGTGTGTGTGTGTGTGTGTGATTACTATTGATAAAAACCAGAGGTAGAAACTCTATCCACTTTTTTGTTCGATTTGGAAAGAAAAAAGAGGGGAGATAGGTCGGACACCCTACAATGTAATTTTAAGAAAACCAAAATCGTGAATGAAGAGCAGTAAAAGGTGGAAAATAGAAAGAAGGAAGAAATCGGTGGAAAACAACGTTAGAGGTCCATCAAAAAATCTGGTTGTGTTAGCAAGACTAAAGTAGGCTAACAGATTTCAAATCAACCAATACTTATTGCTGCATGATTGTCTGCTTTTTTCATTTTGCCCAACCTTTGTACTGTATCTGTAAGTCCATTTGCACTATTGTTTAGCAAAATGTTGACTTCTTCAAATGTGTGTGTTCCAAATTCCAGAGTAGCACATGTTGTAAAATAATGTATTCTAGCAGATCACTGCGATGACACAGAGTGGTACAGGCTGTTTTGTTTTGTTTTGTTTTGTTCACCCTTTCTATATGCTTTAACTTTGGAGCCCTTAGGAAATGTGTATAAAAGTAGAAAAGGGTTTGGAATGATTGGAAACTTTTTACGAGTTGTTATATAAAACAATTGAGAGTAGTGTTTTTTTTTTTTTAATTTGTTTTGAAATATTTGTTCAAGTAAAAAACGAAACGAAAAAAAAAAGTGTTTCATCAAGGAATGCTGGTGGACCGCTAGTTATGTATTTAAAATGTTTTGCTTTCCCATTTTTCTTTTCCCCATCCGTCATATCTGTATTTTGTAATGAAACGTTATTTCTGTATAGTTATTTTGAATTTTATTACCAAAAGGCGATGTTCCTTTTATGTTTGCATTTTTATGTATTCAATTTGAAGTACTGAAATCAGAGTGAAGCAGTTTACTACTCATTTTTTTAAATATTTTTTTCACATGTAGCATTGTCCATGAGTGAATTAGGCTACGTGATGCATTTAAAATGACAGTCATTTTTTTGTTGGCTTTTGATCTTTTAATATTCTTTTTGGAGGCTTGAAGTGAAAGAGAGAGAGAGAGAGAGAGAGAGAGAGAGAGAGAGAGAGAGAGAGAGAGAGAGAGAGAGAGAGAGAGAGAGAGAGAGAGAGAGTGTGTGTGTGTGTGTGTGTGTGTGTGTGTGTGTGTGTGTGTGTGTGTGTGTGTGTGTGTGTGTGTGTGTGTGTGTGTGCAGCTTGTTGCCTGTGTTTTTTTTTCCTGAAGGACATGGCTTAAAGCACATCCCTAACCTATCCATTTTAAGTGAAATTATTATACAGTGGTTTTGTGGTATCTGGTAGACTTAAGCTACGCACTTTGTGCGCTGCCCCCTCCCCACCCTATTACTTATTCCAGAGTCAAAATTGTGTGTACATTATTTTAAAATATATTGGGGTTGAAGCTGCCTTTCAATTTCTACTTCCTTGAAAGGATGAAATAGAACCCCCTTTGCCAGTAGCATGTTAAATTGTTTGCTTTAATGTTAAAATATCCTTTTTTTCCGAATCCAGATAAGCGTGTTCTTGAATCCCAAATGGGAAAGGTGTGGATAAACTGTTAACAGCCCAATTCAATCACCTGTATAATTATGTGAAAAGGTTTCCGTCAGCATGAGAGAAGAAAATGTTGCTTCTTTTTTTTTTTTACAGGACCAACAAAAGATGTTTCCTGTGACCAGTATTGCTTCAATGTTTCTTGTATTTCATGAGTTATTGCTTTTATTTTTTCTGCATTATATGTGTAACATAATTGTACAATTACAAAATTGACAATTTTATACCTTAAAATTAGTGGTGAGCACACACCAATGGCACTTGACTACCCAACTGGCTTTTTTCCTGATAAAAAAAATACCAAGTTTTGTACATCTCCCTCTTTGTAAGACTTAAAGTGGATCAGTGGTCTAGAGGTAACTCGCCTGCCTAGAAAGCGAAAAGTCGAAAAGTCCGGATCGGAAGTGTGCGGTGGTTCGATCTCCATTTGGGCCCCAAACTTTTCCCTCATCCATTAGACCGTGAGTAGTGGTCTGGGTCCTAGCCTTTTGGATGAGAAGATAAACTGAGGTCCCATGTGTTACACATAAAATTATTTAGCTAGAGTAAGAGAAACCATGGTAACAAGATAGTTGTCCTTGGCAAAATTGTTTTTTAAAAAAGCCATTCTGATAGGTAAACAAATGCAACTGCATCCCGGGAAAAGAAAAATAATAGCGGGCACTGTTCTTGCGGCAACGCACTCACTCTCCCTTGGGAGAGCAGCCCGCCCGAATTTCATGCCAAGAAATCTGCCATGACTTACAGTTGTATATAAAAAATAAAAAAAATTAAGCTGATACTTTGCACTTATTTATGCAAGGCGTTTGTACTTTTTGGCTTTAAAGAAAACTTGTCTGGAATTAAGCTGTTTGTCACTTCAGCGTTTTAAAAGCCTGTTGGAATGAACACGTCATTATGATCTGGGATATTTCGTAATGCTGGTATGATTATTCAAAATCAGATAAAGTCGGTGGGTTTGTCATTGTCACGTCATTGCTGGTCAGAGCACTGGGAAAAGCCTACCTCCCCCTTCAGCCCCCAAAGAAAAGCTGGAGTTGGGGTTGGGTAGCCGGTTCGCAGCTGAAAGAAAAGAAAATGATAAGGAAACTTGGTTAACTTGAACACAGTGTCAAAACCTGATGAAACGTGGTGCGAAAGATGCATGAAAATAAAAGGGTCTCTATCACAGTCCAATAGGACATTTGTTATAGTTACATTAACGTTAATAAGTTTTTATATTTCTGTTATTTCATTTGCATTACCAAGTTTCTTTGTGAGGTGTATTTCTCTCTTTTTTTTTTTTTTTTTTTTTGGGGGGGAGGGTTGGAGGGATGTCACATGTTTACAAATGTTTGGGGTTTTTTCTGTTGTTGTTTTTTTCTCCTTCTTCTCCATCGTCTAATATCACTAGAAGTGAACAGACGTAAAATTGAAGACAACAACATGCATGAAAATAAAAACTGAAACTTGACCAGGTCTTTGTTCAGAGTTACATTCATGAATGATTGTGCGTTTACAGATGTGGAATATAAATACAAGATCTAATGCATATACATTCTCTCTCATGCATATTATCCTCATATCGAGGATAATAGAAGCACTCGTGTGCTTTTTTACATCCAGTCCTTGTGTGTATGCAGCTTTGTAAATCTTGTCATCTGTTAACACCGGCACACGATGGCCTATTTTTACAAAAAGCGGAACATGATTTAACGTGTGCGAAAGATGTTCT
>CM060349.1:7153397-7155897 GCA_030674155.1 Stramonita haemastoma
GACTGTCAACAAAACATTACAGACTGTAACACAACATTACAGACTGTAACACATTACAGACTAACACAACATTACAGACTAACACATCGTTACAGACTGTAACACAACATTACAGACTGTAACACATTACAGACTAACACAACATTACAGACTAACACAACATTACAGACTAACACAACATTACAGACTGCAACGCAAAACATTACAGACTGTAACACAAAACATTACAGACTGTAACACAAAACATTACAGACTGTAACACAACATTACAGACTGCAACGCAAAACATTACAGACTGTAACACAAAACATTACAGACTGTAACACAACATTACAGACTGTAACACAACATTACAGACTGTAACACAACATTAGACTGTAACACAAAACATTACAGACTGTAACACAACATTACAGACTGCAACGCAAAACATTACAGACTAACACAAAACATTTACAGACTTTCACAACAACACAACAGTCTGATTTCTTTGTTCAGCATCATCGGGTAGTCCTAATTGCCTCCCTTGAAGGAGAAGTACCACCCCACCCCCCCTCTGTTTCTAAACTGGGACATATCTACCAGCTGTGTGAGGTTCTGTTTTCTTTGGGTGGCAACTTTCCATTCTCCTCTACACTTAATCACATGCCCCAAACACCAAGACAAATACTGCTTCCTCAGAAATTGTAACTCCCTTGAACTCAACAATCACACACACAAAAAATAACCCCACTTCCAAAAAAACAACAAAAACCCCCCCAGCAAAATTATGCTTCTTTAAAAAATCATCTGACAAGTCACATAACCAAACAAACCTTTCTTCTGAACGGCTACACATGTAATTCTCTTCCATCACGAAGATGGAAGGTGGCTACCTTAACAGAGGGCAAAACGGCTGCATACGCAAAAAATTCAGCATTGTTGAACCCAAGAGCTTTAACCGAGGAATAGAGGGGGAAAAAAAAACAACAACAAAAAAACCTCTCTGTAAAGAAACAATCACGTATACAAGTGCAGACAAAAATATCAACAAAATCACAAACTAAGCCAACAAACATAACAAGGGAACAGCACTTGCTCATAAACAGATCAAAATCTCATTATCGGTGACCCTCGAAGCTCTAAGCCAAAGCATTTTTTTTTTTTAAAGGGATCTGAGATGAAAATGCATTTTATTTTTTGTCTTTACTCCAGAGTGAGTCACAATCAATCCAAACCTAACAAAGTTCGGAGATTTTTTTTCACATTCTTTGGGGTTTCGTGTTTGATTGTTTTGTTTATTTTAACACTAAATGTCCCCCCCCCCCCCCCAAAAAAAAAAAAAGAAACAAAAAACAAACAAAATTGATGGAGTCATGGCCTGATCAAGAAAACATTCGTGTGTGTGTGTGTGTGTGTGCGTGTGTGCGTGATATGTGCATGTGCATGTGTGTGTGCATGTGTGTGTGCATGTGTGTGTGCATGTGTGTGTGTGTGAGTACACATTTGACTTTGTTAAAAATCTAACTTGTTGTTGGTTGCATGCGTAAGAATTGGTTGAATACAAGCGCTTTGATTTGTTTCTGCAAGATATTGCGCTATATATATTCCATTTATTATTATCTATTATTATCATTAAGTCAAGTTAAGTCAAGTCAAGTCAAAAACACTTTAATCATCCCTGATGGGCAATTACAATGTTGGCATCCTTCAACGTTATTTGTACCACCTTTCCTCAAAAGCCAAATTCACTGTACTCTCATGCAACTGGTCTCCCTGTAGAATATTCCCATGACTCTTTTTATGCCATTTCAAGCACACAAAAAAAAAGAAAACTGGACACACACATTTCCATGTCTAAACTAAGCGGCCACACCAAACTCAATCCTAACATCACGCCTTTTTCTCTCCACACTCAAAAAGAAAGAAGGCGAAATATCTGTAAATGTGACGCTCCACCACAAAATGAGTCGCTTTGCACCAGAGGTTAATTTTTAGTTATTGTCATGATGTTACATTGCAATAAAATGGCCATACAATACCATAAAAAAAAGATTGAAAATCTGACTTTTCTACAATAAAGTTGTTACAAGTTGAGATGATAGACTTGCAGGAAATGACATAACCAGAAATTCACAAGTTAAGCATTGTAATAGATGGGTCAGAATGCGGGCTTGGGTATTTTTTAAAACACGTTTAGAGACAAAAGGATGCAAAATTATGACTTGATATTTTCCCTACAAGGTAGAATAATGGCTATAGTTTTTTATATAGGTAAAGGTAAAGGTGTCCCATAACCTAGGCGGTCGTAGGGGATCAAGGCATCAGAGACCTCAGCTTCTCTAGGGGCCAGCATATTGAGGGCAGTGGCGCCCATCTCCTCTCCCTCGCTGCTTTACCTTTCCTGACCCTAAAGAGGGCAGGTACCCATTGAGAGCTGGGTGAACTGTACTGAAGCCAAGGCGTGCAAACGGTCACCCCTCCAACTGGTAACCACGCTCGACGCTGTTTAACTTGAATT
>CM060349.1:7168397-7193397 GCA_030674155.1 Stramonita haemastoma
CACAAAAGGGAATCTAACCAGGGCTTTTTAAAAATTTTACTTTTTAGGCAGGTCTGTTACCTCCAAACCACTTATTTATGTATTCATTTATTTATCTATTGATTGATTTATTTATTTATTTAAATCAAGGATACTGGAATAAGCACTCATGTGCTTTTTTTCACATCCAGTTCCCGTGTGTATGCAGTTTTTTCTGAATCTTGCCATCTGTTCCCACCAGCATACAATAGCCAACTCGATCTGCGAGTGAAAATGGGGGGGGGGGGGGGGGGGGGCATGAGAAGGGGGGAGGGTCACAATAAAAATGATTTTTCCCAGAGCAGTCATTCTCACTGACCTTTGTGCAGGCAGGGGGATGAGATCTTTGTCCAGAAAAAGCCGCAGCAAAAAGTCGTGCACGTCTTCAGCTTTCTCGGGTCCTCCAAGGTTCAGCATGAGGATACCAGTCCTGGGCCTCCTGCACACAGCATGCACACAAAACACCACTACTGTCTTGCTATCTTTTCCTTTTTTTTTTTGTTCACTAATGGTGAGATTTTCTTCTTCGTTTCTTCTCTCATTCGCTTTTTACACCGATATATATATATATATATATATATATATATAATATATATATATATATATATATATAATATATATATATATATATATATATATATATATGTGGCGCTCCACCACGAAATGAGTCACTTAGCACATAACCCACTTTTCTGCTAGGAGCCATTAAAGGCAGGTAGGGTCAAGTTGGCAATTTTGAGATTTTGATTGATTATTTAAGTATAGCCATTATTCTACGTTATAGTGAAATATCAAATCATAATTTTGTTTCCTTTTGCCTTTAAATGTGTTTTAAAAATACCCAAGCCCTCATTCTGACTGCCTATTAGGATGCTAAACTTGTCAATTTCTCATTTTGTCATTTCCTGCAGTGTAGTATTTTAACTTGCAATAACTTTTCCTAGAATTGTCCGATTTTCAATCTGTTTTTTGTATTGTATAGCCATTTTATTGCAGTTTGATAACATGTCAATAACTGAAAATTGACCTCTGGTGCAATGCGTCTCATTATGTGGTGGAGCGTCACACACACACACACACACACACACACACACACACACACACACACACACACACACACACACACAATATAATATATATGGGTCACTCTTCTGAAACCTGTACAATTTTGTTACATGGTTTGGGAAAAATCAAAATCTGCATTTGATGCTGTTTTCAGTTGTTTTTAAGAGATTTATGATTGCTTGATCAGGTAAAATCAAAAGTAAATTGATTACTCTCTGAGAACTTTAAAAAAAACAATACTTTATCCAATGAGTTGAAAACGTTCGCACGTAACAGATGACACCATAAGAAGGAAATATTTTATATTTTATATGCAGAAAAAGATTTCATTTTAACATGGCAGAACCAATCAGCGCATAGTCTCATCTAGAATGGGAGAGAAAATGATGTTATGCATTGGATTCCTTAATATTCTTCCGCTAAACAGCCTCAGGGATTGAATTTGAGAAAATATAATCCTTTTGTCGTCTCGGTTGTAACGCGATTTTTGAGACACCACTGACATAATTTTTGTTGGAGTGCTTATTGTATAAAAACTTTCCGACTTACAAGTCTGTTAAACATCCATAATTCATAAGAATAAGTTTTATTTTGAGAACAAATGGAAAGTAGGCTGCTCACACTTGATAAGACTAGAAGTTTCATTGCACAAGGCAGGTCATGAATGCGACACCGCGGTTACGCGCGAACATTTTTTTTTTTTTAATTTAAAAAGTCGTGTGTTAGAATCCAAATAAGGTATAAAATGCAATATAATTGTTTGCATGTTTGGTCATCTTTAGTTTTCAGTGCAGCTGTTCTATCTAATTGGTACCTGAAGTTAGAATTTTAGCAAATGCAAACCACTCCTACGGCAATGTAACAAAATTGAGATTGTAAATGGTGGATTTTTCAAGAAACAAATCAGTTTATGGATGTAATTCCTAGTTGTAGCACATAGTTCTTGATTGTGCTGATAGTTGTACCACTTTTGATTAAATATGTCAAGTTACACACCCCAAAACAAATTAGAACAATTTTTATTTGGCTATGAATATGACACCCCTCTCCTGCATAGGTTTCAGAAGAGTGACCCATATATATATATATACACACACACATATATATATATATATATAATATATATATATATGAGAGAGAGAGAGAGAGAGAAGAGAGAGAGGAGAGAGAGAGAGAGAGAGAGAGAGAGAGAGAGAGAGAGAGAGAGAGAGAGAGAGAGAGAGAGAGAGAGAGAGAGAGAGAGAGAGAGAGAGAGAATGAAGAAGAGAGAGAGAGAGAGAGAGAGAGAGAGAGAGAGAGAGAGAGAAGAGAGAGAGAGAGAGAGAGAAGAGAGAGAAGAGAGAGAGAGAGAGAGAGAGAGAGAGAGAGAGAGAATACGAAATTTTATTTACAGAGGGTAATAGATTAAGTACAATGACTTTTTTTCATCTAGCCCTCTAAAAGGGAATAAGTAGAAACACCAAAGCACAAGCAATATGTTTGAAAAAAGACAAAAAAGAATAGATGGAAAGAAAAACAGTGAAGGAAACGACAGGAAGAGAATAAAAATGCATCAAAGAAAAAACAAATCAATCAAGAACAAGTAAGAGAGGAGAGAGAGAGAGAGAGAGAGAGAGAGAGAGAGAGAGAGAGAGAGAGAGAGAGAGAGAGAGAGGAGAGAGAGAGAGAGAGAGAGATTTGATTTGATTTGATTTGATTTATTCTTTTATATCGAGGATAATGGAATAAGCACTGTTGTGCTTTTTTACATCCAGTCCCCATGTGTATGCAGTTTTTGTAAACGTCATCTGTTCCCACCGGCACACGATGGCCTACTCTTACGAAAAGCGGAACAGGATTTAACGTGTGCGCAAGATGTTCTGCATGCGTTCGCACACGGGGCCTCAGTTTAAAGTGTCATCCGAAGGACTTTTTGGGGAGAGTGGAGTCAGCACTGATGTTAACTCCAGGAGAAAAATCTCCTCAACCGGACTCGAACCTGGGTCGTCAAATTACAAGCGCAATGTTCTGACCACTAGGCTATCAGAGAGAGAGAGAGAGAGAGAGAGAGAGAGAGAGAGAGAGAGAGAGAGAGAGAGAGAGAGAGAGAGAGAGAGAGAGAGAGAGAGAGAGAGAGAGAGAGAGAAAGAGAGAGAGAGAGAGAGACAGACAGACAGACAGACAGACAGACAGACAGACAGAGACAGAGACAGAGAGAGACAGAGAGAGGGGGATGGTTTGAATGTGGGTGTGTCTATATCACTATGTAGTGAAGGACATTAAACAAAACAAAACAAACTGTCAGATGTGTCAGGGAAAAATAATGGCATACATGTCCTTTCCAGCTCCTCTCGTGGGCCATACAGCTTGGTCTGTAGGGTTATCTCCATCAGCCACACTTTCTTCCTCAGGTCGCTGAATAGCGTACTACACCTCTGAAGGATGTGCTCGCCTGTCTGGTTTCCTTTACCACAGGCATACACACAGGGGAGAAGGAGCGAGTTTCAGCCTTGTGGACATGTGGTGATTTAGTTGTGAGATTTTATGAATGCAACCACTTTTTGTCCACCATAAAGGTAGCCGCACTCCGACTTTTGGGGATGGATGTTAGGTATGTTTGTGTTTCTGTAACCCATCGTACGCTGACATGAATTACGGGATCTTTAAATTAATGAGCATATTTGTGTGTGTTACACATCATTATTTGCCTAGAAAGCGAAAAGTCCGGGTCGAAGTGTGCAGTGGTTTGAATCTTGTTTGGGCCCAAAAATTTCCCCCCATCCATTAGACCCTGAGTGGTGGCCTGGGTGCTAGTCTTTCGGATTAGACGATAAACCAAGGTCCCATGTGTTACACATCATTATTTGGTCCACGTAAAAGAACCCACGGCAACAAGAGGGCTGTCCCTGGCAAAATTGTGTACAAAAAAAAAGCCACTCTGATAGCGATACAAATACAGTTGCAGACAGAAAAAAAAAAAAAAAAAATGGGTAGGCGCTGCACTAGTGGCGACACACTCTCCCTGGGGAAAGAGAGCAGCCCGAATTTCACGCAGAAAAATCTGCTCTGACAAAAAGTGGTATAAAATAAAAATAATAAAATAAATGTAGGAAATCAGCCACTCTGAATGGTAGTGATGCTATCAGGGAGAACAGCCTGAATTTCACCACAGAGAAATCTGCTCTGACATAAATTGGTTGATTTGGGTTTGTTTGTTTTTTTAACCCTCTTAGTCCCGAACCAGGATTTGCCGGGATTGAATAGTTACCCCCCTTCAATCCTGAACCGGGATTTGCCGGGATTTACACACAGTAGATTTCCTTCACGCTGTGACCATCACTAACTGCTACCACATGTCAAAACTCTATCAGGCTAGAAGTAGAAACCCTGCTGAGAGTCTGGAAGTAATTATAGCTGCTGGTTTGTACTTAGAAGGAGGAAAAGGCCAGCAAGCATGTTTGCCTAGGGGCAATTTGTGTTCAGAGAATCTGAATGCAAGAGGGTTAAATAATAATGATAAAAAAAATGTTTTGATTTAATCTGCTTACTTTGTCTGGGGTGAGGACACCCTGGGAGATCCAGTACTCAGCGTGCGGCGGTGATGATGATTGACAGTCCAGGCTCCGCCCAGGGGAGCAGGTGAGGCCACAGCCTGCCTCCATCCTCGCAGCAAGCTGCTGGCAATGTCTGCAGGCAAAGCACAAAGCGTATCATACACTGGAGGATGGAACATGCATGTTACTGATTGTTTCTTCTCCCTCCCACCCCTTTCTTTTATTATGCTTACTTTTTTTCCCCTCCTTCTTTATCATGCTTAACCCTCTTAGTTCTGACCCAGGATTTGCCGGGATTAAATGAATCCCCCTCTGAATCCCGATCCGGGATTTGCCAGGATTTACTCACAGTAGTTTTCCATCACACAGTGACTTCTTTATATCTGTATGTGTGTATAATGTACATACGTATGTATGTATTGTTTGTATAAATGTATCTCAATGTTGTATGCACTTGTTTGTTGTCAATATATCACATGTACACCACTGATTGTTTGGGGGTCCCCCCCCCCTTCAATATGCCCAAGGGTATCATATAATAATAATAATATATAGTTTGGTGTTAAGAGAATGACAATAGATGAGACATGTTTGTCAATGGATATACTAGAATGCAATTTAAATGTCTGGTTTTTTTACTCTCTTCCAAAAGTATGCTAAGACCATATGGTAACATTTTTTGGTTCTCTGTTGTTTGGTGTGTGTGTGTGTGTGTGTGTGTGTGTGTGTGTGTGTGTGTGTGTGTGTGTGTGTGTGTGTGTGTGTGTGTGTGTGTGTGTGTGTGTGTGTGTGTGTGCATGTGTGTACATGTGTGTGTGAGTGTGTGTGTTTAAAATTTAAAATGTTTGTGTCACCAAATGGTATAATTCTTAATTTCAATCAATGTGACTAAAATCTATGGCTATGGTTTGATATATATATATATATATATATATATATATATATAATATATATATATATATATATATATATATATATATATCACTCATGAAAAATATGATGGAGATGTGTGTCAATAATTCATATTTCCTTCTTTCTTTTTCTTGATTCATTACACAAGCCTAAGGGCTTAGTAGGTCATTGAATGGCATCCCATAATTTATCAACCTTCAAAAGAATAAGCAGAGACACATGTGTGTTGAGGGGTGGGGAAGTGGGGTGGGGGGTGGGAGGGAGAGCCAATCAGCAGGTGGCATCACAATGAGGTGAACTGATACATTTGGTGATGGTGAAGCCAGATTGATGGTACTGATAGACAGTTTACAGTTGTTACACACACACACAGTGACACACACAGACACACAGACAGTGAGACACAGTGACACACACAGACACACACACAAACACACACACACATTGATACAGAGTGACACACATGTATATATGCACACATATTCTTGCACTATGCTGTGCACACACACACACGCACACACACACACACACACACAGTGACACACATACACATGCATGTATGCACGCATGCATGTGCGCGCACACACACACACCTATGTACATGTATATTCTTGCACTGTCACACACACACACACACACACACACACACACACACACACACACACACACACACACATTCCCAAGTCCAATCCCAAACCACAAAAAAATCACACTAAAAACAGAAAGAGAGAGACCATTGATACACTTGGAAAACTTAAAAAGAAAAGATCCTATGTTCATGAAGATACACACAGAATACATCTGTACTCATCATGTTGATCTTTCAGTTTTATGGCAGTGCAGGCCTGCCCAACAAGTTATGGCTAAAATGGTAAGGATGATGGGTAGGTAAGCTTTGCATAACCAGTATCAAAAGCATGTCAAATCATGAATAGGTAACCTATGTCCCAGTAAAGGCTTAACCACTGTTTAACAATATCGTTTATGATTATATATTGATGTATTTGCTTCAATGACAAGGTACCCATTATGACAAACTGTGAAAATATACCCTATTTAGGCCAGCACTTACTTAGACTAGTAAATTATAGCCGGATCTGGAATGACATAAGAAGAAAATCGCTGTGTCATAGGCCTACTGACACTATGTAGTAGGCTATTGATCAATGCTCTGGGTGTACTGTTAGCCTACCTACCATGCTCTTATGGCTAGCCTACTCTGATTCGTATCGTAGCGTGTGCTTGCCGGATACGAGCACACTGAAATGCCGGATCTTTTTTTTTTTTTTTTTTTTTGCGATGCTCGACTTCAAATCTAGAAAAATCGATCATTGTCATATAGTCGTCATTACTCCTTGTTCGATTTCAAAGTATTTGCAAATTTTTCTGCAACAGCGTTTGCACAAGGGCTGTTGAAAAATAAACTTGCCTGATCGCACATGACATGGTTCGAGCAAATGCAGCAGACGACACAATTCTCCATCACCGGGTGCTAATCGTTGCAGTTACATAAGTTTCGTTACAGCTTGTTTCAGAGTTTGTAAATGTAAAAATGACAAAACTGTGCAAAGACTTAATGAATCTATAATTGCCAGATATTCCTACCTACACTTTACTCCAAATACCAGCAACAATAATACTTTTTTTCGTTCTCTCACCTGTAACCTTTCGTACGGAGGCCATCGTCAGTCTGCTAGCTCGTGAAAACGTAAACAGAAGTAAGCTCCCTTGCTATGCTGGGCCTAGGCCTATGTCACGTGACAGAAGGCATAGACACTCGGCCTAGAGCGACCCAAACAACGGAAGGTATGCCTATGCTCGCTTTTCATTTTTCAGCATTTCTTTATCAAACTGAAACTGTGCATAGGCCTACATGTAGGCATTGTAGTTGGTGGCTTCTAGATAGCTTGTAGAAACGGTATGTCTAGGAAAAAACCACGATTTCTTTAATTTCATTTCAGTTCTTTGATTACTTCCGCTTTAAGCAGACGTAAACTCCGTGTTGCCTGTTTGGTTTTAGGTCTAGTTTCAGTTTTACGAGTTGTTTCCGGGTCGTGTTTTTACAAGCATACTGGACTGTTGATGTTCCTCCGACGACTTTTCCTCATGAACCTCCTACCTCAAAGGTTTTGACACCAACTCATCATAGGTACAGAAGTTTATCCGTGGAAAACAAAAACTGAGACGATAAACCGAGGTCCTGTGTTTTACACATCATATAACTAACGCACATAAAAGAACACACGGTAACAAGAATAGCCAGGGCCACCGAATCAAAGACAATCTTTTTATTGCATGATGATCATTAATGAGGAGGATGACGTCGATGCTGCTGCTATGCTTTGAGGTTTCTCGACAGAGCTGTATATATATAATATATGTACTCAAGCTTTCTATCATAATGATCTGGCATCAGCTGAGCCAAAAAGATACAGACCCTGCAGTGATGGTCAGGTAATTATCAGCAAGCACTCTCAAAATCACATCCGTAAAGTTGGATGAAGCTGGACTGAGTGGTCCCAGTCTTCCTAATAGTAATAAGCCCACAGCAAACTTAACTCTGGGTAGGAGCCTGCTGGAGTCAGAGAATCCCTGTGACACTGTGCACAAATCCAGCATAACTCAGTGAAGGGCCCAGTGCTAAAGTTAGCACTCCCCTTCAAATATCTAGTTCAAGTGGGGTCAGTTTCTGCTATAATTTCTTAAATTAGCACCTGTTGGGTGGGCCAGGATAGAATGGATAGCAGCTGGGAGAAGCTGAAAGGGGGGGGGGGGGGGGGGGGGGGGGGGGGGGGTTGAAGGCTGTGATATCTTCTATTCTTTTCTTCTATAGCAATATTAATTGTCTGCATTTTGACAATGAAACCAAGACATCAAGTCTATGTGGTCACAGTGACTTTCTCATATAATTTCAGAACATATAATTCAACCATGGCAGCAGCGGCAGCAGCATCATAGACTGACTCAGAACCAAGACAGATTCAGACAACAATATTAACTGTCTGAATGTTCAACAACGAAAACCAAGACATCAAGTCTATATGGTCACAGTGACTTTCTGATGTATAATTTCAGAACATATAAACCAACCATGGCGGGCAGCAGCAGCACCATCACAGACTGACTCAGAACCAAGACAGATTCAGAACAACAATATTAACTGTCTGAATGTTCAACAACGAAAACCAAGGCATCGTCTATTTTATCACAATGACTTGCTGATTATAATTTCAGAATTAAACCAGCCATGGCAGCAGCGGCAGCAGCAGCACCATCACAGACTGACTCAAACTCAGAAACAGCCGGCAGCAAAGGTCCTCCCCCAGACCTGAAGTGCCCGGTGTGTCTGGATTACTACGATGACCCCAAGCTGCTGCCCTGTGGGCACCTGGCGTGCCGCAAGTGTCTGGTGCACTGGCTGCAGGCTCCCAAACAAGCCCAATACATGCCCAGCATGCACGGAGGTGCAACACTGACGATATGCCCGGTGAGTGGGTTTTTTGATGATGATTTACGTGCAGTTAAATGGGTTTATTTGGAATTGGTAATTTTGATGATTTACAGTGCAGGAAAGGGGTTTGTAATGGAAAATTTTTGATGATTTACTGTGGTCAGGTAAGGGGTTTGGTGGGATTTGATGATTTACTACGGTGCAGGGGTGAGGTGGGGGGGGGATTTTTTATGTTAACTGTGCAGGTGAGGTGGGTGGGGAATTTTTTTTTATTTACTGTCAGGTAAGGGTTTGGTAGAGATTTTATTATGATTTACTGTGCAGGTGCGGTGGGGGGGGGGGGGTTGATGATTTTACTGTGCCGGTGAGGGGATTTTTTGCTGATTTCACTGTGCAGTACGGGCTTTGTAGGGGGGACATTTTTTTATGATTTACTGTGCAGTGTGAGGGGATTTTTTTATGATTGCCTGGCAGGGGGTAAGGGGATTTTAGATGAAATCTACTGTGCAGGTAAGGGTTTGGTGAGGGATTGTCTTGAAAAGGGTTTGAGGAGGATTTTTTAATGATTTACTGTGCAGGTAAGGTTTTACCAATTTTTTTTCAGTTGTTATCACCTGTTTTGTTTTTGTTTCATTTATATATATATAAATAATCGACTTTTTTTTTCATCCATTATAACCAACATTAAAAAAAAGGGTTACACCACCTTTTTTCTACAGATTGACCAACTTCCTTTCCGTCAATATCAACAAAATTTGTTTCCATCAGTCAAACCTACAACTCTCTTTGTCTCTTCTCCAATCCAATCCATAATCCATCTACATAACTTCCTACCACCACCTACTACCTACCTACCTACCTACCTACCTACCTACCTACCTGTCTTTGGTGGCAGGTTGTCCACCAACACCATGACGCCAGAGGAACCTCTGTGATGGCATGCCCCTTCCACAGAACTTGAAGTGAGCACGGTGAGTCTGGTGGGGGGCCGAAACGCAAGCGTCATGGTCCCCCACAGAGTGTGAGAAGTGCTGCCAGTGGCCCTTGCTCATAGTGTCTCACCTGCTCCCTCAGAGGTGCAAGCCTGTTTACGAGATCTGGGTGCTGCCGGGCAAGGGGGCACGGGGGTGCTCTACGGCGCGGAGGGGTGGCCCGGGTCAAGCGAAGGGCGGCGGTGGGATGGATGCCCAAGGCCGAGGGGTCGCGCAGAGCAGCGGGGGCCGCTGTGAGGTTGTGGCCAGAGTAACAGCCGGAAGTTGACGGCTCTTGGATTGTTGGGTGAGTGTGAGACTGTGTAAGTGGGTGCGGGGGAGGCGCGACATCTCAGCACTCTCAGCGTAGTGTCGTACGAGTCAGCTTTGAGGGACGTGACGAGCTACTCAAGCTCTCTAGTGGAAGCTATGTGCTATCGAGGCATCTCCGATGTGTCTGTACTGACATCCAGTCGTGTGTCGCCGGCATACTCCCATGAGCACAGCAGAGACAGCGATACTAGACTAGATCCAAATCATCATTGTACCACTTAGATCCGGAACTGTACACAAATCCGATGGGCTAAGATAACCAAACTCTCCGCAGGGATATATTCTCACAATAAGGGGAGGGAAGAGTCATTAAAGTGAGAGACAAGGAGATGCCTCAATAGACTGAGGAAATCTGGATGGCAGCTGTCTTCGAGGGTATTCTCTATATATCTCTCCTCTATTTGGGGGGGGGGGGCCTCGCTTCTCTGGGGTCTGAGTGTGCTGCGATAGTGTGCAAGTGTGTGTGGCGTGAGATTGCCTATGTGTGTTTTAGCTCTCTCATTCTCTTCTCTCTTATCTCATTCTCTACAGGCTGTACAATGAGAGCGCACATTGGGCGCGCACGAGGGGAGGGGGGGGGAGGGCGGGGGGGGGGGAGCGGCGCTGGTGGTGTAGGGAGGGTGTGTGATGGGTGTGGTGGAGAGATTTGTTGTGCGATTAGTTAGATGATTATGCGTGTGACAGCAGCTAGAAATCGGTCATCTGTTTTTTTTGTTGAATCGGTTGGGTTCACACAATCTTTTTTTCTAGAGTACATTTGCATGAGGTTTAATTGGATTGGGGGGGATGTTATTATTTGCTCTCTGTGCTATAGACGCACGCGTGGACACGCGCTGATATATGGGGATGGGAGTTATAGAGAACACAAGTTGAGACATGACCGACATAATAGTGAATAGGGACACTGGGGTAATGATAGACTTATTCAAATGAGTCACATGTAGACAGTATGAACTGTTTATGAAGAACACACAACAAACATAGGGGATAGGAGGGAGATAGTTAGAGGTACGGTGACGAGGTATATAGACAGTGGGGTAGAGGCGAGTTCACAGTGAATGGGTCATATGGTTTACATGCAACGTCGGGTGTGCGATAATGGGAGGATAGGGGGCGGAGGTGTCATGGGGGGGGGGGTGTATTGGTGGGGTGGGGGATTACAATATTGAATAGGCAATCGCAGGATTATAGTGAAGGTAGTTTACCAAGTGTCTCTATCATGAGAGGCGAGGGTTTAGCAGTGAATGTAGAAGGGGATAAGATTGGTGATAGTATGTTAATTTGTGTGACGGTGGGTAAGGCGAGAAAGTCGCACGGTGATGAGGGGGGGACTTGGTGTGGTAGGAGAGGTGGTGATAGTATATCTTCATACTCGACAACAACAGAGGACACAGACACATGGGCGAAAAAAAAAAAAAAAAAAAAAAAAGGTAAAATTTTTTTGAGGTTGGTAGTGGTAGTTATGGAGTAAGGAGAAGGTAATGTGAGGTAAGATAAAGGTGCGTATGCGACGTGGATAATCCATAAGGTTCACGGGACGTAGGATCTTGAGGTTTTCTCTGATTCGTTCTCTCATGGGGTTTGGGTTCTGGTCTATTTTTTCTTTTGATAGTACTATAGATGTGTATTATTATTGGTTTTGTGATCTCTCTATGGGGTATACACATAGCACAGCACCTTATTAGGAGTCACATAAACTGAAGCGGTAGTAAGTGAACATAGTCAGCACTTAGATGGTGTATTACACAGCAACACAACATGGACAGACACTTTCTATGAAGTAGATTAGGTGTATTTTGAACTTCTGCATCTTATGGGAAGGAGATTCAGAAGACGAACAGACAAATGAGACTGGGGGGTGTCATGGTGATGCAAGTTTAGTAGATAAAGAAAGAGTATGATGATAGTGGACTTATGGGCTGGTGGTATACTCAGTGTGGACATGAACGCGATGGAGGGGCATAAGAATAGAGATAGGATTGACGACTGCTGGGAGTATTGAGAGACAATTATATTGTTACAAGTCGTTTAGACTGGGGGGGGTACTCTTCAAGTGATATTAGTTGGCGAGACAAAGAGTAAGCATGAACGGGGTGGTGGAGGGTGGGGCAGGTGGGGAGGTATTTGGGTTGAAGTAAATCAGGATAAAGTGGGGGGGGGTATCTTAGGCATCACACAGAAAGCTACAGTACTTAGAGTGGACAGGGGGACACACACGTTGTTGGGGAGAGAGGAGTGGATCTGTTTGGGTTTTAATACATACATATTTTGGGGTTTTTGGTGAGTTGTAAGTTGGATGTGTTTAAATTGTTGTTTTTTTGATAATAACTCAGGGTCAGAATGAGACATTAGTTCATATGTTTGACATATATATGTAGTAGGAGGTAGATAGACATGTGTGATACATTGTGAAAAGGTGTAATGAGTTTCACTTGAAGATAGGTAGTAAGAGTTTTGGATACTATTCTAGATAGACACTATGACAATTCATAAGTGACATGAACGATATGTGGTAGTATGCGATAGTGTACTGTTTCAGAAAAAAAAAATAAAGTTAAGGGAGATGTTTGTATGATTTTGAAAAAAATAAAAGGTAAGATATAGTGAAGGAGGGGGGGATGATTTTAGAGAAATGTATTAAAAAGGGTAGGAGTGACTAAGTGGACTGATTGATGACTTTGGATATTATCATGATATGATGGTTGTAGTATAGGAATGGGGAGCACTATAGGGGATGCGTGGGTGTATTGCAGGATGGTGAGGGACACACTGTATATATACATATGAATATAACAATAGAAATTGGGGGGGATAGAGGATGAAGGGTAGAAGAAGTAGAGGATATGGACACAGGGGTAGAGTGGGAGCTCTATATAGGTGGCGGGGATGGTGTAGAGAGGGAGGGGGTGTATGTAAGGGACAGAGAGGGTGCGGAGAGGTGGACTGGGGGATAGATGGTGATTTACAGTGAGGACATAGGAGGGATGTGTGGGATAAGGAGAGTGGTAAGGGGTTTTTGAAGTAAGTTAAAGGAGGGGGTGAGAGTATGTGGGGGGTGGGGTTTGGAGGGGTGGGGGTTTGTGGGTGTTTCTTATAGATGGGAGTCATACTTATCAGGAGGATAGAGATGTGGATGTAGGTCTAGATGTTGAAGAGTTACGGGTGGTTTTGATGTGAGAGACTCATAGTTGATTGATGTAAGGGGGGGATTACAGGAAGAGAAGAGGGGAGTTGAGTCGTGGTGGTGAGGCACAATAGAGGGGGGTGATGTGGGTGCTGGGGGGATGAAATAGAGGGAGAATGAAAGAGGTGAGGGATGTGGGATGTGTGACAGTGATTAGCAGGAGACATTTGATACATGAGGCTGGTTGTGATATGTGAGTGGGGGGGTAGATCTTGTGGTGGGGGATGTAACACAGAGGAGGAGGTGAGTCAATATGATTATGTGGACACTACTGGGGGGGGTGAGAGTAGTGGATGAGCATGAAGTGGACATGAGGATATGCATAGGGGGTGGGGGGAAGGGGAGGTACCAGTAGGAAGGGAAGATGGGTGAGAGGGGATACCAGTGGGATGTGGGAACAGGCATAGTTGACGGGGTTCTGATAGAAGTGAAGTACATCTGGGGGAATCTAGCGGGGCACTTACTTGGAGGGGTGGAGGTAGCGAAACACGCGGGGGGTGGTGATGTGGTTTTGGGGTAGTCTTATATGTGTTGGAGAGTTGGAGGTGGGTTCTGTTGGAGGGGGAAGAGGGGGAATGCAGGGGCTTGTTATAATAGGATGAAGATAAGTAGGTAGGTCAGACTGAGTATTAGAATGGTAGGACGTAGTGGGTGTGGAAAGTGGTGTGATAATATTTCTTGGTAGATTTTGTGTGAGTGATGTGGATCAATAGATGTGTGAGTGGGTATATGACAGTGGGTGAAGATGGGCAGTAGTAGTATGAGATTATAGTAGTTGATGGGCGTTGAGTCTGGAGTGATGATGTTTCGGGAGGTTGATTTATCGTTTTGTGAATGAAGATTAGAATGCTTAAGTTTCGTTTGAAGGTGAGTTTTGTGGGGGGGGGGGGGGGGGTGGTGTTTGCGGTGAATGATAGGATCATGAGAAATAAGGTTTCATTATAGTGGGGTTGGGAGGGGTGGGGGCTGGTGTGTATATGTTATTTGAATAATGAATACTGTTACAGATGTGGGTTGTATTAAGAATGGGGGGAGGGGGGTTATTGGGACTTTGTGAATTTTAGATGTATAAGCAATGGGTAGGAGGAATAAAGAAAATTGAAGAGATTTTTAAATTTAGAAAGAGTTTGTTTGTTGTTTTAGATATATAAATAATGTTGTCCTGTTGCGCCGGTTTATCACTTCCTTCCTTACAGGACTGAACAGTAAGCAGAAAGCTGAGTCGGGAAAAACAGGCCTTCTACCGTACTGATAGAGTAACACTTTTTTGTGTGTTGCGTTTTTCCTTTTTCTGGTCCTTGTCTTTCCAAGACTCTCTTCTAAGAGACTTTTGGGAGAGTGAGTCAGCACTGATGTTAACTCCAGGGAGAAAAATCCCCTCAAGAGGGGAAGTCCGGATCTCTGGTCGTCAAATTGGCCAGCGCAATGGTTTCGACCACCAAGCTATCCCGTCCCTCATTTCACGTTTTTTGGTGTTTTTTTCTTTTCTTGTCGTGTCTTATCTTCAGTTAATCAGTTCTTTTTTTTTTTTTGTGGTGTGTGTGTTTTTTGGTTTTTCTGTATTTTCTCCAATTCTGTTGCGCCACCAGTTTCCTCCTTACCAGGCTTAACAGTAACACAGTGGACTAATCCAACAATCACTCAGTTGGACCTTGTCAAGAGTGCTAAATTTAGCGCTTCCTTCCTTTTACCTAGTCCATCATTGGATTGGATGGGATAACTAGGAGCTGAAAGTGGGGGAAACTGACAGCTGTGTGTAAGCAGAAAAGCTGAGCTGGAAAACAATGGTTACCGTACTGAAAGAGTTAATCAGTTCACTTTTTTGTGTGTGTGCCTCTAATTTTTATATATATATTTTTCTTTTGTCACTTCTCCAGACGGAAGACCACCCCCAACATCCCTTACGTGGCGCCCCCAGACGACACTTCACCAAACCTCTCTCGGAGCTGGACGCCATGGAACCGTCATCATGGAAACCACGAGCGAAGCGCTGCCCTGACCACAGCCAGAGCCAGGGGGCAGGTGGCAGGACTACTAATGCCAACACGCACAAGGCGGGGCTGTGGGTCGGCAGTGCGTCATAACAGGGGCACGGTCAGTGTTGCCGTCAGGCACGTCGGCAGCCAAGTTGGAGGAGGACCTGAAATTGCTGGCCCACAGAGGGAGAGGCTGGAGGAGGCACGAACGGCGACTGCAGAGGTAGGTTGATTGGGGGTGTTTTCGGGGTTGTGGGGTTTTTTTTTTGTCGGGGGATGGGTGGTGGTGGTGGTTTTTTTAGTTTTATTTTTTTATTATTTTATTTTTATTTATTCTTTTATATCGAGGATAACAGAATAAGCAATCATGTGCTTTTTTTTCAATCCGGTCCCCCGTGTGTATGCATTTTTGTAAATATTGTCATCTGTTCCCACCGGCACACGATGGCCTACTCTTACGAAAAGCGGAACAGGATTTAACGTAGTGTCCCAGATGTTCTGCGTGCTTTAGTTGGGTTAGTTGTTTGGGTGGGAGGTGTGGGGAGGTTGTGGGGTGGTTGTGGGTTTTGGGTGGCGTGGGGGTAGGTGTAGTAGGTGTATGGGAGTTGGTGTGTATTGTGTGGGGGTGGTGTTGTGAGGTGGTTAGGGTATTGGCTGTGGGGGGGGTTGTGGGGTGTATGTATGTGGTGTGGGGGGGGGTGGTATGTGGGTGTAGTAGTGTGTGTGGGGGGTGGATTGATGAGGATCGGCTCGCGGAACACGAACAGCGATTGCAGGAAGGTGGATTGTTTTGGGGGTTTTGCGTTGGGGTTGGGGGGGGGGGGGGTGGGGGGGGGGGGTATGTTGTGTAGGTGTGGGAGGGGGGGTGGGGTAGGTGGGTTGGGGTGTGGTGGGTGGGAGGTGTGGGGATGTGTGTCGTGGGGGGGTTGTTAGGTGGGGTGGGGGATTGGTGGACGGGGGGGTGGGGGTGGTGGAGATGTGGGGGGTGGGGGGGTGGAGATGTGGGGGTGGGGGGTGGGGATGGGTGTGGGGGGGAGGCGCGTGGATGTGTGGGTGGGTGTACGTATCTGTGTGTGGGGTGGTGTGTGGTGTGTCCATGTGTAATGTTTGTGTGTGTGTGTGTGTGGTGTGTGTGTGAGAGTGTGGGTGGGTAAGTGGGGGCGTCGGTGTGTGTATGTGTGTCCATGTATGTGTCAGTGTGTGGGTGGAGGGGTGTTTGATGAACAGGGTGGGGGGGTTAGAGGGTGGCTAGTTGATTGTGTGTGTTTGGAGAGTGGGGGGAACAATGTTTCTGACTAAGAAATCTTGTTTGTTTTAAAAAAAAAAAAAAAAAAATCAACCAAACCTGTTAAAAAAAAATTTTCTCTTGTGCTCAACTTCCATGCACGCCAAAAATTTATCTTGAGCTCACACTCACGCCAAATTTTCTCTTTGCACTCACACCCACACCCACCACTGTTACACACAGGAATACGAACATCTAGACCTGAAGGAAAAAGAAGCAGAAGAGAGGATGCCAGGGGGTAGGTGGGTAGTGGGGTGTGTGTTTGGAGTGGGGGGTGGGGGAATGTTTCGGAACAAAGAAAACTTTTTCTTTTTTTTTTTTAACCCAAACCTGTTGGTTTTTTTTTTCTCTTTGCATTCACATTCATACTCACCCACACTGGTTGAAAAAAGAAACCCACCTTACAGTGCACAAATCCAACATCACTCAGTAGGGGCATAGTCAAGAGTGCTAAATTTAGCACACTCCTTCCTTTTACCTAGCCCATGTGTGGTCAGCTCCTGCTATTAAATAGCACCAGCTGGCCACAGCTGGGCTGGGATGGGATGGAATAATTTAGCAGCTGAGAGGAACTGAAAGTGGGAGGAAACTGACAGCTGAGACCTAACCTGTTTTTTTCTTACTCTCAACACACCAACACCACACCACGTTACTACACAGGAATACGAAGAGCTAGACCGGAATAGAGAAAGAACGGAAGAGGAGAGTGAGAATGTGCTGACCAGACAGGACACAGAGATGGACACGCTGCTGGCAGAACTGCACACTGCACGTGACCAGCTGAAGAAAACTCTGCAGAGGCAGCAGCAACCATCGTTGTCAGAGAGCGTGACTCCAGAGGAGAGAGTCCAGCAGCAGACCTCGCTACTGCAGTCTTTCCGCGATCAAATGATGGAGCTTGTGTCTATGAAGGAAGCAGGTGGGTCAAATCAAATCAAATCAAATCAGATCAAATCAAATTTTTGTTTCCAGATGGTACATTGAACAAGCATTGATTTGCTTTTTTTCATCAAGCCATCTATCTATATATAAAAAAAACCTAACAAACAAACAAACAAGCACAAAAAAAGGGAACAAAAAATTCAACAACATGGGTGGGGGGGGGGGGGGGGGGCGTGGCCCCAGAGGACAGAGTCAGGCAACAGACCTCGCTACTTCAGTCTTTCCGCGATCAAATGATGGAGCTGGTGTCTATGAAGGAAGCAGGTGGGTGTGTGTGTGTGTGAGGAATGTGTGTGTGTGTGTGTGTGTGAGTGAGAGGAATGTAGGTGTGTGTGTGGGAGGGGGGGGGGGGGGGGGGGAGGGGTGAGTGTGACTCCAGAGGAGAGAGAGTCCGGCAGCAGACCTCGCTACTTCAGTCTTTCCGCGATCAGATGATGGAGCTTGTGTCTATGAAGGAAGCGGGTAGGTGTGGGTGTGTGTGGAGAATAGGTCGTATTGTTTTATTTTGTTTGTATTGTACTGCGTTGTATCATTGTATTCTTTGTATTGCATTATATTGTATTTTTCTGTTCCTGTCTGCAACTGTATTTTGTTACACTACACAAGTGGGTGGGGATGGGATAGCTCAGTGGTCAGAGCGCTTGCTTTCCTCCCCAGCCAAGTTAAGCAGTGTCAAGCGTGGTTACCAGTTGGATGGGTGACCATTTGCATGCCTTGGCTTCAGTACAGTCCCCCCCAGTTCACCCAGCTGTCAATGGGTACCTACCCTCTTCAGGGTCAGGGAAGGTAAAGCAGCGAGAGAGGAGATGGGCGCCGCCCTCAACATGCTGGCCCCTAGAGAAGCTGAGGTCTCTGATGCCTTGCTTCCCTATGACCACACAGGTTATTGGACACCACACAAGGGGGGTTGTTTTCTGTTTTTTTACATAATTTTCTCAGGGACATACAACTCACCTTATTGCCATGGGTTCTTTTACGTGCGCTTGTTTTTGTGTGTGTGACTTCAGAAGGCCTAGTGCGTGGCTTTGGAGACTACAGTCAGAAGTTGGTGGAAGAAGTGAAAGGGAAACGGGCTTCTGGTGGTGCTCCCCATGTTTCTACACAGGACCATCATCACCATCATCACCAACTCCATCATCATCACCATCATCACCAACGCCATCATCATCACCATCATCATCACCAACACCAGCACCAGGACCAAAATCAGCGTCAGTTGGCTGCAGGTAATTCTTGTGTGTGTGTGTGTGTGTGTGTGTCACTGTGTGTGTGTGTCACTGTGTGTGTGTGTCACTGTGTGTGTCACTGTGTGCGTGCTGTGTGTGTGTGTTGGGGGGGGTGGGGGGGGGGTTGTGTGAGTGTGTGTGTGTGGGGGGGGGGGGGGGGGTGTTCGGGTGTGAGTGTGTGTGTTTGTGTGTGTGTGTTTGTGTGTGTGTGTGTAAGTATGTGTGTGTGTAAGTATGTGTGTGTGTAAGTATGTGTGTGTGTGTTGTGAGTGTGTGTGTGTGTGTTGTGGGGAGGGGGAGGAAGGGGGGATCATTTGTGTTCTGGCTGTTGTATGAATAGGAAATCGTTCATGCCTCAAAAAGGTCCAGAAATGTACAAGCGATGCATTTTCTGTCTTTAATTCCAGAATCTCACCCCGTCCAGAACCACTTGAGCTCGGAGGTGGAGGGAGCTGTGACGGATTCGGAGCCTGCTGTCTTGCCGTCCTCAACCATCAGTGATGGGGATGACAACGCCAGTAACTCTGCCACTGGTGTAGCTTCTGATACCAGTCCTGATGGGGGGGATAGTGCCGGTGATTCTGCCACTGCTGGTGCTTCTGACGACAGCCCTGCTAACACTGCTGCTTCTTCTGCTGCTGCTCCTTGAGGGCATATTTCTGATATTGAGTAGTTCATGGATGATGAGGGGTGGGGGTGGAGGGGGGATGTTGATTGTTTTTGGGGTTTGGGGGGGCGTTGGGATTTTTTTTGGTTTGTGTTTGTCTTTTTTTTGTAGTGAAGCAATAACAGACGCGTACGTGCACACACACACACGCATGCATGCAGACACGCACTCATGCACACATGCCCACGTATGCACACATACACACACATACGCTCACACACATGGACGCAGACACACACACAAGCATGCACATGTACGCCTACATGCACTCATGCAGACACCACACTCACACTTACACACACACACATACACACACACAATCATACACACACACACACACACACACACACACACACACACACACACACACACACACACACACACACACACACAAAAGTGTTTTTTGAAAATTGTGTTAGTGTGTGTGTTTGACGATTCTTCTCCATCGAACACTCAGACACCAACGAGTGTTGTCTGGTACATGGGCAAAAATGCATGGATTGTGCTGCCGTCAAGCATCTGACATTTGGATGAGACTATAAACCGAGGGCCCCGTGTGCGAACACACACAGAACATCTTGCACACACGTTAAATCCCCGTTCCGCCTTTCGGAAGAGCAGACCATGGTGTGCCGGTAGGAGCGGATGACAAAATTGTAAAAACCAGCATGCACACACGTGTCGTGTTTAGAGACAATCCTGAGGGAAAATCTGGGAGTTGGAGTCCCAGGGCGGCTCAGGGCTGTATATGGCAACGTTCTGGTGGCTCCTGCGACGGTAACTGGAACCATTCGTATCGGTCAATGCCCTTCCAATGGATCATTCCAGTGGCGTGGAGAGGGGGGTCTGCTGCATGGGTAACAGCTTGCCCTCCATACATACTTGCCCAGGCTTTGCGCTCTAAAGACTAGAGCGCAACTCGATAGTCTTCCGAGACTGATGAGTGCCTACTACTACTACTACTACTACTACTACTACTATCTGTCATTGTTTCATGGGTGTGCCATATCTTCATGGGTGTGCCATATCTTCATGGGTGGTTCATGGTTGCCATACCTTAACGCTTACAATTTTGTATTCTGCAAAGAAAAGATGAGTTGTGACCCCCCATTGTAAAGAGATTTGATTTTGTGTTCTTTAGAATCTTACTATACAACATGCAAGAGAGTGTATATATATGTATGTATGTTATATATATATTATATATATATATATATATATATATTATATATATTATATATATGCGTGTGCGTGTGTGTGCATGCCTGCATGCATGTGGGTGTAAAGGGTATGTTGTGTGTGTATGTGTGTGTGGGTGTGAGAGAGAGAGAGAGAGAGAGTGAGTGTATGTGTGTGTGCAGTTGCATGGTGTATGTGAGTTTTTAGTGTGTGTGTGTGTATGTGAGTTTTTAGTGTGTGTGTGTGAAGTCAAGTCAAATACACTTTAATCGTCCATGTGTGCGTGCGTTTGTGTTCATGCATATGTGGGCATGTCTGTCTTTCCCGGTGGAGAAACAAACATCCTTTTATTTTTCTGTTGGCTTTTTTAGTATAAATAGTATCCCTACCTTCTAAAAAATTTGATGGTAAAAAGGATCCTCTTTTCTATCCCTCTCTTTATTTCTGACATTTTTCTTACTCGTTTGCATTTGCTCACTGGGGTTTTTTTTCCTGCTTCCTCTGTCCTCTTTTTTATTTTGATCTTATCCCTGATAAAGGCGGGGACTGGATGTAAAAAAGCACACAAATACTTATCCATTATCCTCGAATAAAAGAATTTGACTTGCCTTGTCCAGTCTACCAGTGTTTTCCTTGAACACAGATCCTGGCATTTTGCTCTGGTGACACGTTGGGAGTCAGATGGTAAATCCTGGGATATTTATTCTGTGGTTTTATTTGTCCATATGGTGTTGGTTTCATACTTTTTGTTGTTGTTGTTCTTCGTCACCTTGAAATGTTAATCATCATAGTTTGTGTTTAACGATGTGCTTTTAAAAAAAAAGATTTTAAGCGTTGCGTACCCATCATCATGCCATTGGTGAACCATGAATATCATGCTGTGAAACTACAGAACTGAAATTGCTATAAGGAATGGAATCCTGGAAGTGTTTTGCTGTATTGTTTAATCTAGATGAGTGGTTTTTTGGTAGAGAGTTGGGGGCTTTTTTGTTTGTTGTTTTTTGTTGTTGTTTTTGGGGGGTAGGGGGAAGGGAATGGCAGGTTGAAATTGTTTCCTATTTGAAAGTTTTTTGTGTTTTTTTATATGTGACGCTCCACCACGAAATGAGTCGCTTAGCACATAATCCACTTTTCCCCTAGGAGCCATTAAAGACAGATGGGAGTGAGGTTGTCGATTTTGAGATTTTGATTGATCACAAAACTAGTGCATTTATTCTACCCTGTAGTGAAATATCAAGGCATAATTCTGATTCCTTTTGTCTTTAAACGCGTTTTGAAAGTAGCAATGCCTCATTCTGATCACCTATTAGGATGCTAAACTTGTCAATTTCTCATTTTGACATTTCCTGCAGTCTATCATTTCAATTTGTAATAATTTTTGATAGAATTGTTCAATTTTCAGTCCGTTTTTTTGTATTGTATAGCCATTTCATTGCACAGTAATAACATGTCAGTAACTAAAAATTGACCTCTGGTGCAATGCAACTCATTATGTGGTGGAGCGTCACATATTTGTATGTTGAATTTGAAGTTTTGAACATTGAATGAAGATTTTGAGTTTGAAAGATTTTAGATCAAATTGCTATAAGGAATGGAATCCTTGAAGTATTTGGCTGTATTGTTTAATCTAGGGTAGTGTTTTTTTGGTAGAGTTAGGGTTTTTTTGTTTGTTGTTGTTTATTTGTTGTTGTTTTGGGGGTAGGGGGAAGGGAATGGCAGGTTGACACTGTTTCATATTTGAAAGTTTTTTGGTTTTTTTTTTAATTTCCATGTTGAATTTGAAGTTTTGAACATTGACAGAAGATTTTGAGTTCGAAAGATACACTGTTGCGTATTTTGCCATTATGAACGAAAGTAAAATTGCATTAAAAGAAAATGTGTGTATGTGTTGTGTGTGCATGTGACCGAGTATTATGTCCATGTGTGTGTAAGTGTTTGTATGTGTGTGTATGTAAGTGTTTGTATGTGTGTGTGCGTTTGTGTGTGTGTGTCTGTTTCTGTCTGCCTGTCTGTCTGTGTGTGTATGTGTGTCTGTGTCTGTCAAAGTCAAGTCAAAGTCAAAATTTTTTTTCCAGATTGTGCATTGAGTAAACAAGTGTGTGTGTGTGTTTGTGTGTGTGTGTGCGCTCGCGCGCTGGTGCGTGCGTACGCGCATGCGTGTGTGTGTGCGTGCGCGTGCGCGCGTGTCTTACTATCTATAGATCTATGTCTGTATCTGTATGTTTAATTACATCTTGAAATCAGTGTCCGCGTGAGTGCCAGCGCGAACAGAAAATATCGATACTACGAGATCACTACTGAAGGTTTAACGGCATCATTGGCACACTTTTGCCAAACGATGAACAAGGCATTCAAATGTCATTGTGAACTGTTTACTGGTTTTATTGTATCCAGTAAAGGGGACGAGATAGCCCAGTGGTCAGAGTGCTCGCTTTCCCCCAGCCAATGTTAAGCAGCGTCGAGCGTGATTGCCAATTGGATGGGTGACCGTTTGTGAGCCTTGGCTTCAGTACAGATCCCCAATTCACCCAGCTGTCAATGGGTACCTGCCCTCTTTAGGGTCAGGGAAGGTAAAACAGCCAGGGAGAGGAGATGGGCGCCGCCCTCAACATGCTGGCCCCTAGAGAAGCTGAGGTTTCTGACGCCTCGCTCCCCTACAACCACATAGGTTATGGGACACCTATACCTTTTTACTTTAAAAGGGGGAAGGGGGGGGTAGCACAGTGGTTAGAGCCTTGTGCCCCTCTGTGATATAACTGCCCGAGTTCGAGTCACCACGGAGGTGCCTGTTTTTAGGGGATTTTTACCCCAAGGAGTTAACATCAGTACTGATCCGGTCCCACTCCCCCTTAAAGTCCTTCAATGAGACTATATAAACCGAGGTCAAGTGTGCGAACTCAGGCAGATCTTGCCCGCACACGTTCAAAACCCGTTTCGGCTTTTGAGAAGAGTGAGTCATTTATTGTAGCCGGTGGAACGGGTGACATGTTTAAAAACAAAATTGCATTCACATAGGTCACCTATTCTTTGGGGAAAATCTCCGTCTCTGTCTCTCACTGTCTCTCCGTCTTTCTGTCTGTGTGTCTGTCTGGGGTCGGGATAGCTAAGTGGTCAGAGCACTCGCTTTCCCCAAGTCAAGTTAAGTAGCCTAGCAGCGTCGAGCGTGGTTACCAGTTGGATGGGTGACCGTTTGCGCACCTTGGCTTCAGTACAGTTCCCCCAGTTCACCCAGCTGTCAATGGGTACCTACCCTCTTTAGGGTCAGGGAAGGTAAAGCAGCGAGGGAGAGGAGATAGGCACCGCTGCCCTCAACATGCTGGCCCCTAGAGAAGCTGAGGTCTGTGATGCCTCGCTCCCCTACGACCGCCTAGGTTATGGGACACCTTTTTTGACCTAGGAATGGGTGACATTTAAAAAAAAAATTGTATTCACATGTGTGTGTCGTGTGAAGATACCATCCCCGAAGTCGGAATGCAGTTAGCTTAATGGTGGATAAAAACGGTCGCATAACTATATGAAAAGAAAAATGTCAGCGTTTGTTGCTGTTATTGTTGTTGTGCATTCCCCAGCTTAACTCTGTGGGGGTTCTGTCATCCAGAGTATGTAGCCTACTCTGACTCACTCACTCACTCATCCCACCAGGGAATCATTGTGAGATTGAAATCGCAACACTGAATAAGAAGTTTATTGCGTGTATGACAGTTTTCCAAGTAACCTCGCCATACAGGCAGCCATACTTCGACTTCAGAGGAAAAAGCATTGGTAAACCTCGGGAGTTATAGTCGAGGAACGAAAATAGAGGTAGGGTAGCCATAAAGTGTGTGGGAGGTCACTATGGGAAAACAGGTAGGCCATTGATAGATCTTGAGAAGAAATGGGTTCATTAAATAAGGCCCGCTACAGCCCTATTCTGTGGGAAATCTCTCTCTCTGTCTCTGTCAGTTTCTCTGTCTCTGTCTCTGTCTCTGTCTGTCTGTCTGTCTGTCTGTCTGTCTCTCTCTCTCTCCTCTCTCTCTCTCTCTCTCTCTTCTCTCTCTCTCTCTCTCTCTCTCTCTCTCTCTCTCTCTCTCTCTCTCTCTCTCCTCTCTCTCTCTCTCTCTCTCTCTCTCTCTACACACCCTTCTCTCTCTCTCCTCTCTCTCTCTCTCTCTCTCTTCTCTCCTCTCTCCTCTCTTCTCTCTCTCTCCTCTCTCTCTCTCTCTCCAAGATCAAGAAACATCTGTAACCCTTAAGGGAATAAAGATCAAACAATAAATGT
>CM060349.1:7205897-7208397 GCA_030674155.1 Stramonita haemastoma
TGTACGTCATGGAAACCATCTTCTTTCTCATACCCGCAGGTTCCACCTTGTTTCTGGTTCTCTGCCTCGCTTCCAGTGTGTGTCACGTGGTGTATTCCTACGTCTCGACCAATGTGATTCTTCGTTACATGTCGGTGGTGGGGCACGCCCTCGCTAACGTGGTGAAGAGGGTGTCGGTGGTGTTTCTCCTGCACGTGAGCGGGAGGAGGGTGGCCACGGGGTGGAATTGGGCAGGACTGGGGGTGTGCACCACAGGCTTGCTGCTGTACAACTGCAGGAAGATTCTGGCCTCGCTGGCTCCCTCAGCAGCATCGTCGTCTTCTTCTGGGGTTAGTGGCTTGATGCAGACTGTCGAGCACCAAGGTAAGTGGTTCGCGATATATTTGATTTTTTTTAATGTGTGTGTGTGTGTGTGTGTGTGTGTGTGTGTGTGTGTGTGTGTGTGTGTGTGTGTGTGTGTGTCACAGCAGTCAGTTTCCCCCACTTTCAGCTCCTCTCAGCAGCTAATTAGTTCACCCCAGCCCAGCCGGGGCCAGCTGGTGCTATTTATAGCAGGAGCTGACCCCACTTGGACTAGGTAATAGGAAGGGGCGAGCTAAATTTAGAACCCCAGACTGAGTGATGTTGGATTTGTGGGCTGTGGTGTGTGTGTGTGTGTGTGTGTGTGTGTGTGTGTGTGTGTGTGTGTGTGTGTGTGTGTGTGTGTGAGAGAGAGAGAGAGAGAGAGAGAGAGAGAGAGAGAGAGAGACCCAGGAGGGGAGGGTAACATACAACAAACATGAGAAAGTATTTTGGCGTCTTGAGTGTGTCTTAAGTCCATTGTGTTGGGCCTGACTTGATGGCTTTCTTGGAGCTCAAGATGACAGATTAACAATAGTTGTGGTCTTAGCTTTTGACAAAGAAAGAGAAAGGTATATATATGTATATTATTGTGTGTATGTGTGAGTGTGCTTGTGTGAGTGTGTGTGTGTGCATGTGTGTGTGTGTGCGTGTGTGTGTGTGTGTGTGTGTGTGTGTGTGTGTGTGTGTCTGAGTGTAATCAGCTGACCTTGTTTTTGCTTTTGACACCTTACATAACCAGAGGAGAGAGAGAGAGACAGACAGACAGACAGACAGAGACACACAGAGACATACAGACATAGACAAACAGAGACAGACAGACGCAGAGAAGTAGAGACAAAGACAGACAGACAGAAACAGGGAGAGAGACAAAGACAGATATATACACACAGACACACACAGAGACAGAGACAGAGAGACACAGACAGACATTGAAAAGCTGGAGAGACAGGTAGAAACAGCTACACACACATAATAATGTAGAATGTGACTAAAAAAGCCAAAAATCAAACAAAAACAAAAACAAAACAACAACCCGTCCTTCAAAATTTTCTCTGAGTTAGTCACAATAATATGATACTCTGCGGGCAGGCAAAGAGGCTGAATCGCCCTCTGACTGGGCGCAGAAAACCAACGTGTTGTATCGTCTGCTGATGCTGGTGCTCTCCCTGCACGTGCTGCTCCTCCTTCCCGGGGATTGGCTCGGCCCGGAAAGAGACTTCGCCCTTGACCTACGACACGGTCACGTGCTGTGGAAAGATGGCCGCCCGTTGTTGACCGAGAACGTGACTTTCCAACCACCGCTGAGACCTCCCGGGCACACCTGGGATTCCTTTCTCCAGCAAAATCTCCTGCTGGTGCCTCAAAACACCGACCAGATGTCGCCTTACCTCACCACAACCAAAGAAGTCATCGGCGAAGCGCAACGGGTTCAAATCAATCTCTTGTCTAACCTGATTGGTCAGAAGAAGAAACACGCCATTTTGATTGGTGCAGCTTCTTTCGAAAACAAAGGAGACCCGGCTATAACCATAGGGGAGCTGAAACTTCTAGAACGACTGCGAGTAAAACTCGTCTTCTACATCAACGAAGAAAACTGCACAGATTACTACTTCAGAAAAGCTGTGGTGGCTGCGAGCGTTTACCCTGAGGACAGCTTGGTGATTCTGATGCAAGGGGGAGGAAACATCATCGGCTATCAAGGAGTCAACCACTGCAGGATGAAAGCATTCGAGACCTTCCCCTATCAACAAACCATCCTGCTCTCCCAGAGCGTGTTCATGCGAGGGTCGGAGACCTGGGTGGGGAAGATGGTGGACACTTACTGCTGCAAGCCCCACCTCACCATCTTCCTCAGGGACAGACTCTCTCTCTCCCTGGCCTCTCGCCTCTTCCCCAACAGCACCAGACTTGTCCTCGCTCCAGACATGGCGTTCGGGATCGGTCCTCTCCCTCGCTTCTCTCCCCCTTTCTACGACGTCTTGTGGCTCCGACGCGTCGACGACGAGCGGCCCCGGTATGACGCGGCGACGCTTCCGGCCTTCCCTTCCGGCGTGAGCGTGCACGTCGCTGATTGGTGGAAATCGAACTGGGACACGCCTCGAGGGACCAACACGGTGGAGACTGCTCACAACGTGTTGCAGAACGGAGTTCTGTTTCT
>CM060349.1:7218397-7228397 GCA_030674155.1 Stramonita haemastoma
AGGCGTCTTGGTGGTGGCTCGAACTCTGGGCCCTCAGATCGCGAGAGCAATTTTCTAACCACCAGAGTATGCCGTCCCTCTCTCTCACAGAGAGAGAGAGAGGAGATGAGAGAGAGAGAGAGAGAGAGAGAGAGAGAGGAGGAGAGAGAGAGAGAGAGAGAGAGAGAGTGGGGTGGGGGGGAGAGGGTGAGTGAGAGAGAGAGAGGCGGGGGGGAGGGAGGGGGAGAGAGAGAGGAGGGAGGAAGGGGGAGAGAGGAGAGGGAGGGAGGGAGGGGGGGGGAGAGAGGAGGAGGGAGGAGAGAGGGGGGGGGAGGAGAGAGATGAGTGAGAGAGGACAGAGACAGAGACAGACAGACAGAGATAGAGAGAGAGGGAGACAGAGAGAGAGAGAGAGACGAGAGAGGAGAGAGAGAGACAGAGACAGAGAGAGAGGAGAAGAGGAGAGAGTGAGAGAGAAGAAGAAGAGAGACAGAGACATAGAGAGAGAGATATAGACAGACAGACAGACAGACAGACACACACACACACACACACAGACTTAGAGAGAGATATAGAGAGACAGACAGACAGACAGACAAACACACACACACACACACACACAAAGTGGGCGGGCTGACAAGACCTTAAGAGTATGCACTCTTTATTTCTTTCTTCAATAAAAATTTGAATATTATTGCACAACAGGTCATCTGTGTATTTTCTCAATATTATCATTCACACTCCTAAACTCAGTACATGGTAATATCCATTTAAAAAAAAAATAATTTATTATTCAGACAAACAGGAAGAAACTCTTTCCGTCTTTCTTTCTGGCTTTTTTTCTTTGTTGCTTTCTTTTCTTTTCTTTCATTCTTTTTCCTTTCTTTCTTTCTTTCTTTGTTTCTTTCTTTCTCTTTTTCTATCTTACTTTCTGTCTGTCTCTCTTTCTTTCGCTCTATCGTTCGATCGTCCTTTCTTTCTTACTTTCTTTTTTCTTTTCTTTCTTTCTTTTTTCTTTTCTTTCTTTCTTTCTTTCTTTTCTCCTTTTCTTTCTTTCTTTCTTTCTTTCTTTCTTTCTTTTCTCTTTTCTTTATGTCTTTCTTTCTCTCTTTCTGTCTGTCTGTCTGTCTGTCTGTCTGTCTGTCTGTCTGTCTGTCTGTCTGTCTGTCTGTCTGTCTGTCTGTCTGTCTGTCTTTCTGTCTGTCTGTCTGTCTGTCTGTCTGTCTGTCTTTCTTTCTGTACTTTCTTTCTTTCTACAATAACATCTGAATACATTGAAAACTGCAGCTCTCCCATTACGGCTTTTCTGAAATGCACTCACACGCTAATACTAAATGAATGAATGAGACAAATGAACATCTCCCCTATGATCAAATTCAACTTGCAATCAAATACTGGCAGAGCTATTGATTAATCAATGCGACTTGTCTTCGCGCGCGCGCGCGCTCACACACACACACGCACGCACGCGCGCGCGCGCGCGCACACACACACACACAAAGATATATATATATATGTGTGTGTGTGTGTGTGTGTGTGTGTGTGTGTGTGTGTGTGTTAATTTCACAAACCTGTAACCTTGTCTAAACGCCAAGTTAAAACCTGTTCTGCCTTTTGGAAAAGTAGGCCATTGTGGCAACTGATGACAAAACTGACAAAACTGCATGCTCACGGACATCACTCCCCTAAAAATAAAGTCATTGGGTGAGACAATGATCCAAGTCCGCTGAGCGAACACACACAGAACATCTTACGCACACGTTAAAGCCTCTTCAGCATTTTAGAAAAGTAGGCAAGCCTTTGTGTGTCTGTGGGAAGGATGACAACATTTACAAAACCGCAGGCACATGGGGACTAGATGTAAAAAAAAAAATAATAAAGAACACGAACGCTTAATCCATCATCTTTGAAATAAAAGAATAAATTAGAACTGGATGCAAAAAAGCACAAGAGTGCTTATTCCATTACCTTCGAAAGAAAAAGAATTTTAAAAATAATAAGAAAACATGCACAAAAAAACCCGGAAGGAGTTGTTATTCCATTATCCTCAAAAATGAAAAAAAAAATCAATAATAAAATTCTACATCATATCAAAAAATCCCTGCCCTCTTAAGGGCCAGGAAAGGTAAAGCAGCGAGGGAGAGGAGATGGGCGCCGCCCTCAATATGCTGGCCCCTAGAGAAGCTGAGGTCTCTGGTGCCTCGCTCCCCTACGACAACATAGGTTATAGGACGCCTTTACCTTTTTAACCTGTGCTGACTCCACTCCCCAAAAGTCCTTCGGATGAGACTATAAACCGAGGCCCTGTGTGCGAACGCACGCAGATCAGCTTGCGCACACGTTAAATCCTGTTCCGCTTTTCGTAAGAGTAGGCCATCGAGTGCCGGTGGGAACAGATGACACGATTTACAAAAAAAACTGCATACACACGGGGACTGGATGTAAAAAAAAAACGCACCTGAGTGCTTATTCCATTATCCTCGATATCAAAGAATTTTTTTTTTAAATGTTTACCAAATACAGACATGAGCATGATAAAAAAAAGAGAGATGGTGGTGGTGGTGGTGGGGGGGGGGGGGGGGGGGCGCGGGGAGAGAGGAGGGGGGGGGAGGGGACGGGGGTGTTACAAAGTGTATCGGAAGGTCAGTTTGGAGTTGGGCAGTCTGTCCTTCACGGCAGTGTCCAGAGCTTCGCTTTGCGCCACTGTGAAAGTGTTTTTCCAGTCTCCTACCTCGCCTGCACACACACACACACACACACACACACACACATATACACACACACACACACATATACACACACACACACGCACACACACACGCACACACACACACAATACGCGCGCGCGCGCGCACGCACGCACACCACACACACACACACCATTTTATTTTTCGTGTTATAGGGGGTTTGACTTCTTCTTGTTCTTGTTGATGTTCTTGTTCTTTGTTTTGTTCTTGTTGTTCTTGTTCTACTACTACTACTACTACTACTACTACTACTACTACTACTACTACTATTACTACTACTACTACTACTATTACTACTACTACTACTACTACTACTACTACTACTACTACTACTACTACTACTACTCTTTCTATTACTACTACTTCTTCTTCTTCTTCTTTTTCTTCTTTTTCTTTTTATCTAATTCACGTTCTTGTTTTTGTTTTGTTTGTCTTGTTCTTGTTCATCATCATATCATCATCATCATCATCATCATCATCATCATCATCATCATCATCATCATCATCATCTTCTTCTTCTTCTTCTTCTTCTTCTTCTTCTTCTTTAACTACACATGCAGACAACAAAAGGAACACAAAAAACCCTAATGGGTGGCGCTGTTCTTGTGGCGACGCGCTCTCCCCGGGAACAGCAGCCCGAATTTCACGCAGAGAAATCTTCCGTGACTTAATGTTGGTATACAATACAATGCAATACAAAACAATACAATACAATGAAATACGATGAAGTACAATGCAATACAACACAGAACAGTACAGTAAAATACAATACAATGCAATACAAAACAATACAAATCATTACAATGCAATACAATACAAAACAATACAACACAGTACAATACAATACTGTACAATGCAATACAAAACAATGCAATACAAAATGCAAATCAATACAATACAATACCATCCAATCCAATACAATACAATATAAATAAATCGATAAATAAAGCTAACAAACAAATAAGCGTACAGACAACTAAACTCAATGATAAGCAGTGCCCACCTTTTCTGAACATGATGTGAGCGTGGTCTTGGAAAGGTACTTTGTCCTTGGCCATGTTCGCGAAAGAACACTTGTTGGCAATCTCCTCTATCACTTCCGGGGCAAGGGTTTTGCCTAAAAATTCAGCCAATCGCGCGGTCTCTTCCACGGGGTTCTGTGCACATAATTAATAATATCTTTTTTTAAAAACCACCTCAAACTTGTTGGTACTGTGCTTGATGTGTACAGTCAGTCAAGTTTTACTTTATAATGGAATGTCTAAATTTTCCTAAAATTCTTCAAGAATGCTCTACCTCATAAAGTTCGAGGGGATTTTTCCTCTGGAGTTAACATCAGTGCTGACTCCACTCTCCCCCAAAAGTCCTTCGGATAAGACCGTAAACTGAGGCCTCCGTGACGTAAGAAAAGCACAAGAGTGCTTATTCCATTATTCTCGATTTCCCTAACAACAACCTTTACCTCTCATATTTCCCAAACAACGCCCTTTATCTCTTATATTTCCCAAACAACACCCTTTACCTCTTTCATATATACCAAACAACACCCTTTTCACTCTTTCATATTTCCCAAACCGTATTTCCCAAACAACACCCTTTTACCTCTTTTAAATTTTCCAAACAAAACCTTTACCTCTTTCATGTTTCCCAAACAAAACCTTTACCTCTTTCATGTTTCCCAAACAAAACCTTTACCTCTTTCATGTTTCCCAAACAAAACCTTTACCTCTTTCATGTTTCCCAAACAAAACCTTTACCTCTTTTATGTTTCCCGAACAACACCCTTTACCCATGTCATATTTCCCAAACAACACCCTTTACCTCTTTCATATTTTCGTACATGATGACGTGGATGGGGTTAGTGACGTCACTGTGAAGCACTTTTTCCCAACTGGCGGTGTAATCAAACCAGGATCCAAAATTCACTGTAACATGGGAAAGAGAAAAATTCCAGAAAGACAGGCAGTTAGGATATTTTTTATTTATTTATTTATTTGTTTATTTATTTATTTATCTGTCTGTCTGTCTGTCTGTCTGTCTGTCTGTCTGTCTGTCTGTCTGTCTGTCTGTCTGTCTGTCTGTCTATCTATCTATCTATCTATCTATTCTTTGATACAAAGAATAATGGTATAAGCACTCATGTACATTTTTACAACCAGTCCCCGTATGTATGCAGTTTTGTCAATCTTGTCATCTGTTCCCACCGGCACAAAAATGGCCTACTCTTACGAAAAGTGGAATAGGATTTAACATGTGCGCAAGATGTTCTGCGTGCATTTGTACATGGTGCCTCGGTTTATAGTCTCAGCCGAAGGACTTTTGACGAGAGTGGAGTCGGCACTGTTGTTAAATCCAGGAGGAAAATCCCCTCTCAAACCTGGGTCGTCAAATTGCGAGCGCAATGTTCTAACCACTAGGCTATCCCGTCCCTCCCTTCTAAGACATTATATTTTTTATTTATTTATTCCTTCATATCGAGGATAATGGAGTAGGCACTCGTGTGCTTTTTAGCATCCAGTCCCCGTGTGTATGCAGTTTTGTAAATCTTGTCATCTGTTCCCGCCGGCACACAATGGGCTAATCTTACGAAAAGCGGAACAGGTTTTAACGTGTGCGCAAGAGTTGGTTAGAAAGCTACACGGCGTCTGTCTCATTTGAAGTGACTTGTGGATGTTTTTAATTCTCTATATTTTTTTGTTCTTCGGCTAAAGCCCCTAAGTTCATCAATGGTGAGATTTTTGCGTTATGCAACCGTTTTTATCCACCATTAAGGTAGCGGCATTCTAACCTCGGGGATGGTGTCTTAACAAAAAACGCAATTTTGTTGTTGTGTTTTAATGTTGTCATCTGCCGCCGCTGTAGTCTAGTGGTTAGGGCATTGGACTCGTAATCTAAAGGTTGCGGGTTCGATCCCAGCTTTCGGCTATGGCGTTGTGCCCTTGGAAAAGGCACTTTACGGCTATTTTCTCACCCCACCCAGGTGTAAAAGGGGTACCAACCTTGTGTTAAGGGTTAACCCTGCGATAGACTGGCGTCCTATCCATGGGGGAGTCTATGACCCTCAGTCGCTTAACGCCACAGAAACCGGGATAAGCACAGGCCTGATGAGCCTTAGGCTCGGGACAGACTTTAATGTTGTCATCTGTTCCTACCGGCACGAAAAGGCCTACTCTTTAGAAAGACAGAACAGGTTTTTAACGTGTGTGGCAAGATGTTCTGCGTATGTTAGCACAGGGGGGGTCGGTTTATAGTCTCACCTGAATTACCTTTTTTTTTTTTTTTTTTTTTTTGGGGGGGGGGATAATTTCACTAAAACAGGCGTTTCTGTGGAGGTTCGATCCCGGGCCATCAGATCAGGAGCGCAATGCTGTAACCACTTGGCTGTCTTTCCCTCCTCTTATCTTATCTTATACCACTTTATGTCACAGCAGATGTCTTTGCATGAAATTCGGGCTGCTCTCCCCGGGAGAGAGCGCGTCGCCACAAGTGCAGCGCCTAATGATTGTGTCTTGTTCAGACATCACTTGAACGCAACGCGCTCTAACCACAAACTCTAACCACAAACTTATCCCGCCCACTCCCCCTCCCCTTCCGATCGCCCCCCCCCCCCCCCCCCCCCCACACACACAATGTACCATCTGAGAATAAAACTTTGACTTTAAATTTGACTTTGACTTTGACTATGACTTTGACTTTCACACACACACACACAGACACACACACACACACGCACGCACGCACGCACGCACGCACGCACGCACGCATATACACAAATACACACTCTCTCACACACACACACACACACACACACACACACACACACACACACACACACACACACACACACACACACACACACCTTTCCCTTCCATGAACAACTCCAGCCAATCCTGGAAGGTTCAGGAATAGTCGTAATACTTGCTCAACTTGACACCCCCACCCCCCCACCCCACCCCACCAATCCCCCACCCACCACCACCACTCCCCCTCACCCACACTCACTAACTCACCTACCTACTCACTAACCAACTCACCTTTCCCTTCCAAGAACAACTCCAGCCAATCCGGAAAGGTTCCAGAATAGTCGTGATATTTGCTAAACTTGACGTGATGTTGGTACAACGATACCGCCACCACCACACACACACACACCCCCCACCACCCCACCACCACCAATCCCCCTGCCCTCCCCCCACCCTCACACCCCCACCCCCTCACTAACTCACTTTTTCCTTCCATGAACAACTCCAGCCAATCCTGGAAGGTTCCAGAATAGTCGTAATACTTGCTCAACTTGACGTGATGTTGGTACAACGATATAGCCACCACCACCACCACCCATCACCACCCATCACCACCCCCCACCCCCACCCACACTCACTAACTCACCCACTCACTAACTCACTGACCTCTCCCTTCCAAGAACAACCCAAGCCAATCCTGAAAGATTCCAGAATAGTCGTAATACTTGCTCAACTTGACATCCCCCCCCACCACCACCCACACGCATCCACCCCCACCACTCACTAACTCACCCACTCACTAGCTCACCCACCCACTAACTAACTCACCTCTCCCCTTCCAAGAACAACTCCAGCCAATCCTGGAAGGTTCCAGAATAGGGCCTAGTCGTAAAAATTTGCTCAACTTGACGTGATGTTGGTACAACGATACCACCACCACCACCCCTCCCCTCCCCTCCCCACCCACCCACACTCACTAACTCACCCACTCACTCACTAACTCACCTTTCCCTTCCATGAATAACTCGAGCCAATCCTGGAAGGCTCCAGAATAGTCGCAATACTTGCTCAACTTAACTCCCCCACCCCCACCCCCACTACCACCACCACCACTTCCACCCCCCCCACTCCCCCCCCCCCCACCACCCCTCCCCCCCCCCCCCCCCACCACCACTAACCAACTCACCTTTTCCTTCCAAGAACAACTCCAGCCAATCCTGGAAGGTTCCAGAATAGTCGTAATACTTCTTCAACTTAACACCCCCACCCCCCACTACCACCACCACCACCATCCCCCCCCCACACCACCACCACCCACACTCACTAACTCACCCACTCACTCACTAACTCACCTTTCCCTTCCATGAACAACTCAAACCAATCCTGGAAGGTGCCGGAGTAGTCGTAATACTTGCTCAACTTGATGTGATGTTGGTACAAAGACACCGCCACGTCCTTAGGATTCCTGGCCACGAATATCAGCTTGGTGTTCATCTTGAAGGCCTCGTGAGGAAGATCCTGGTACAGCGCGTGCGTGTTGAGGACTCGCGGAGATGATAGGGGGAAGGTGGAGGAGGACTGTAGATCGTCTGTGGAGATGAACTCCAACATCTGCAGGGATTTCTTAGCCGGGATGGTCTGGGCTTTGCCCTGAAGCAGCATCATGGAGACTTCCCACAGCCAGTGTGTGCCTGTCAGGAAACCCGAGTTAAATTAAATTAAATCAAATCAAACTGAATTGAATTGAACTGAATGGAATGGGATGGGATGGGATGGGATGGGACTAAATTAAATCACATTAAATTAAGTTGAATCAATTAAATGAAATCGAATCAAAACAAATCACATAAAATCAAATTACATTAAATTAAATAAAATTAGACTCGATTCGGTTTGATTCTATCAAGAATCAAGAATACTTTAATGTCTCAACTTGAGAAATTATGAGTGGCAGATGCGGATTCGATTCGATTCTATTCGGATTCGATTCGATTCAAGATCCCTTGGAGGAGAGTACGTTTGTTTGTGTGTGGTTTGTTGGTTTTTGTTTGTGTTGTTTTGTTTGTTTTGTGGTTTGGGGTTTGTGGTAGTTTGGGTTTGTGGTTGTGTTTGTTTTGTGTTGTGCTTTATGCTGTGTTTGGATCGTTTTTCATTGTGTTGTGTTGTGTTGTGTTGTGTTATGCCGGGATGGTCTGGGCTTTGCCCTGAAGCAGCATCATGGAAACCTCATACAGCCAGTGTGTGCCTGCCAGGAAACCGAAATGAAATTAATTTAATTAAATCAAACAACAAAGGAGAGTATAGAGGCGCCGGTGCTACAGACAGAGTCCCCCCCCTCCCCCCCCCCCTCCCATATAAAGGTGTTTTGTTTTTTTCAATTTTATACCACTTTACGTCACAGCAGATTTCTCTGCGTGAAATTCGGGCTGCTTTTCCCGGGGAGAGCGCGTCGCCACAAGTGCAGCGCCTCTCCATTATATATATATACATATACTTATAGAGAGATAGATAGATAGATAGATAGATAGATAGATAGATAGATAGATAGATAGATAGATAGATAGATAGATAGATATAGATATATAGATATAGATATAGATAGATATAGATATATGTAATATACAGCCCCGAGCCGCCCTGGGGACTTCAACTCCCCGATTTTTCTTCAGGGTTGGTGTCTAAACACGACACCTGTGTGCATGCTGGGTATTGTTAAAAATAATTTTGTCATCCACTCCTACCAGCACACAATGGCCTGCTCTTCCGAAAGGCGGAACAGGGTTTTAACGTGTGCGCACGATGTTCTACGTGCGTTCGCACACAAGCTTCGGGTTTATAGCCTCATCCGAATGACTTTGACATTCAGTTCTTTTCATTTTTTTCTCTCGTCAAACTGGGAAGCAAAGGCGAGGCTGGGAATCGAACCCAGAACCTCTACTACAAACAAGACTATGCTAGCCGCTGACCTGACTTGGGGTAAGCACACAGGATGACATCATCTTTGCGGAGGGTGTGGTTGCGGTAGTTTCTGATGATCTCCGCGGAAAACCTCGGGTAGAGTTTGCCATCCACCTCCAGCAGTTTTATCGTCTTTCCTGACTTGTCTGCTATCTCCACTGCTGCCATGGCTGACTGGTAAGCTCTGTGTTACAAGCTCTGGATTCCTGTGACCTAAATCAGCAAAGTAACAGAAACAGTGTGACCTAAATCAACAAAGTAACAAAAACAACGTGACCTAAATAATCACAGTAATAAAAAGCAAAAACCTTGAGTCCTGTGACCTACATCATCAAACAGAAACAATGTGACCTAAATCATCAAAGTAACAGAAAACAAAACCTTGAGTCCTGTGACCTAAATCATCAAAGTAACAGAAAACAAAACCTTGAGTCCTGTGGACCTAAATCATCAAAGTAACAGAAAACAAAACTTGAGTCCTGTGACCTAAATCATCAAAGTAACAGAAAACAAAACCTTGAGCCTGTGACCTAAATCATCCAAGTGACAGAAAACAAAACCTTGATTCCTGTG
>CM060349.1:7240897-7247021 GCA_030674155.1 Stramonita haemastoma
GCTGTATCCTTTAGCCTGTGAGAATTATTTTGTCACATATATTCGCTTTTCATATCTGAAGTTTCGATGGCAACAAGTATTGTTTTTATTGAATAACACCTTCTTGTTCAACCACAGTAGGAGCTAGCCAAGTTGGAAAGATGATAAGTGAAACGAAACTAGCCCGCCCTGATTGCCGAACCTGGTAAGGGCGGCACAGGCATCGTGCTGTGGCGGGGAAAGTAAAATTAACTAAGGATGCCTGAAGGGGCCGTCTACTTGAAGTGTGTTTGACAAGCCTCCAGCCTGCCAGCTGCTGTACCGCCAGAAGCGGCGACTTGGCTTCGGGCAATTACCGTAGGGAGGGCTGGACAGCTCTGGGACCATGAAATGTGGTTTAAATCTTTGTTACCATCGTTTTACATCACTGACTGTATAACTTAGGGACTGCGAGAAATAGCCGCGAGAAGCGGCTATTTCAGAAAATATTTAAACAAAATTTGCTCTTAGATAACACAGGAGATCAAGAAGCAGTATCTATGAACCCCAAAACACATACATAAGTCTATCACTTTATATTTCCGATTTTTTAAACTCTGAGAAAGAAGGTTCTCTCTCTCTCTCTCTCTCTCTCTCTCTCTCTCTCTCTCTCTCTCTCTCTCTCTCTCTCTCTCTCTCTCTCTCTCTCTCTCTCTCTCCCAATTAAATGTTTGTTTATCAAATCTGTTATGCAAATATTTGTAAGTTCATAATTTTGTTTGATGTCATGTTTTCTGTCTTATATGTTTGCTGTTATATCAGTTTTTCTATTGCCTTGATTTCGTTTATTCCGATTTAAATCGAAGATGTAATTATTCTATTGTTTCCATCGGTGATATCTCTTACTCCATACTCACAAACACAAACACACACACTCGCTCACACACAGACACACTTACACACTCACACACTCACACACACACACACACACACAACTCACACACACACACACACACACACAAAACACACACCACACACACACACACACACGCACACACACGCACACACACATACAAACACAAACCATACACAAACATACACACATGCACACACACACACACAAAAACGCACACGCACACTCACAAACACACACGCACACACACACACACACACACACACACACAACACAAACACACACACACCACACACACACACTCATACACACATACACATACATACACGCACATACACACACACACGCACACACGCACGCACGCACGCACGCACGCACACACGCACGTGCACACACGCATGCACGCAGGTTGGTATGCACACAGTATAACTAAGACCATTTATTAGCTAATTACACAACCCCCCCCCCCCCCTTCTTTACCTGATAGGAGAGGCAGGTTGAGATGAACACGAGGGGTGGGGGGATTATCTCCTAGGATACTGTGGACACTTATGCCATCTTTAGCTACTTGACGTGTTTAGGCTAGGCTTGCCACACCCCAGCACAGGTAACAGCAGGGCTTAACTCTGGCTTGCCACTTCCTTTGACATCACCTCCACTGGCCTCTCAACATTGACAGGAGGAAATTCCAGCTGCCTCATCTTAAGTGATGGGTTAGAATGGGACCAATAGGTATACCTAGGTGATGTGTCAAATTAGCAGTTGAATCAACTCTCTGATGGAGAGAAACTAACAAGAAAACAGTAATCCCTCTTTAAAACCTCTGACCTAAGCAACTTACACTCTCCAACCAAGTGGAACACTTCCTTTCTATAATTATGCACACGCACGCACACACACACACACACACACACACACACACACACACACACGCGCGCGCACGCACGCAAGAACACACACACACATTATTTCATAGATTATTTTTTTATGTCTTAAATAATGGTATCGGTGACATTGTAACAGATATAAGCTGTTTATATCACACTATATGATTAAAAAAAAACAACTTTAAATGTGTGCATGCGCGTACGTGCATACGTGCTGTGTGGACGAGCGAGCGAACGCGTGTGTGTGTATGTGTGCTTGTGTGCGTGTCTTTTGAGTGGTTTTTTCTATATGGTTGTTTTTGTTGTTATTGTTGTTGCTTGTATTATGTAGATCTATAGGCATTTTTTTAAGGCTGTTGAAATCATGTTAGTTAATGTTGGTGAATTGTTTTGGGGGTTTCTCTTTTTTTTCTTTTTTCTTTGGTTTGTTAGGGGTTTTTGTTGTTGTTTTTTTCTTTAGATAGATGGCTTGATGAAAAAAAGCAAATCAAACCTTATTCAATGTACCATCTGGAAATAAAAATTCGATTTGATTTGATTTGACATACACATACAGTCGAAATGTATAGAAACAGAAAAAAGCGATCACAAAACAGATTTCTTTTTCAAATGCAGTGCTTTTGTTTACTCAAATGCGCTTTGTCCTTTAAACAAATAAAGAAACAACCGCCATCATTACTCACACACATTAACAGTCTGGCTAACCAACATCCCAGACAGAGCTAAATGCTTATCACACACACACACACACACACACACACACACACACACACACACACACACACACACACACAACACACACACACACCAACACACAAATATAATATATTATATATATATAATATATTATATATATTATATAATATATTATATGTATATTAATTTTTTAAAGGCCTCAGTTGCATGCAGATCATGAAGCACAATCTTTTTGTTAATTATGTTTTATGTCTTTTTTTTCTCTCTTTTTGTGTGGATGCTCTACACGTCTTTCTTCATTGGCCAAAAAACAACAACAACCACCCAACAAACAAAAACTAATAACTAAATAATTTTCAGTCTTACACACACACACACACACACACACAACACACACACACACACACACACACACACACACACACACACACACACAGATCAAATGCTTAAATGTTAGAACATTGCGCTCGCAATCTTTCAACCCGGGTTCGAATCCCGTTCGAGGGATTTTTCCCCTGGAGTTAACATCAGTGCTGACTCCACTCTCTCCAAAAATCCTTCGGATGAGACTAGAAACCAAGGCCCCGTGTGCGAGCGCACACAGAGCATCTTGCGCACACTTTAAATCCTGTTCCGCTTTTCGAAAAGTAGGTCTTTCGTGGGGGGGTGGGGTGGGGGTGGGGGTGGGGGACAGATGAGAAAATTGAAAAAACTGCATACACACGACGGAGACGGAATGTAAAAAAGAAAAGCACACGAGTTTATTCCATTATCCTCGATATAAAAGAATAAATAAATGAATTAATAAACACGCTTCCTTCGGATGAGACTATAAACTGAAGTCCTGTGTGCGAACGCACGTAGAAGGTTGTTGCTCACTTGCTGAAACCCGTTCCTCTTTCGGAAGAGTAGGCCATTGTGTGCCCATGGGAACGGATGACATTTACAAAACTGCATACACATGAGAACTGGATGTAAAAAATGCCCAGAGTGTTTATTTCTTTATCCTTGAAATAAAAGAATTTTTGAAAATTCGCACGCTATCTTTATGCTTTAGGGGAAAACCCAACCAACCAACCAAACAAAAGTAAAAAAAAAAAAAAATAATAATATAAAATAATAGAAAAAACAACAAAAAACCCAGCCCTCATGTTGAAAGGTAATACCGTTATTATTATATAAGTGCAACTAAAAATAAGCCATACCATATTTTCATTCTACTGAGATCAATCATGATCACATAATAAAATTAATCTAGATAGAGGGAAACAAAATTGTAGGTAGCATTGGGGCCAGATTACTTCTTAACATACTTTGTAAGATTTTTTTTTTAAATCACAAGGGAAGAAAAACCTAATTCACAAAACACCACAATAAAACAACAAATAAATAAAATTAAATGACAAAGTAATTTTCTGTCAACATTACTGGACCATCACATCAATACCAAAATAGTTTCTCCATAGATCACTTAAATAATCCAGTTTTCAAAAAGAATAAATGATAATATACACACAAATATATATATATATATATATATATATATATATATATATATATATATATATATATATATATATATATATATATATATATATATTATATATATATATATATATATATACATCCGCCACTGTAGTCTAGTGGTTAGGGCGTTGGACTCGTAATCTAAAGGTTGCGGGTTCGATCCCAACTTTCGGCTATGGCGTTGTGCCCTTGGAAAAGGCACTTTACGGCTATTTTCTCACCCCACCCAGGTGTAAAAGGGGTACCAACCTTGTGTTGGGGGTTAACCCTGCGATAGACTGGCATCCTATCCAGGGGGGAGTCTATGACTCTCAGTCGCTTAACGCCACAGAAACCGGGATAAGCACCGGCCTTGATGAGCCTTAGGCTCGGGACAGACTTTAACTATATATATATATATATATATTATATATATATATATATATATATATATATATATATATATATATATATATATATGTTGTTTTTTTTAAAAGGCCTCAGTTGCATGCAGATCGTGGAGCACCATCTTTTCTTTTCTTTTTTTTTATTTCTTTGTTCTCTTGTATGTGGGTGCTCTACACGTCTTTCTTCATTGGCAAAAAACAAAAAAACAACAAAAAAAAACCCTAAATAATTTTCAATGTTTGTAACATTACACACTGTCATAGCAAGACAAAATTGTTTCTTGAGCACATCAGTCAATCCAGCTTTACACAAAAAATATAACAAAGCACACACAAATATTATATATGAAACTCCCAACAAATAAATCGCAAAATAACATATTTTAGTTTTAACATTACTGGCCATCACAGCAAGACCAAAATTTCTTTAATAAATCAATGAATCCACCTTTAAGAAAATAAACACACACACACACACACACACACACACACACACACACACACACACACACACACACACACACACACACACCACACAAACACAACACAACACACACACACACACACACACACACACACACACACACACACCACACACACACACAACACGAGTCATTCGATGAGACTATAAACCGAGGTCACGTGTGTGAACGCATGCAGAACATCTTCCGCACACATTTAAACCCGTTCTGCTTTTTGGTGCAAAAAAGCACACGAGTGCTTATTTCATTATCTTCGAAATAAAACCACACACACACACACACACACACACACACACACACACACACACACACACACACACACACCACACACACACGTTTTCATTATTATTATTTATTTTATTTTTATTTTTAAGGCCTCAGTTGTATGCAGATCATGGAGCACCATCTTTTTCATATCTTTTTGGTGGGCGCTTCACACGTCTCTCTTCATTGGCAAAAAAAAACACAAAAAAAAACACACTCAAAAAAGCAACAACAAAAAAGGAAAAATGTGCCCCTTTCCCTTCCCTTCTTTTCCCTGTCATCCATGAACCCGAGTCAGCACTTCTCTTACCTACGTCCAGAGCACTAACTGCCCCAGTGTGAATTGCTGCCTGTGTCTATTCATGTTCAGCGGCAGTGAACAGTCGGCTGGGTTTATTGTTGCTCTAGTGTGTGCTGCTGCTGCATGCGTTTCTACACGTGTAAACGAGTGATATACATTTGTCTGGGTTTATGTTTGCTCTAGTGTGTTTGTGGTAGTGTTCAGTTTTTATCCTTTAATTCTTTTTTTCTGGCTTTTGCTGCATGCTTTCCTGACAATTTTGTGCCTTTGTTTTTCCTGGGCCTAGTTTTTTTTCGGGAGGGGGGGGGGGGGGGGCAATCACACTTGTATTCATTTTCACAACCTTCTGCTCTCGAAATTCATTCAGCCGTATTGCAGCGTGGTCACTGACAAATAAAGATGACTATTTCCTGACCTAACATCAGTTGTGACAGGACTATACCAGACTTCATTTTTAAACAGATCATCTGAATGCATTCAGGGAAAATAGAGCTAGAGATGACCTGATATCAGGGACTGTATATAACAAGGTTCACAATGGGACTATGAATTAAATGCATATGGACAAATACTTCATTTGAATTGGGGCAATCCATTGTATTTTTTAAAACCTTGCTCTCGAAATTCATTCAGCCGATTGCAGCTGGTCACTGCAATAAAAATGACTATTTCCCGACCCAATCATTTGAAGGACTATACCAGACTTCATT
>CM060349.1:7247121-7249621 GCA_030674155.1 Stramonita haemastoma
ATTTGCTATTTTTAAAATGTTTTTTTGCTATGTTATTTTTGTTTAAATAATTATTAGTGTATCCAGTTGGGATGTCGCGTTTTGTTGAATGTATTCTTTTTTCTTTTTAAAATATTTTTTTGAACTGCTACGGTGGTGATGCTGGTATGTAAGGTAGGAGGGGTTTCTTAGCTTTATTCCCTGATCGGGGCAAGGGCCGGATGAAAAAAAGTATGTAATGATTACTTACTCTTTACCCTTGAAAAAATAAAGATTATTCATTCATTCATTCTCTCCTCTCTCTCTCTCCTCTCTCCTCCTCCTCTCTCTCTCTCTCTCTCTCTTCTCTCTCTCTCTCTCTCTCTCTCTCTCTGAATGTCTCACCTAAACATGTTTACCATCCATATTGAGAAATGTTTTATTCATATTTTGTACTCTCTATTTTAATAATCATGTGTTTCGAATTAATTGATTTATTGTAAACTTTTAATTAATTATCTTTTTAGGAAAGCTGAATAACACTGTCCATCATGATTATGATATCTATCTATCTATGTATCTATGTATCTATCTATCTATCTATCTATCTATCTATCTATCTATCTATCTATCTATCTTCTTTCTTTCTTTCTTTCTTACTTTCTATCTATCTATATAACGATCTATCTATCTATCTATCTATCTATCTATCTATCTATCTATCTATCTCCTATCTATCTATCTATCTTTCTATCTATATAACGATCTATCTATCTACCTATCTATCTTTCTTTCTATCTATCTATCTATCTATCTACCTATCTATCTATCTATTTATCTATCTATCTATCTATCTATCTATCTATCTATCTATCTATCTAACCCATAGTCCTGGCGACCGTGGGGCACCCCTGAAGACTTGACAACCAGTTCCCTCCATTCCTCTCTCTGTTCTGCCTTTCTCAAAATTTGTTGATTCTAGGCCTGTCCATTCGCTTATGTTGTCCTCCCATCTCTTCCTTGGTCTGCCTCTTTTTTCTTCCTCCTTGGACAGTGCCTTGCAGTATTGTTTTTTGCAAGTCCTTTTGATCTTGTGACATGCCCACCATTTAAGTTTACGCTTCTTTACTATTGTTAGGTTTCCGTAGAGCCCAATGGTTTGCTGGATTCTGCTATGCACTTCTTTGTTGCTTATGTGGTCTCTGTAGAGATGCCAAGGATTCTCCGGAAGCATCTCATCTCTACTACCTTACTCTTCTCTCCAAATCAGCAGTCCTGGGTCCACGATTCACAGCATACAGTAATGTGGATATGACAATGGAGCGCATTAGTCTGATCTTGGGGTTGAGTGAAATATTTTTTTATCTCTCCAGATGGTGTTCAGTTTTGACAGTGGTGTTATTGTCTATGCAATCCTGCATACTACCTCTGGCTTGGACCCCTTGTCTGATACAACGGCTCCCAAGTACTTGAATCTTTGAACCGTTTCCAGCTTCTGTCATTGACCTGATATGCTAATGCCCTTGGCATTATTGGTCATCAGTTTGGTCTTTTCTGTACTGATTTCTATGCCCTATGTTTTAGAGGCTTTGTTCATGTGTTCTGTTAGGCTGGCAAGCTCTTGTTCTGATCCTGCTAGCCGTCAATGTCATCTGCGAAGCGAGGTTTGTGATCGTTCTGGCCACCAATGCTGACTGATCCTTTATGGTGTTCCAGTGCATCAACCATGATTCTCTCAAGGAAGATGTTGAAAAGAGTGGGTGAGAATAGACAGCCCTGCCTTACTCCAACTGTTGTTCGAAACCACTCTCCAATGTTGCTGTTGTAGTACACTGCACGGTGGCCTTGTTGTACAGCTCTTTGATGACTCTGATCAGGTTTGCATTGATGCTGTACAAATTCATGGTGCCCACAAAGCTGCATGCCACACCCTGTCGAATGCCTCTTAAAATCAGTGAATACGTGGTAGAGGTCTTGTTGATGTTACACAAGTTTAGTACAGCGTCGATCATGGCTTCCCCTCCAGCTCGAACCAATTCAGCAGGAATGTGTCAGCCCCTGCTGCCTTCCCCTTTTTTCAGCGATCTGACTGCTGTTTCCACTTCTTCTCAGAGGATAGGGTGGCTGTCTGTATCTGTGCTTGTGGGGACATTGAGGACTTCTGGATCTCCTGTGGTTCTGTAGTTGTATAGGTCGGTACAGTATTATGTCCATCTGTTCAGAATATTCTGGTCATCCAGTGAGGCACCAGTTTTTGTCTTGGATTGTTGAGCTTTTTCCCTGCTTTTTGCCAGTCAGGTCTTTCACCATTATGCTTTCTTGCTGTTGTTTTTTCTTGATTTTTCTTCAATGTCCTGGCACTGTTTACCAATCAATTTCTCCTTTGCATCTATCATGGACTTCCTGATTCTTTTGTGAGTGCCCTATATCGATCTGCTCTTTCTTCTGTTGTATTTTTCTTTTTCTTCAACTCTCTACGTTTGTCACATGGTCGTTTTTTTTGACTGGTCGATGTTTTGCCAAGAAGTTCGCTTGCTGTTTC
>CM060349.1:7282121-7287121 GCA_030674155.1 Stramonita haemastoma
TCCAGAAAGGATTTTTTCAGAAAAACTTTTTCTCAGAAAGAGTTTTTTTCAGAAAGACTTTTTTTCCAGAAAGACTGTTTTCAGATACTTTTTTTCCAGACATTTTTCAGAGAGACTTTTTTCCTGACTTTTTTCCAGAAAAACTTTTTAAAGACTTTTTTCCAGACTTTTTTCAGAAAGACTTTTCCCAGAAAGACTTTTTTCCAGAAAGACTTTTTTCCAGAAAGACTCTCCCATATAACTTCTGTCCTGCACTTCTTCTTTGATTCTTCTAAACACCTTCCCCACCCCCTTCACCCACGCCCACCACCCTCCTTGCCCACCCCTGCCCACCCCCTCCATCGCCCCTAACCTCCCCCCCCTCCCCCCCCCCGTCACCACCACCACCACCACCACCCCCTTCTAAGAACGTCATCAACTTTTACATCCACTTCCTAGTCTGTTTACTCCCCCCCCCCTCACACACACACACACTCACACACACACACACACACACACACACACACACACACACACACACACACACACACACACACACACACACACACACACACACACACACACACACACACACACACACACACACACACACCCTCCTCCTCCCACTACTAAATGTTTAGATATCAGAAGTAATGATGTTCATCATACATGAAAGTACATGTTTAACTGTTGTTCCTATGGGCTATATGGCCTGCAAAAACTGAATAAAAGTTATTGTTATTGTACACACACACACAAAACACACACACACACACCCTCCTCCTCCTCCCACCCCCACTCCCCACCCCCCACACCCCCTACCCCTAAACTCTCTAATTCTCCAACCATTATGAATCTTAAAGCATTGCTACAAAAGACGAGAGAGAGAGAGAGTGCGCGCGAGAGAGAGAGAGGGGGGGGGCAGCGGAGAGGGAGAAAGAGAGGGAGAGAGAGAGAGAGAGAGAGAAGAGAAGAGAGAGAGAGAGAGAGAGAGAGAGAAGAGGGAGAGAGAGAGAGATAGAGAGAGAGAGAGAAACAGAGAGAGAGAGAAACAGAGAGAGAGAGAGAGAGAGAGAGGCAGAGAGAAAGGGGGGAGTGAGAGAGACAGAGACAGAGAGAGACAGAGAAACACAGAGAGACACAGAGAGATACAGACAGACAGACAGACAGACACAGACAGATAAAGAGAGACACAGACAGACAGAGAACTCGGCAGACATAACAGGCAGACAAGCAGGCAGACATAACACAGCAAGCAGGCAGACAAACAGGCAGACCTGTACTGTAACTGAATTGGGGGCCAGCCTACTAGCTGAAGGAGACAGCCTGTGTTGTAGGCTATAGGGGAAAATGGTCAGGAGGCGGCCCCAATCTGATTGTCCTCTGCTCTGGGCTCTGTCGGCTTCAGGGGGCTAGAGCCCCTGACCAAAGTCACTGATCCTATTCCAGGGTCCATCCCATTGCTACAAAAGACCAGGGAGGGAGGGAGAGAGGGAGAGAGAGAGAGAGAGAGAGGGAGAGAGAGAGGGGGAGAGAGAGGGAGGAGGAGAGAGAGAGAGAGAGAGAGAGAGAGATGGAGGGAAGGAGAGAGAGAGGGAGGGAGGGAGAGAGAGAGGGAGGAGGAGAGAGAGAGAGGAGAGAGAGAGGAGAGAGGAGGGAGGAGAGAAGAGAAGAGAGAGAGAGAGAGAGGGAGGGGGAGAGAGAGAGAGATGGAGGGAAGAGAGAGAAGGAGGGAGAGAGAGAGGGGGGGGAGAGAGAGACACACACACACAGAGACAGAGAGAGAGAGACAGAGAGAGAGACAGAGAAACAGGCACAGAGAGAGAGACAGAGAGACAGAGACAGAGAGAGACAGAGACAGGGAGAGACAGACAGAAAGGGGGAAGGAGAGAGAGAGAGAGAGAGAGAGAGAGAGAGACAGACAGACAGACAGACAGACAGACAGACAGACAGACAGACAGACAGACAGCAGACCAGACACAGACACAGACACAGACACAGAAAGGGTCACAGAGGAGAGAGAGACAGACAGACACAGAATAGAAACAGAGACAGAGAGAGAACTCGGCAGACATAACAGGAGACAGGCAGGCAGACATAACAAGCAAGCAGGCAGACAAACAGGCAGACGGACTGTAACTGAGTTGGGAGCCAGCCTACTAGCTGAAGGAGACAGCCTGTGTGTAGGCTATAGGAAATGGCAGAGGCGGCCAATGAGTGCTGCCTGTGGCCAGGGAGAGCGACCAAGTACTATCATTCCAGTCACCATGCACAAAAGACCAGGAGAGGAGAGAGAGAGAGAGAGAAGAGAGAGAGGAGAGAGAGGCAGGAGGAGAGAGAGAGAGAGAGAGAGAATGAGACAGAAGACAGAAGGAGAGAGAGCAGGGACAGAGAGAGAGGGAGAGAGAAGAGAGAGAGAGAAGAGAGAGAAGACAGAGAAGATAGCAGAGAAGAGAAAGGAAGAGCAGCAGATGGAGAAAAAGAGAGAAGAGACGGAGAGGAGCAGCAAGCGAGGAGACAGAGACAGGGAGCAGGACAGGCAGATGAGTCGAGAGAAGACGTGAGGCAGGAGGCAAGACATAGAGCCCAGACCAAAGACCACCACAGCCAGACCATGACACAGACAAGACAGGAAAGGGACAAGAGAGAGAGGACAGGCAGACAGAAGAAGACAGAGAAGAGAGAGATGGGAGACATACAGAGAAGGAGAGAAAACAGAGAGAGCAAGGCAGACTGGACTGACTGAGTGGGAGAGTACTAGCTGAAGGAGACAGCTGTGTGTAGGTAAGGGGAAAATGGTCAGGAGCGAATGATGCGCTGGGTTGTCGGTTAGGGGTGACAAACACATACCACAGGGTCATCCCATTGTAAAAAGACAAAAGGAGAGAGAGGAGAAGAGAAGAGGAGAAGAGAGGAGGGAGAGAGAGAGAGGGGGAAGGAGGAGAGAGGGGGAGGGAGAGAGAGAGAAGAAGAGAGCAGACAAGTAGACTAGAGATACAGAGGAAAAAAAGAGGGGGGTAGAGAGAGAGGAGAAGAGAGAGGAAATCAAACAAGAGAATGAAGAGAGAAGGAGAGAGAGTAAGAGACCAAAGAGGGGAAAGATACAAGAGAGAGATACAACTCAGAAGAACAGAGAGAGAGAGAACCGACAGAGATACAAGACACGACAGAGAAATCGACATTCGGCAGCAGCAGCACATAACAAAGCAAGCAGGCAGACAAACAGGCAGACCTGGACTGTAACTGAATTGGGGGCCAGCCTACTAGCTGAAGGAGACAGCCTGTGTTGTAGGCTATCCTAGGTGCAAATGGTCAGGAGGTCAAGGTCCTTTTTTTGCCCAGTAGTAGTAGTAGTGGTGGTGGTGGCCCCTTTTCTCTCTCTCTGTGTCTCTGTTTCTGTGTCTGTGTGTCTGTTTTTCTGTGTCTCTCTCTGTCTCTCTCTTGTTTCTGTCTCTCTTTGTCTCTCTGTCTCTCTCTTTGTGTCTCTATACTCGGTGTATCTCTCTGTCTCTGTATCTTTATCTCTGTTTCTCTCTCGGTGTCTCTCTCTGTCTCTGCTCTCCTCTGTCTCTGTTCTTGTCTCTCTCTCTCTCGTCTCTGTTTTGTGTTCTCTCTCTGTCTCCGTCTCTGTCTCTGTCTCTGTCTCTTCTCTCTCTCTCTCTCTCTCTCTCTCTCTCTCTCTCTCCTCTCTCTCTCTCTCTCTCTCTCTCTCCTTCCCCCCTCTCTCTCTCTCTCTAGCTAAAGGAGACAGCCTGTGTTGCAGGCTATAGGGGAAAATGGTCAGGAGGCGGCCCAATCTGATTGTCCTCTGCTCTGGGCTCTGTTGGCTTCAGGGGGCTAGAGCCCCTGACCAAAGTCACTGATCCTATTGCAGGGTCCATCCTTTTTGGGGGGTGTTTTTTTTTTTGGTGTTTGTTTTCTCGGGGTCCAGTTGTGGACTGAGGGGCGGGATAGTAGTCGTTCCTTTTTTTGCCCTGTAGAGAGAGAGAGAGAGGGGAGAGAGAGAGAGAGAGAGAGAGAGAGACAGACAGACAGACAGACAGACAGACAGACAGACAGACAGAGAGACAGGCAGACAGACAGAGAGACAGACAGAGAGACAGGCAGACAGACAGACAGACAGTGGTGGTGGTGGTGGCCCCTTCTTTCTCTCTCTCTACTCTCTCTATTTCTGTTTCTGTGTCTGTGTGTCTTTGTCTGTGTCTCTGTCTTTCTCTCTCTGTTTCTGTCTCTCTTTGTCTCTCTGTCTCTCTCTCTGTGTATCTGTCTCGGTGTATCTCTCTGTCTCTGTCTCTCTATCTCTGTCTCTCTCCCTCTGTCTCTCTGTCTGTCTCTGTCTCTGTCTCTCTGCTCTCTCTGTCTCTCTGTCTCTGTCTGTGTCTCCCTGTCTCTCTGTCTCTCTGTCTCTCTGTCTGTCTCCCTGTCTCTCTGTCTCTCTGTCTGTCTCTCTCTCTCTCTGTCTCTCTGTCTCTCTGTCTGCCTGTCTGTCTGTCTGTCTGTCTGCCTGTCTCTCTGTCTGTCTCTCTGTCTGTCTGCCTGTCTCTCTTCTGTCTTGTCTGTCTGTCTGTCTTCTGTCTGTCTTCTCTCTCTCTCTCTCTCTCTCTCTCCTCTCTCCCTCTCTCTCCTCTCTCTCTCTCTCTCTCTCTCTCTCTCTCTCTCTCTTCTCTCTCTCTCTCTCTCTCTAGCTAAAGGAGACAGCCGTGTTTGTAGGCTATCCTAGGGGAAAATGGTCAGGAGGCGGCCCAGTCTGATTGTCCTCTGCTCTGGGCTCTGTCGGCTTCAGGGGGGCTGACCAAAGTCACTGATCCTATTGCAGGGTCCATCTTTTTTTTTTTTTTTTGGTTTTTTGTTTTCTCGGGGTCCAGTTGTCGACTAAGGGGCGGGATAGTAGTCGTTCTTTATTTTGCCCAGTAGTAGTAGTGGTGGTGGTGGCCCCTTTTCTCTCTCTCTCTCTACTCTTTCTGTCTCTGTTTCTGTCGGTGTGTCTGTGTGTCTGTGTCTTTGTCTGTCTTTCTGTGTTT